>CM076579.1:424400422-424900422 GCA_034641835.2 Pinus albicaulis | reverse complement strand
CATATGATTAAGGAGATCTTATGGTATATATAAGATGAAAAACAAAATAAAACTATTGAATGTTCTCAATAAAAACTCAAAAGTAGATTCATTAATATGATTTATGCTAATATTTTACATAATTTAATATATATTATGGCATCTAATTATAAGGTATACATTTAACTATATATATTTTAGCATTTCTCGGGATCATGGGATACACTAATATTAACAAGATTGAATGCATATTATCTAAAATTTTAAGAAATTAAAAGACTAAACTTATAAAAAATGGACATTGTGGATCTCTTATTATCATGTTATATGATTATGTTTGATTTCCTCCTCCACTATTACAATTTTCAATAAAAATTACGTATAAGCA
The DNA here is from genome assembly GCA_034641835.2 of Pinus albicaulis. Taxonomy (NCBI): domain Eukaryota; kingdom Viridiplantae; phylum Streptophyta; class Pinopsida; order Pinales; family Pinaceae; genus Pinus; species Pinus albicaulis. The sequence goes on along the minus strand of CM076579.1, from coordinate 424,900,055 downwards.
TTAAAAGTGAAAAAATCATGCTTTCATCAAACCTTCTTTCTATTTATCAAGGAAATTTAGATAAATCAATATAGATATATATATTATTGTACATATATATAAATAGCTAAAATACATACATACATACATACATACATAAACAACAAAATGAACGTGTATTAAAGTAACATTGAATAAAATCACAACTAACTCACTCTAATAGAACTTTACCATCACACTAGATTGTGTATTAAAGTAACATTGAATAAAATCACAAAAAAATCACCCTAATATGACTCTACCATCACCCAAGATTTATATTCCTTTAGTGAGACGAGGAGATTTGGAAATTGTCGTACATGTAATTGGCCATGCTCATTCGCCATCTAGTTTTCCTCTGCCTAGATCATATTAGGCATTGTGACTAGCAAAAATAGAGTTCCATGAAAACACAAATCATGTTACAAATATACCTTCCAAAATTTGTTATAAAAAAATAAGATACTAGATATCATTGTTGGGATTCAACTATTAATCAACACTATAAAGTTGCACTCTGCTGGCCAAAAGAGGAAAACAGACGAAGTTCAACTAAGTACCAATTATCAATTTAATTTCATATTTGGGGGATTGAAGTCTATGAATCTCCCAAGCCATAATAAAAATAACTTAATACTTTTAGTGTCATTTTCTTATAAACTCAAGATCCAAAACATAAAAAAAAAAGTGATTAATAAAACGTTCAAGATCTAGAACCTTAAAAAGAAAATGATTAGGACATTCATAGACGATATGACCCTACCAGAGTGCAATGCTCCAACAAAGTGTACACTTTCATCGATCAACTAGAACTTAAATCTGCCTCACACAACTTATTTGTGCCTATGAGGCCATTGAAACTTGGTAGGTAACTTGACATGCCACTCATTTCACCACTAAATCATTTCCCCATTGGTTACTTCACTTGTTTCCTTACTTCCCTTTTTTTCCCAATTATTCCATGAACTCATCGGAGTGGACATATTTCCCGTTCCCCATACAAACAAAATATATCTTATCACCTCTACTACATTCTCCAATATCTGCAGCCAAAATATCATATTCCTAGACAAATGTGCTTCGCCCCCTCCACTAGTAGCACTCTTCCAAGTCAACAACACCAAATATATTTTTCATACACCAACTAAATCGTTTGCATACACCAACTAAATTGATAAACATTCTTCAAAGCACATGTAAACGAAGTGCTAAATATTTTAAACTACTATCCTAAAATTTTGAAATAAAACAAAACATGTCCTATTTAACAAAACCCATTTAAGGCCAATGTCTATCAAATTCCAATCCTTCCTCCACCCTCTGTCTCCCTCTAGAAAAGAGAGAGAGAAGGACACCTATTCTATAGTAAGTGAGATTACCTATGCAAAACCATGAACTAGAATGTAACATAATCCCTATTTGAATGCCCTTTTGAATTTAAAATCTAAACTATTACAAAATGAACAATTGATTACTAAATTAACCATAATAAATTGAAAATATAAAAGAGATATGACACATGAATCACAACCCATTATTTTTTTTTAATGATTGTCTAGTGAATATATATATATATATATATATATATGTAAAATTTAATTAAAGAAACTAAAAAAAGACAAACATACATAATATCTACTTAAAAAAATATTTATAAAAATAATATATAAATTTTACTAACATCATCACCATTTAAAAAAAAAAACTTTTTAATATTTATCTCAATACCCATCCCAAAATAATCCCCAAAATAAATTAAAATCTAACATATATATTATAGATTTTCAGTTAAAAAACTTAACTACAAAATAAAAATAAAACAAGACTAAACTTGTACAAGAAATTTAACTTAAAATATTGAAGACAATATTTATAATTGATGTAATTAGCAATTTTCTCTTTGGTCATATGAATTGAATGAGCCAAATAACTTATCTATTATTATAGTAATAAATAATAAATAAGCATATAATTTAATAACTTTAAATTATATGCATATAATTTAATAACTTTAAATTATATGCTATTAAAATTCTGTTAATTATATGCTATTAAAATTCGGTTAATTGATGGCTATGAGGGTAACAATGACATTTTTGAAAAATAATGAACAGTAAAAAAAAAACATTTTCTGAAATTCAATACATGTCACAATTGACGGTAATGTAATATTTTTAAACTTATTTGACGAGGAAAAATAGCCTATGACAGGCAAAATGCCCGTCAAATTCCAACCTTGCTCGCATTAGAAATAATTAGAAACCATTAGAATAACTTCCATTTTCATTTTGGTACTCGCATTACAATCTCTGAAATCTAAATCGATTGGTTGACTTTCATTTTCATCTGGGCAGTCGCATTACAATCTCTTATATCTAATCTGAGATACAAGTTTACAGTTCCAGAAAAATGCCACTAAATTAGGGGAAAAGGGGAAAAGTAAGATTTTGTGTACTCGAAGAATGCCCCAAGATTGATGAAAATCGAACCAAATTTTAACAATGAGATTCCGTTTAGTACAAGAAAAGAACAATAAATACCCTGGTACAAGGAATTCAATACTATTAAAATTCTCATCGATCATTTCCATCCAGATGCTTAAGGCCAATCTCGTGATTATTACAATTCACAATTTTCACCGCAATATCCAGTCCGATACGCCCTAAACGCCAAAGACAACCCACATTCGGCATTTCACTGTATCACTGTGGCGAGGGCCGGTTCGAGTGCTGTTTATGCCACGCTTGTGGAGGAGGGGCTATGCGAATATCCCGATTTCGCGCTGGGCGCTATCTCACAATGCTGTATTGTGCTGTAAAACAGTTTATTTTTCTACGTAAAAAAACACTTTCATTAAGATAAATTAAGAAAGTACAGATATCCAACATGAAATGTCTATCCTGATGAGAATCTAGGCACAGAGATTTTTCAAGATCCGTTTCAGATGTCCTATGTCTTTACAATAGCAGACACTAAGAAGAAGTAAAACAGAAGGTCCTGATTGGAATCCAGGGACAGATTTTTCAAGATCCTTTTCAGATGTCCTATGTCTTTACAATAGCAGACAATAAAACAGAAGTAAAACAGAAGGGAAACAGAGATTAAAATCTGTAGTATAAGAAAGAAAGAAAAAAAAGTATATCACAATTTTTTCAAAACATATTCCTTGGTGTCACTATTTATTTCCTAGTCTATAGACTCATTAATTAATGTCGAACGGTTGTATGGTCACTATTTCGGTATAGCTTAATGGCTATATTTATTTCCTAGTTTATAGAGTCGTTAATTAATGCTTTCTTTTTGTATATGTCCATCTTTAAATGTAAAACCCTTAAATGTAAACAAATATATTATCTAACAATTTATAGACTTATTAATTAATTATGTGAAGTTGGTATAGCTTAATGGCTATATTTATTTCCTAGTTTATAGACTTATTAATTAATGCTGTCCTTTTGTATATGTCCATCCTTAAATGTGGAACCCTTAAATGTAAACAAATATATTATCTAACCGTTTATAGACTTATTAATTAATTATGTGAGGTTGGTATAGTTTAATGGCTATATTTATTTCCTAGTCTATAGACTTATTAATTAATGTTGTCCTTTTGTATATGTTCATCCTTAAATGTGGAACCCTTAAATGTAAACAAATATATTATCTAACGGTTTGTAGACTTATTAATTAATTATGTGAGGTTGGTATAGCTTAATGGCTATATTTATTTCCTAGTCTATAGACTCATTAATTAATGTTGTCTTTTTGTATATGTCCATCCTTAAATGTGAAATCCTTAAATGTAAACAAATATATTATCTAACCGTTTAGAGACTTATTAATTAATTATGTGAGGTTGTCTACCGTTAGATTTAAACAAATATATTACATCCCAACACCATTAATGAGCCTATGGCCTGTTAAATATTAGTGGGTCCTCCATAGAGTTTCTATATCTACTTTTAATTTTAAGATTCCTAAATCCTAACTAATATTTGTTGGCATATACATCCCCAATGTATTAATAAAGCTATAATTTTATAGACAGAGATTAAGATTGACAATTTGCTTAATTTAATTGTAAAATTTATTTCTTGTCATCGTTAACTGTAAATGAGATTTTTACATAAACAAAAAAATGACAAAGTGATTACTTGAACATTGTTAACATTATAAAAAATTGGCTTATAACAACACAAAAATAAAATAAAATAAAAATTTCAAATTTCCACTTGACAAACTAAATAAATTTCAATATAAATTTGAAATTCCAAACCTTCCCAGATCCACTGAATTTTCAAGAACCGGGGATATAATTTTTTTGGTTAGTTTTAGAAACCTCCCATCGCCACTTCAGAGTTGCGCTCAAAAGCTGTAGAGTGGTGTTGTAATTTTCGTGAAATTTGAATTTGAATTTTTAACTTTCCAATGCCCTGTCATTTGAAATTGGTGCATTTTTCATAATTGAATTTAAATTTATAGTTTTGCGGTGCCCTCTCCTTTGAAATTGGTCCATTGGAACGGATTAATCTACTTCGCTGATATTTTTGTGTAAGCACTGCTTAAATATCCTCCAAGATAATGCATGAATATCATATGTATGCAGTTGAAAATAAACGTATTGTTTGGAGTTTTAGCTGAAAAAATACACATTAAATTTTGATTTTTTTTCTTAAAAATATAAAATGGGTTTTGATCATTTTTTTAAATATATAAAATGTGTTTTTTATAAAATAAATGAATTCACAACTTGAAAATTTTGAAGCAGGTGGTAGCTAATTGAAGCAGGTGGTAGAAGGTTATAAACATAAAATGTTGACGAATTAATGTCAGCATTACTTGGCTGAAACTTCAACTCTGAAGATCATTTGTTATTTAACTTAAGTTTCATATCAATTTGTTTCGATATAAGAACAAAGAAAACCTCAAACTTTCCTATTAACTGAAATAACAGCGAGAAAAAGCTCTCATAAGTTAACAAAAAATGAACATAATCTAGATTTAAAAACATTTCAAAAATATTGGTCTAAATTAAGTTTATAAACTTCGATTTGCCACCAGAACTAATGAAAAAATAGATTTCGACTGCCACGCTGAGGCGACAGGGACTAATAAAGTTGACATTAAGGGCTGTTAGAGATCCCACGAAATAAACTTTGTTCGATGTGGCTTCGGCGATGTCTGATAAAGATCAAATTTGGCTTTCGTACCTAACCCAGGAAATAAACATTCTATTGTATGGCTTATGGCGAAATACAGGATATAAAATTCATTCCTCTCTTGCAGTATATGACTTCGTAAATGCATATATATAAGTCCTCTATTTTAAACTATGGTTACTTTTCCTATGAAAATAATGAAATTTCAGTTATTTTAAAAAAATTAAGTTATAGTTATTAAGTTTCAAAGTTTTAGGTGTCTAAAATATTTGAATATTATTAAATTTATTTCCAACTATCAAGAAAAACAATTTAAACCATCCCATTTTTAATCATCTACATCCCCTAAACAATACCAGAATATTACATATATGAGTATCTAGTTTGTACAGAATTGGTACTGGGTCTTCCAAATATGATCTAGTTTTATTTCAAATCAAAAATAGGAGAGAGATGCTCAAATTTTCCCAAATATTTTAGTCTACTTTTACTTTTCCAACACTTTCAAACACTTTTATAGATAAAATACTTTTAAATTTATTGTACAAGACGGGACATTAAGACACATCAAGTTTCAACGAATGAAATGAGTAGCACATTCAAAAATCGGACATTTTTAAAGTTATTGTACAAGACGGGACGTTAAGACACATCGTGTTTTAATGAATAAAATTAGTCGCAACCTTGTTTAGTGCTTGTTTTTAAAAAGTTTTAATGTACTAGTTACGATATTACGAAAACTTTCAAAAATATTTTAATATATCATTGATTTATTGTGATTGTAAAAAGCATCTTCAATATATTTATTTACTTTTTTTTAAATTCATTTATTTAATCAATCTCTATTACTTTCTTCATCAAGAATAAATAGAAGACTGACTCTGACCACAGCTCAGAAAAGAAAATCAAACTCCCTTCAAAAATATCTATATCTTAAAGATACTGAAAATAATTAGTTGTGGAATTCTAATTTTACCTCAAAAATATCTATATTTTAAGAGGTTAATAAATATTAATAAATTTAATAGTTAGTAAATATAAATAGGGATCAATTCATAATAAACATCGAAACACTTATTAATTTTTAAAAATCATAAAAAATAACTAATTTAAAATTTTAATATATAAGTTAAATACATATAACTAAATTATTTAGAAGGGAAATTATTAATTTGTAAATAACTTTTGTTACAATATTATGGCTTATGAATACCACATCCCAAAGAGCAATAACTCATTTCATATGACACTTGCTCATAAGATATGTTTTTTAATTAATGGATTTTATTAAAAAGGAAGAAGGAACACAACTACTTCGAAAAAAAAATTAACATTTGATTTGAGTACTCCTAAAAATATTGCACAATATTTTATGCAAGTTAAATCATTATTATCCACATAGTAATTATTGATAATTAAATAAATATTTATTGATCATTAATAATTAGAGTTTGATGTAAGTTAGTTTTTAGGAATAATAAAATTAATAATTTCTTAATTAATTTTAATATTTAATATTGCACCAATATAATAAAATATTGCACCAATGTAGTATATAATGTTATATTTGCAAATGAGAATATTACAAATGGCTATTAAAAGAGAAAAAGTGAAAAATTGAGACCACTAGAAAAATATGCAAACCAAAGCTTCACAATAGCTCTCTAGGTCTATACAAAAAGATAGAAAAAGTTCAAGTAATTGAGGAGAGTTTAAGTTTTTAAGAACCCTCATAGAAAAAAAAAATATATTTAAGAACCTTCATAGAAAAAATTCTCGAGGATGCACACAAACCAGTGAAATAATTAAAAGCCCTAGCAAATTACCTAAACAATAACCTTGCATGGTAAATGTTTGTTCTAGAGCTTGAAGTTGGAACTTTAAACATCACTCCCGAACAAATAATTTAGTCATAAAGGTGAAATACCCCTATAATTGACCAGGGAAAGAAACCTTGAAACATTGGGAGATGGGTCGGAGCTTCCTCCGTGCTCTTTAGATCTACTCAGGAGATTATAGCCCTCTTAGCTATTGGTTTCATCTAAGCCTGAGAAAATTCAAAGGAAAAGTAGAAAAAATCATCAAATTGGTAAAGAAAAATTGTTACCAGCTAATGTACCCATGGCCGTATCGTTCTTGCAGATAATCAACCGCTTGAATTGCTCCTTTTTCCGAAGAACGACCCTGTAGATTTCGCCCTATGCTCAGATTTCCAGCATGCACGCTTTCTTCTAGAATGTAAATTAAATACGTGATTCGATTTTGGCGCAAATGCCATTTGTACTGTGTGTAAGCCGAATGCTCCTTGAAGAAAATTGCGATGCAGCCTGTAAGCATGGAGTCGAAATTAGAACGTCGTGTGAAGGAATCCCCTTGAGGTTGCAGGAAAAAGTTGGACTTGGTGAGGACTCTCATTACTTCTGCAGGCTTGTGGAAGATACTAGGACCTTCTTGGCAACTCAACGTTCTACAATGCGGAGACCATGAGCATCGCTTGAAGACGTAGCCTCTAATTGATACCTTATATAGAGTTTGGGCCAAAGTGCGGTTGCAATGGAGAAGAGGATTCGTCTCCTCTTCGCTCTTATTTTTTCTTACCACCATTCTATCTCTAACTGCTTCCAGGGATGGAGATAGGATCTCGTGTTAGTTATTGTGCCTGCGGTGAGCTTCAATTAAAAGAATCAACATGTTCTTTTCTTTCGGGAGAAGTGAAAACTTATTTTCCCATGTGCTTGACAGAATGACAGAGGGAAGAAACGAATTCAAAAGACACCGAATTGTTGGAGAGCACACGCTGTATTTTATTGAATGACAGAGATATTTATAAAATTAAGAAACAATTAAAACAAAGAAACCGTTCTGCTAAGTAATCTTAGAGCAATAGATTATTAACTAAACTAATCTTACATCAATGGATTATTAATTAAAGATTAATTCTTTAACATGTTCCCTTAATCTTGAGGGTTACAATGTTTTATGCCTAACTAACATTGAAATTCAAAATTAACTTTTCCTAGTGGTTTTGTAAATATATCCACTAACTGTTCTTTGGAATCACAAAATTTGAGAGCAATATCACCATTTTTTATGAGTTCACGAATAAAGTGAAAACGAGTGTCGATATGTTTGCTCTTTTGATAAAATACATTGTTCTTCGATAAGCAAATAGCAGAAGTGTTGTCACAAAGGATTGAAATAGGTTCATTTTCTATATATCCAAAGTCAGAGAGAAGTATCTTTAGCCACACTACTTGACATGATGTTGAATTCACTGCAACCTACTCGGCCTATGTTGAAGATAGCGCAACTATGGGCTTCTTTTTGGATGACCACGAGATCAAGTTTCTGCCAAATAGAAAAGCATAGCCAGAAGTCCTTTTTCGATCATCAATACAACCTGCATAATCACTGTTTATATAACCAACAAGATTACTGTCTATAGAGGCTGCATATGATAAACCATAAGTAGATGTACCTGCAATGCATTTTAACACCATTTTTCCAGCTTTCCAATGACAATCTTTAGGAGATTCCATAAACCTGGAAATATAACTAGCTGCAAATGTTACATCAGGTCTAGTAGCAATAAGATACATAATACTACCAGCAAGTTACTTATACAAAGTCGCATTAACAATAGTACCCACATAATTTTTACTTAACTTTGTACCAACTTCAATAGGAGTATCCACCAGTTTACACCTGTCCATCTTAAACTTTTTCAAAATGTCAGTAGCATACTTCTGTTGACTCATAAACATACCATTGTGTGTTTGTTTCACTTCAATACCTAAGAAGTATCTCATTAATCCAAGATCTGTCATTTCAAATTCAGTTTTCATTGCAGCTTTAAATTCATCTAAATGCATGTTACTTGTATAAATTATGTCATCAACATAAATACACAGTATCACAATATTACCTTGATGATTGTTCTTGATATACAAAGTGGGCTCATGGTCACTTCTTCTGAAACCATTATTCAATAAGTAATGGTCTATTCGGTTGTACCAAGCTCTTGGAGCTTTCTTCAAGCCATACAATGCTTTCTTCAACCTGTACACCTTATGTTCCTGATTTTTTAATTTCGAAACCAGGTGGTTGATCAATATACAATTTTTTGTTCAAAACATCATTCAAAAAGGAAGACTTTACATCCATTTGGGAAATTGACTACTTGTTTGGTGCTGCAATAGCTAATACAAATTGAACAGTATCAATTCTTGCTACAGGTGCAAATGTTTCACCATAATCTATGCCAGGTTGCTGTGAAAAACCTTTGGCAAATAATCTTGCTTTGTGCTTATCAACTTCTCCTCTCTCATTTAACTTTGTTTTAAAAACCCATTTGACACCTATAGAATTTTTATCATTAGGTAGATTAACCAAATCCCAAGTTTGAGTTCTTTCAATAGCATCGATTTCATTATTCATTGCATCTACTCATTCTTTTTCCTTTACAACCTATTCAAAACAAGTAGGTTGAAATGAAGGAAATCAAAAATTTACAATATCATCAACATCGTCTTGTGCATAAATATCACTTAAGTTTCTCATTTTAGGATTATCAGAATCAGACTCAAAGGATGATAAACTGCTACTGCTTGATGAACTACTATTGGTTTTGTCTTGAACCTATAATCTTGGAGTGTTTGTTGTAGGTGCTTGATGTTCATCTAACAGAATAAAAGGATTAGGACAAGTATTTTTCTCCATTCATTCCAAGACTTGTCTTCCAGAAATTTCACATCTCGACTTACAACAAACTTCTTAGTTATAGGATTAAACAATCTGTATGCCTTAGATTGATCACTATATCCTATAAAAATATAATTTTCGCTCCTATCATCAAACTTCTTTCTTAATTTTTCTGGAACATAAGCGAAAGCAATACAACCAAATACTAAAAAGTGTGAAACACTTACCTTTTGTCCACTCCATGCTTCCTAAGGTACAAAAATTTGAACACTAGAAGTTGGCGATCTATTCAAAATATATACAGAACATGCAACTGCTTCATCCCATAAATATTTAGAGAAATTTCATGTTTTAAGCAAACTTCGAGCCATATTCACAGTTGTCTAATTCTTTCTTTCCGCGACTCCATTCTACTGCGGAGTATAACTAGTTGTCATTTGTTTTTTAATACCATGTTGTTTGCAAAAATCAATGAATTCGTTAGATTCATACTCACCTCATTTATCAGACCTGAGAACTTTAATAAAATTTCCACTCTATTTTTCCAACCTCGGCTTTGAACTCCTTAAACTTGGAAAATATTTCTGATTTGTATTTGATGAAATACACCCAATTTTTCCTGCTAAAATCATCAATGAAAGTAGGAAAATAGAGACTGCCAACAACTGATTTTTCTTGCATTGGACCGCACAAATCTATATGCACTAACTCTAGTTGTTCTTTGGCTGTATTAGAGGCAGAAGAAAAACTATCTTGCTTATGTTTATCCATTATACAACTTGTACATGAAGAGATATGATTAGACAAAGTAGAGAAACCTTTCATCATAGTCTGTCTTTGCAACAAAATCATACTTTTGATAGGTAAATGACCATATTGCAAATGCCACAGATCAGAGTCAGTTGGCGTTGAAGAATTATGTGCATACAACTTCTCACTTTTCAATTTTAATTGATACAACCTGTACTTTGTCATAGCAATCTTTGCAACAAGAGACTTATGTTTATCAGAAATCGTGCAAGTAGTGTTGTGAAAGCTAACATTATAACCATGTGCATCCAACTGACCAACACTCAACAAATTATGCTTGAAATTGGGTACATAATAAATATCATAGATATTCTTCACAACATTTTTTTTTGTTAAGACAGGTACAACACCCTTTCCTGAAGCTTTAACCTAGCGATCATCACCCAAACAAATAGAGGAATTGAGAGATGTATCAAGATGTGAAAACAAATCACTATGACCAGTCATATGATTACTACATCCGTTGTCTACCAACCAAACTTCTTTATTAGGTACTTGCATAGTCACTTAGCATGCCAAAAATAAAGCATCTGATGTTTCACATTCAGTGTTTCTGACATTGGCTTTGTTTTCACTTAAAACATACTATAATTTTCGAAATTCAGACTTATAATGGCCATATTTTTTGCAGTAGTGACATTGAATTTTTTATTTATCTATCCACTTATGACTATAATCAGTTTGAGACTGCTCTGAATGTGTTTGAATTACATGTGATTTATTATCCGACTGAGATTGTCCTCTACCTCTTTCTCTCCTGCCACGAAAACCTCTGCCTCTACCTCTATCCATAGAAAATTTAGATTTGAAAGCATGCTCTAAAGTACTGACATCTAAATTAATCCTTTCTTCATGAGCCAACAAATAATAAGTTAATTCTTCCATGGATAATTTTGTTAATTCTCTCGACTACAAAACAGTAACTATCATGTCAAATTTTTTAGGCAAACATCTAAGATTTTTTTTCAAAATTTCTTTGGTCTTCAAGTTTTTCACCATTCATTCGAAGCTGATTAACAACACCCATAACTTTAGTCATGAACTGATCAATTGTTTCTGATTCAGTCATTTTAAGTGTTTCAAATTTTGTTCTCAGAGTTTGTAATTTTACCATTTTTACTTTATCATTTCCTTGATAAGCAACCTTAAGTATATCTCATAATGATTTAGCATTCTTAGCAGAAGTGATTTTAGTAAAAATAGATTCATCTAAGGAATTTAAAATGCACGAATTTTCTCTACCTTCTTTTTGTTTAATTTCATCAAATTGTTTTCTCTGAGTATCACTCATTTCAGCAATTGTATTTTCGTCAGGTTCTGTGAACCCCAATTCTATTGCTTCCCAACAATCTAAACCTTGTAAGCATGCTTTCATTTTAAAACTCCAAAAATCATAGTTCTTCCCACTAAATAGAGGCATAGGGATTTCAAACTGACTTGTCGATGCCATGTTTGAAGTAATCAAAAATCTGAAAACAACTCTTTTTAAAACACTTCCAAATAAATAGCACAAATGGACTTTTGATGAGGATCATAAAAAGCTATATTGTTTTTATCTTTTTAATTTCAACACCATAAACCATGGCAGCCTTCCTCTAACGTTGATTACACAAATTAGTAGCCTTCTTTTAACACTGGTTACACAATTTTTTAAAATTGTGAATTAAGTAAAAAAACGTGGAAGCCTTCCTCTAACACTGATTAGACATACTATTATAACCAATCAAATAAAACACGGTGGCAGCACTCCTCTAAAGCTCATTACACAACTATTAAAACTGTGAATCATGCACCTTCGATGGTGAAACTCAATTCAGGGCTTAGAAATTCCTCGTTGGAGGCTCCTTCATTCAACGCCTTGGCAACTTCAAAAAACAGCTTCAAACACCGAGTGTAAGCAAGTATTCAATAGAAAATGAAAGCAGACAACAAGTTAAAACAACAAGGATGGAACTTCAGTTAAAAAGTAGGCGGGAACTGCAGTGAAATAGCACACAGGAACTATAGTGAAAAAGCAGGCAGCAATGACTTCTCTGCTTCAAACAACTACTTGGCAGCTTCAAAAATTAACTTCAAAGAACGAGTGCAATCAAGTCTTCAACAGCAAATCAAAGCAGGTAGCAACGACTTATCTAATTCGAACAACTACTTCGTAGCTCCAAATGGCAGCTTCAAACAACTAGTGCAAGAAAGTCTTCAGCAGCAAATCTCCAACAGTTCAAATTTTCTCAAGAAGGACCCGAATGCTCTGATACCATGACAGAATGACAGAACGAAGAAACGAATACAAAAGAGACTGAATTTTTGGAGAGCACATGTTGTGTTTTATTGAATGACAGAGCTATTTATGCAACTAAGAAACTATTAAAACAAAGAAATCGTTTTGCTAACTAATCCTACAACAACGGATTATTAACTAAACTAATCCTACAACAACAGATTACTAACTAAATATTAATTCTCTAACACGGCTTGGGTTATATGTCTCTCTTATGAAATCCCAAGCTATATGTCCCATAACTTTTAAGTGATCTCTTCCATGCCTTTTCTTCTACTTGGATTCATTCCTTGTAAACTCTGCGAGTTCAATCCCAGGATGGTCCTTTGATATCAAATTGAAATCCCTCGCATGCCTAGATATTGTTAGAAAATGTAGCTCCTAGTTTAATAGGGATGGTTCTTTAATATCAAATTGAAATCCTTGGGGTGCCTCGATATTGTTAGAAAATGTAATTCATACTTGTATCAGTTGTGATTCTTGCTATGTAAAGGAGTTTGTTCATATTAGTTAGAGATTTGTTTCCTAATTTGGTATGTGGTTGAAATGTTTTCTTAACCAACAGATTATATGTCAAAGATAGTTTCCTTATCTTGAAACAATATTTTTTGTATATATGTAATATCATAATTTATCAATCAATAAATTATATTTCCTTATAGAAATTTGACATGGTATGAGAGCTGGTCTAGGCTTGAATCCATCATGGGAGGGCCATCATGGGAGGGCTAGGTAAATGAATAAATATAGGTTGTGATTTGTATATAGAGAAGGCATCGTTTCATCATGGAGCTACATGCTAGTGGTGTGTTTCCAATGTTGTGACAGATTGATTCTTGGCGTTGGCAGTCTAGGGTCAAGCCTGTGCGATGGGAAGTCATGTTCTTTGACGTCGTTTTGCATTGAGAAGTTGAGTGTAAGAGGATTAAACCTCCTTGGCATGTTGAATATCACATTGTAAACCATATTTGTGGAGCAACTGTTGTGTTGCATATTGAGTAGGCCATTTGGACGCTACTGCAGTATCAAGAGGTCATTGCTCCGGAAAATTGTGGGCGACATGTCTTTGTTGAATCGACTGTTGAGGAAGATTGGACTTCGATGGAAGCGTGGTGCAGATAAAAAAGCAGAAAAGGGCGTTAACCTTTGTGTGAAATCATCGTGATTATCATGATCTGCTGCTTGAGGAAGTAGCGTAAGGCATGCTCATCTCCATCAATTGATCTAAGTTTTTTTACATGTATTAGAATGGTGTTGGCTACTGAGTCTATAAAGATCGTCAATGGAGGCAGGGCATCTAGGGTTGCAGAGCACAAAAATATGTACATATTGTATGAAAATGTTAAATTAGATGTAATCAACATTGTGCAGTGTCAAAGTCATCAGGACCGCAATACCTACTCACACTTAATATAAACTAAGAACTTAAATTAAATACAAATATATTTTTATTAATAACAATAAAGTAAAAGGATTTAGATAATTACATTAACAATCATATAGGGTAACAATGTTTATAAAATTGTTATATATACACTATCTAAAATAAAAAAGATTAAAATAAAATGTCAATAATAATATTTATAGCAAAAAAGTATATGTATTACTAAATTAAGGATTTAATAAAAATAAAAAACATATTACATTGTATATAAGCTATTTAACATGTAAAACTTAAGTTTAAACAAATGTAATTAGTGGTCCTATGCAATAATATTTGTGTGTCATGTATTGAGACAAAATAAAAGATTCAAAATTAAAATTATCTCAACTTTTATTTATGTTTCATCATAAACATAGAAAGGTATTATAGCATGCCTTCTCCTAAAGGTTTGAATTTTTTTTTTCTTTTGAATTAAGCTTCCACCTATCACAGTGAGGCTAATTGCCCAAATTTATCATTACGTAGGTTGTGACCAATGGGGGAATTTCTATGGGGCCCATTATCTTTACTAATATTTGGACAATATTTACAAAATTTGTACACTAGGAATAACTTTTAAGGCCTTTACCAGTGGACATGACAAGGTCCTTGGACTAGGAATACGGGCACCATTACTACTTTTTGCATAATAAGAATTAGCATGAGGGAAGGAGAAAAAGGAATTTGTTTCTAAAATGAAGCTTCTCATGTTCAAGGGGCAAAAATTTCCCATTGAACAACCACATATCCATTCCTCTATAAATAATCTTAGGGATATATGGGATATCAATTCCACTAGGATTTTTTTCACACCATGTATAGGATTCAAGGAATGTACCATGGGTAGGGGAGGTAAACAAGGGAATTCGGTAGGTTACAAGAAGATTTTTAGTCTCAAGGGGAAAATGAGCTATATTTAAAAACCACATAGGTATTCTTTAATGTATCTTTAGTCTTAAGTTGGGATATGGGCACCATAGGAGATATTTCTCATCACATGGGGGAGTTAGTGTCTATGTTATGGTTAGGAGAGGAAAACAAGTACCTTAGTCCCTAAATTAATATTTCTCATGCTCAATTGCCATGAACAATACCTATAGCTAGGAATATGACCATTTAGTTTGTTTTGCATAATAAGAAAGGGTATAATGGTGTTTACTATGACCAAGGAAGGAAATTAAAAAAAATAAGGACTTAAGTCCTAAATAATTTGTGACCATGTTTCAAACAACCGCATTAATTATATTCTCTAAGGGATATTCTATGGCCTCTACGAGGGATGTGTCTACCATTCAAAGGTTTTGCACGCCAAAATTGGTTCTTGGAGCCTCATCATTGAACCTTAATGAAATTAGGAGGCTTTCAAATCACATATGATGCTTACAAGTGTATAAAGAGCACATTTAACCATGTTTGAGGGTACATTTTATATGTATCATAATGTATATGAGGGGGAAAATGGTTTTCAATGCTAGTGATCTAGTCGCACAAAATACCCTATAAATTTGCGCTTTGGGATATCCCAAAGATTCAATCAGTAATACAAAGTGAGAGGATTCATTGCTAAGATGACGGTAGAAACAATCCTCTAGCGTTAAACTTTAGGGACAAAAGGGTATTCAAAATTTTAACACTGCATATGGATCCAAAGAACCCATTGTCTCTAAATTTTAACACTACAGATGGATTCAGAGACCCCTGTAGTGAAATGTGACACTTTGGTAGCAAAATTGCAGTACACAATTAAAATTTACTAATATAAATGACTAATCTATATACTTATTGTACTTGTTATTTGGTCATACTTTTATTCTTGAACTATAATAGTCATTTACGTTAATCCTTATTAATTTTTTAACTTATTATATAGTCATATAATTTATTCCTAGACTAAATTATTCAATTAAGTTAGTCGTTTTTAGTTTAGTCACTTATTATCTAGTCATATATTTTTGTCCTAAACTAAATTACTCATTTAAGTTGTTCTCTTTTAGTTTAGTCACTTATTATCTAGTCATATATTTTATCCCTAGACTAAATTATTCATTTAAATTAGTCATTTTTAGTTTGGTCACTTAAAATCGCTCAAATTTAGTAGTATTTCACTTGAAATAATTGCATTGACTAACTTATTAAATTCACCTAGTCACTAATTTCATCATTTTCTACTAGTGGAATATCTAAAAATGATATGAACTATGACGATTTCGAGCACACATAGTGCTATATATTATATACCTAACGAAGGTACTCTGATAAGGTGGTACACACGTGATCTCAAGATTTAGCCACTCTAGGTACCATCAAGATTTTAAGCTCTATCACCAAACTAAGTACCTAGGTGTGTATCCAAGGTTAAAGCTCCATGACCAACAGCACCCTCCCTACTTTAGGATCTAAACATCAACACATAGGTCGGCCATATGACCTCCCAAGAATCTTGTTTCCATAATATGCCTCATATCTCCCTATCAAAAAAATCTGTAACATAAGCCAATACAAGCATGCTTTTGAAATATTATAACTTATTATTCGGAATATATTTCAGTAAAACTCTATGTACCTTTAAATATGTAATTATGAATACCTCCCTAGTTAAGAGGGAGTGTTGAAGATTAACTAGTGTCAGCCTTCATAATTTTACTTGTCAAAAGAAATTTTATTATTAAATAAAATGACTTATTAAAGCATGGGTTTCGTGCTTGGATCAATGTTTATCAATGTTTTCTAGGTCAAATCCTCCATTGAAGGCTTCTAGGTTTTTTCTTGATTTAATTGATTCATTGTCATTTTTATTAGACCCTTCCTGGGCTTTTCTATTGTGTAAAAATTATTATTTTTTAGGAAAAACGGTTATTTGTCACCTGCACACCAAGTCAACCTTGTTCCCTTGATGTCGAATTGCATTATGGAAATTTGAACCATTAGAAGGTTATATATAGAGATGCAGTTCGACCTATTTGTCTCACTCAATCAACAAGTTAGATCTGTAAGGAAGAGAAGCAAAAAAGAGAGTACAATAGATGAAGAAGGACGAAGGAAGCTAGAAATACCTAAAACAAGTTGTTTGGCTATCTATATCTCACACTTGCAAAGTTTAGGGGCAGTTTTTTGGTTCAAAATTATGAATCTACTATAGGTCCAAAGTTTTGAAACTCAGGGGAGAAAATATGTAGTTGGGGGCTGAAGTTCTGGATTGTAGCTACCACTGGGAAGGTGTCACTTGGAGATTTTGACAAGGATTATCTATTGGAAGGAAGGGTTGACTTGATGATTGGAGGAAGTATTTGTCTAGGTTTAAAGGGTCTTGGATTATCTCATCTTGATTTGAATCTACTAGTGGAAGAGTTGGATTAGGTTTTCCTCTTGAAGGGGGTTTTCCCTAGATGAGTGCCTACATCTTGTGTCTCTTGTTCTTGTGGTATTCGTGAACATATAATTCGGAAATTTATTTATGAAAGTTAAAATAATAAATAAATAAAATAAACTAACATAATTTACAAGTAATTATCAAGAATGAGGAATGAAACCCTAATTCCTATAAGCATTGATTTCTCAACATTCTAGGGATCACATTCTTCACATATTGGAAGGCTCGTTCTCCTATTTCATTCCAACTAAAACCATTTTTTCTAGAAAGGTTGTGAAGGGAGTTGTAATCTTACCCCAGTTCCTTTCTAAATTTCTATAACAACTAATGAGACTAAGAAAATCTCCTAAAATTTTATGAGTTTAGGGAAAAGTTCAATCCTTCATTGTTGTAATTTTATTTCAATCCACATGAACATCATCATTCATAATAATATGGCTAGAATATTTCATTAAAAAAAAACAGAGGAAGGTTTGAACTAGTTAAGAAAGAGTTTATAATTAACAAGTTGTTGTAAGACTTGATCCGCATGGGTGACATAGGCTTGCCAAGTTTTACCTTAGATCAAGATGCAAAAAAAGAAAAAGATGACAACAAAACGATGCAGAATTTGTTTAAATAATTTTTCTATGAGACTCTAGAAGTTGAAAGGTACATAGAAAAGGGAAAATGGAATCACCAAGAATTTGTAATGACATTGATTAGCATGAAAAAATATATTAATAGAAACCTCCTTCCTGTGAATTTGGTGATAAACCAAGTGGAGATATTTTTAGGTGAATAATTGAGCACCTTTGAGTTTATTGAAAATGTCACCAATGGCTAGAATGAAAAGCTTATCCTGAATAGTCATATTTCTCATAGCTTGAAAGTCAAGTAAAATGCATTAAGATCCTTCTTCCTTGAGGAACATGATGATTGGTGATAAATAAGTGTTGGTACCAGGGAAAATGACACTAATGACTAGCAACTCTTGAACTATCTTTTGTATTTAATTTCATTGCAGAAATATATGGCTATGTGAGCATACATTGGGTGGGATGCTTCCTAGTATGAGAACAATAGAAATACCATGCTCAAATTAGGAGGGTTGTAGTCCTTGGGAAGATCCAAATATGTATTACTGTTTGGCCAAAACTAATTTCATGTCAGAATTAATGGTTTAAGAAGATGTTTGAAAGGTTTGAATTCCATGCAATTGAAGCAAAATGCTTCGATTCGCCTCTTCAAAATATTTTCCATATAATGTGAGATAATTATCTGTGGACATTTGCTACAATTCATTTAAGAGTGTAATTATTCCCCCCATGTTATAAAATCATGTATAGCTCACATAAATTCATGGTGATGGGACCCAGTTTCTATAACTATTTAACATGTAAGCTAATCTCACAATAACAAATTTCAATAGAAACCACTCAAGTTTTCATGGAAAAATCACCCATTTCAGGCATCAAATTTTCATAGCAACCACTAAATTTCATTGAACCTCCATTAGCAATATCGATTTGCAAAATGTTAATAACATTGACCTAATGGTGTGTTTCTTGAGCTATGTGTCGATGAGTAAAGCTATGGGACATATCATCTATTAAGATAATGAATTTACATTTTTTAATATATGACTTTGCATCATTTGATGTAGAAAATCAATTTAAGGTTTTAGGGAATATAAATAACATAATATAGGAGGATTTAGATTATAATTAGAATATCCCCGATGGGGGTGATGGAAAATGATGATGGATTTCTTGCGGAAACGTGTGGGTACCTATGGGAAGTCCATGGTCGTAGGTGGGAGGTCGTCCTCCATGTCCTCTCAATATACCTTGAGTACGAGAGGAAGTTATGAACATAGTGTGAAACTTAATGTTTCTTTGGGTCTCAAGGGTGGTGGTGCTCGATTGAGTTTTATGGTGGGTGGAGAGGGTTGTTGTTGGTCATTATGTGTGTGGGAGAACTATGGATTTTGTGGTGAGAGGTCTATGAGGAGAGGAATATAGGTTTCCCTAATATGGATAGGGGGTGGCCTCGTTGTCGGTGTTCCCTCCCAAGCTTTCGGGTGAGAAGAATTGTCAATTGCTTGTTTGGTCTTCAACTCAGATTTTTTGTAGATGAGAAGGGGAACAACCTTCTGGGTTGGGTTTTCATTTGCTGTTTTTGTTTAGTGTTGCATTGTTTCAGTCTGGGACGGGTAGTAACAATTATATTCTGGAGAGGGCGTGTAATTGTTGCCTTCTTCGCCTCTTTTATAGGCATCTGTGATTCTTGGAGGAGTTTGTTGAGTGAGTGTATTGGGTTCTGGATAGTGTGACTTGTGAGAGGTTATACCAGGAAGAGGGAAGGCGTCTTCTTATGGTGGGTGTTAATCTATGGTTCCTCGTGTTCAATACGGGCTGGTGGGTGGTGGTCATGCCAGTGCAGGTGGTGTTTTTATCCTTGTGGGTATTTCCAACTTGTGAATTTTCGAGTGGGTTCACCTTTGACTGTTTCTTTGGAGTTGGGAAGAAAATCTTGCATATGGTTCCTCACTCGGGGCACTCCTTTACTGATTCAAAGCCTAATTCAGGAAAATTAGGGGGTGGTGCGTCTCTTTCTTGGTTATAATTGGCACCTAACAATGATGGCTCAGAGAAGGGAGGTCGTTGTGGTGGATGCTCGAGTCACATGGCAACAGGTGGCAAAGGTGGTGGCAGGGTGGGGCATTCAAGTCGTGGAGGGTCTGTAGCTCGGGGTGGTAGGCAAGGGGGATCGACAATGGGTCACGGAAGCCATACCCCTCGAGGTCAACAATGTGGGGTTTTAGTTTGTCATGGTGGTTCAGGGTGTCAGGGGCAGGCACATCATGGTAGTTATGAACAGTAGCAAGGTTTTTGCGTAGAGTGATCTGAGGATTTGATTCAAATTGTTCTTGAATTCTTCGAGTCCTCAAATCAGGTGAGGAAGGAGGAACCTGCTGAGCTAATTTCTACTCTGAAAAAAAAGTCATTACCTCTAGTGGCATGTCTGAGAGCATGGCATGGTGGTCTAGCAAGGCCAAAACTTGTCATCTAAGAAAGTAGAGAAGTTGGAGGCCTAGATGGATCATTTCTAGGAGCAAGTCCAACTCTCCTTTTGTCCTCTGTTTCCTCCTCGATCAGCTCCAGACAACCTAGCATCCATCACCTCTAACGATTAGCATGGATATAGGTGTTTTATTTGGTTTGTCTCTTTACTGGTGCCTATGGCCTCTGAAGTCGTGGAATGTGTCTCTTACTATTTTTTTTGTTTCATTTTCATATGCTAATAGTGATAGTCAACAAACCTCTCGGGGTCAGACTACCTACATTTTTCTATTAATGTACCTCTGTTTGGAAGAATGATTAGGATATCTATTTACATAAAAAAGAGAGTATAAATAGAGGAAATGGAACACCACAAATTGCAATACCTTTATTTATTATAGCGATATTCACTTCCCTCTTGAAGGAGAAGAGTTCCAATTATAGAAGCTTCTTAAGGCATCACATTACCTTGTTTTTAATTCATTATATAGTTTCTATTTAATCTACTAGAAATATTTTCTCATGCGTATTATTTTTAGTAAGCTTTCTTCTAATTATTATTTTCACACTATGATTATTAGCTTTAGTTAAAAAATTTAATGTTAGTACATAGTAAACTATATATTTACTTTAAAAATATAGATATATCTAAACTTTGGATCTACCAAAGTCCACAAAGATAAAGTCTTTCAATATATGAACTTTGTTTTTAGTGCAAAAGCTGAAGAAAAGTTTTCTCCTCTAGAAATTTGACTCCTTTCGTCACTTGTTAAATCTCCAATTAATATGAATCTATGTTGATTTCTAATAATATCATTTATATTGTCCGCAAGGTCTTGTTTAAATGGTGATGAGGCAGGCTGTTACAACACTCATCACAGGTTCAATTCCTTTCTTCAATAAAACAGAAAAAATGAAAAATAAAAAGAACTACCAAGCTTAAAAAAAATATATCATTTATATATAAATATTCTCATTTTTATTGCTATTAAAACTTTAATTTAATCTTTACATTAATATTCACAAAATATGTAATTTTTAAAATATCTTTTAATATATGTTTTTTTATATATTTACTTCTTTTATATATATGGTAACTGAGATGTCATTGCAATTTTCTCTCAAACGAATCACCTTCAATGAAATTCATAACTAAAATAACATTAATCTTACTAAATTTCAAGGTTAATAATAAAAATTTGACCTTATTTTTATACTAGTTTACAAGTAGGTTATATTATAATCATTTTAGAGTTAAAATGGTTTGACATGGTTTAGGAGTTAAAATGGTTTTATTTTTAATTAATTTTTAAAATTTTCCAAAATATTTATAAAATTTATTAAAGTCTTGAATATTTTTTTTTGAAAATTAAGAATAATTTTTTAAATTAAATGACTAATTTTATGAGGTTATAAATAGAAAATCAAATTTATTTCAAATTTATTTTAAAACTAAAAAATCAAAAAATAATATATGTCTCCAAGTATCATAATAGTACACACATCAAATCTCAATATCTATAAAACAATACACACATCAAATCTCAATATTTATGAAAATTTCATATGTAAGTAAGTGTGTCAAACTCATATTTGGCTTTTAATTAATGTGTAATTTTTGAAAATAATTTACAAAATTTTAACAATCACATTTTTATTTTATGATTTTTTTTGTGGTATATATATATAGATTCACCATTATATATAATATGAACATATATAATCTACTTAATATAAGAAAAACATCTAAAACTATTATATTTCTACTCAAATAAAATATTCCTGAATTATAATAGGAAATTTTTAACAAAATAGCTTTTAAGCTTTACTACTAGAACTCCAATATTATTACAACAATTACAAAAAAACTGTAACAAACACATTTATTTTATTACTTCTTATAATATAGAGGTATTTTTGAAAATGTGATTTAAGTTCTTCTTCTAAATCCTTCTTGTATTTGAGTCCTTTCCTACATTAATACAACTTCTTTATATTGATGATCAACATTTGAATTGAAGTATATATATATATATATATATATATATATATATATATGCAAGCTTTTCCTCTAAATCTTTGTTGTATTTGAGTCTTTTTCTACATTAATACAACTTCTTTATATTGATGACTAACATTTGAGTTGAATTATATATATGTGTGTATGTGTGAAAAAAACCATCGAAATTGTTTCTTACCTTTATAAATTAATTTTAAAAGAAAACTGATATTATAAATAATTTTCTATTATTTTTTTATATAAAAAATAAAATCCCTAAAAGTTAACCATTAATTTACTAACAACATATTTCAAAATAATATAATATATTGATAAGAAAAAACAATGTCCCCTCCATTATAAATATTTCTATCTTTTTAGTATGACCCCAAGTCAACATGCGTTTTTATAATTAATTATGTGTTCCTTCAATATTATACAATGTTTTTCTTTCAATTTTAACAACTAGCTTGATTTTATGGGCAACTTGTGTAGGAGTCATATTATACCTTGAAATATCAGGTTGTCAAATAATGCAAGATAAATATTTATAAGCATTTGTAGATGTATTAGTGATTTAAGAATATAAAGAGAAAACAAAATCCAATTAGTGCCATTATCGTGGAATTTTTTGTTATAAATAATTTTAATGCAAAATAAAATTTTCATTGTTTTAAGTAAACACTTTTAAATCTTAACTTTGTGAATTCAACTATAAAAATATCTTTACTTAAAAACTTTACAAAATTTATTTGTTTTAATATTTTAAAAATTTATTTTAATATTCTGAAGTAGTAACCTAAATTCAAAAGTAAAAAAAAATTAATTTGAGTAGAGTTTGTTAAAAATAAATTTCAAAAATAATAATAAAAAATGTCACTTAGTTTTTCTATTTTAATGTTTGAAATAGAATTAATTAACATTACAAATTTGATTTATAAAACATGTATTATTAAATAACTAGATTTTTCAATACATTGATTTTATTTATATATTAAAAATTCATTTTAAATTTTAAAAATAAAAATAAAGAACATTACCCAAAATGTAATTATTAAATTTAAGAAATAAATTAAAAAAACTTTATTATAAAAAAAAAAATACAAAACAAAAAACAGGCACAAAATTAAACAAAACAAAACATTGCAAGTCAATTCCTTAACTTCCATTTTCATTTTGGCACTCGCATTACAATCTCTCTAATCTAAATCAATTGCTTAACTTACATTTTCATCTGGGCAGTCGCATTACAATCTCTTATATCTGATGTGAGATACAAGTTTACAGTTCCAGAAAAATGCAACTAAATTAGGGGAAAGGGGAAAAGTGTCCGAGTGTCTAGAACAAAATGATTTTGTTTATTAAAAAATTCCGCAAGATTTGGTGGAAATCCAACCAGATTTTAAGGAGGAGATTCCGTTTAGTACAAGAAAAGAACAATAAATACCCTGGTACAAAGCATTCAATACTATTAAAATTGTCACGGATAATTTCCACCGAGATGCTGAGGGCCAATCTCGTGACTATTTCAATTCGCAAGTTTCACTGCAATATCCAGTCCGATACGCCCTAAACGCCAAAGACAACCCACATTCTGCATTTCACTAGGTATCACTGTGGCAACGGGCAGTTCGAGTGCTGTTTCTGCCACGCTTGTGGGGTTATGCGAATATCCCGAAACCGCGCTGGGCGCTATCTCACAACGCTGTATTGTGCTGTAAAGCAGTTCAGGTACACTCTTTTTTTTTTCTACATAGCAAAAACATTTCATCAAGATAAATTAAGAAATTACAGATATCCAACTTGACATGTCTATCTTGATTGGAATACAGGGACAGAGATTTTTCAAGATCCTTTTCAGATGTTTGATGTCACTAAAACAGAAGACACTAAAACAGAAGGGAAACATAGAGATTTTAGTTTGAAAAAATGAGTCTATCTCAATTCAAAGCATATTCTTTGGTGTCACCGTGTCTGTATAGCTCAATGGCTATACTTATTTTCAAGTCTAGTCTATAGACTCACTAATTAATGTTGTAGGGTTATATATGTTTATGGTTAGATTTAAACAAATACATTATCTAATGGTCTATAAATTTATTAAACAAATACATTATCTAATTGTTTATAGACTTATTAATTAATGAGATGGGGTTGTATATGTCCATAGTTAAATTTAAACAAATACACAAATACATTATAAAGTTTTATATGTCCACAGTTAGATTTAAACAAATACATTATCAAACTATTGACATACAACCCTGACAACACTAATGGGCCTATGGCTTGCCTAGCTCGAGTCTGTAATATTGGCCAATAACTGCACTGGAAAACTAAAAACAAGTGCGACCCCCAAAGAGTTTCTATATCTACATTTGATTTTAAGCTTGCTAAACACTAACTAATATTTGTTGGCATATGCTGCCCCACTTTATTAATGGAGCTATAACTCTATACACAGAGATTAAGTTTGACAATTTGTTTAGTTTAGTTGTAAAAATTATTTTTTTATCACAATTGATTGTAAATGAAATTTTTACAAAAACAAAACATAATAATAACAAAGTGATTACGTAGAAACAAAACATAATCATAACAAAGTGATTACGTAGACTAATTGTTTATAGACTCATTAATTAATGAGGTGGGCTTGTATATTTCTACCGTTAAATTTAAGGAATACACAAATATATTATCTAATTATCTATAGACTCATTAATTAATACAATGGGGTTGTATACATACCGTTAAATTTAAACAAATACATTATCTAACGATTAGCCTATACAGCCTGACAACATTAATGGGCCTATGCTCTGTGAAATATTGGTTGCATAATTCAACAGTCTGTAATATTTACCAATAACTACACTGGGAAAACTAAAAACTAAAAACAAGTGGGTCCCCAAAGAGTTTCTATATCTACTTTTAATTTTAAGATTAAGTTTGACAATTTGTTTAATTTGATTGTAAATTTTTTTTTTATCACAATGAACTGTAAATGAAATTTTTACAGAAACAAAACCTAATTATAACAAAGTGATTAGGTAGACATTGTTGACCTTGTAACCACACATGGACATTGTTGACATTATAAAAAATTTACTTGTAACCACACAAATCAGAAACTTGAGAATTTAAGTAAAGCTTATAACAAATTGACCAACTTGGAAAACAAATTTCAAATTTCCACTTGACAAATGGAATAAATTTGAAACACTGAATTTTCAAGAACCTCCATTCAAAAAGTGTAAGGGGATATAATTTTTTTGGTTAGTTTTAGAAACCTCCCATCGCCACTTCAGAGTTGCGCTCAAAAGCTGTACGGTGGTGTTGTAATTTCCATGAAATTTGAATTTGAATTTTTAACTTGTTCACTGCCCTACCATTTGAAATTGATGCATTTTTCATCAAAATTGAAGTTAAATTTTTAATTTTGCGGTGCCCTCTTCTTTGAAATTGGTCCATTGGAACGGATTAATGTACGTTGATTTTTTGTGTAAGCATTGTTTAAAGATCGTCCAACATTATTATTGAATATTTGAAGCTAAATCGGGCACTCTAAACTGCTCCAATATCATATGTATGCAGTTAAAAATTAGGGCATGAATATTTTAAGCTAAATTGGGAACTTTAAAATGTTCCAATATCATATGTATGCCCTTAAAAATAAAGGCATTATTTGTAGTTTTAGCTGAAAATAATTAACATTAAATTATATATATATTTTTTTAAATATAAAATATATTTTGATAGAATATATAAATTCAACACACGAAAATTTTAGATATTTAAATGGTAGAGAGTTTACACCTCCTATATAATTTTAAACCAAAAAAAAAAATCACTACAAAAAGATTCGAAACCTAACCTATAACCAATAGATTACAACAAGTACAATAATCTTGAAATTAAGCACAGTTAGAGATCCCAGGAACTAAACTTTGTTCTATGTGACTTCACCAATGTCTAATTACGCCGTAAGGCATCTTATTTGAAAACAACTTTGCTAAGTGCCACGCTGTACAAGTCTGAAACATGTGATGAAATGTTAGACGATTCAATAGTTTTACACTGTCTGATAAAAAAACTATCATCTCAACCAATTCTTGATGTTTAATTGAATGACAGGTTGAATCGATTTACAGGTGCCTTCACCTTCACGACTTTTGTCAAATATGTGAGCCTGCTGGTTTGTTTCTTGACCGCCTTCATGTTGCATGTATGGGGAAGGAAGCAGGATCCCGGAAGGTGGAGTATGAAGACCCCCCTCATGCTACGCTTTTAGATACAAACAAATTCTATCACTAGTCGTTCTATAGAGCCAGCATAGCAGAGTTCTTGGCCACACTTTTGTTTCTGTATGTTACAGTTGCCACAGTCATCAAGAATAATAACGATGAGAGTCGGTGTGGAGGCGTGGGCACCTTGGGTATCGCCTGGTCATAGCTAAAGCTGCAGTAGGCGGCAACCTTTCAGTGGGCTATTACAACTATATTTGTCCAGCGGCGGAACCCATTGTGTTTGGGGTGGTTAAAAGCGCATTCCATAGCTCTCCTGAAATAGCCGCTAAGCTTATACGGTTGCATTTCCACGATTGTTTTGTCAGGGTACGTATCTCAATTACTTTTTGTAATGTACTCCTCTGTATTATGAGTTATGACAGTGAATTAATAATGTTTTTGAAATACGGATTTCGAGCTCCTTCACTTTCAGCGATCATGCGGTGGCTTCGTTCTCATCAACTCCATTTCTAGGCAGTTCGTAGCAGAGAAAGACTCTCCAGCTAACAACCCGAGTCTCGGAGGGTTCAACGTGATTGACAACGTGAAAACGATATTAGAGAAGATCTACCCAAAGAAGGTGTCTTGTGCAGATATAGTCGCATTTGTGGCTAGAGATAGTGCATTTCTGGTATTCGTCTTAAACATCAGATATACAACGACCATTAAATTAATTATTGCATACCATGACATCAATGCTTAATTATTTCTATTAATGTATATCATAAATGATTGCAGGCATCGCCCATTCGATATCCTCTCCGGTGGGATGTTTTGACAGGAAGGAAGGATGGAAATATTTCACTATCTTCCAATATTCCCGAAAATCTACCTCCCCTTACCTTCAATGTAACCCAGCTAACTCAGATATTTGCATCCAAATGTCTATCCTAGGACGACATGGTTACATTGTCAGGTATTTTCTCTCTTAGACCTGCGAATCATCAATGTGTCAATTCTTGCATATGACAATAATGGTTGATGAAAACCATGATTATAATCATGTTTTTTTTGTTTGGGAGAATGTAGGAGCACACAAAATTGGTGTATCCGACCACTGTACTTCATTCGTGAACAAGCTCTACAATTTCAACGGCACGAATACCACCGACCCGTCCCTTGATTTGTCATATGCTCAGATACTGAAGTAAAGGTATCGCCAAGGCAGCCCCAACAACGCCAACATGACCGTGGTCATGGATCCTCAAGCACCATTCATCCTGGACAACTTGTATTACAACGATGTTATAGCTAAACATGGTTTGTTTACATCCGATGCAAGTCTGCTTACAAATCCAAACACCAAATGCAGCGTCTTTGGAAACTCAGGCTCTAACCTGGTAGCATGGCAGAAAAAATTTGTTGCTGCAATGATAAAAATGGGAGAGATTAGCGTATTGACAGGCACCCAGGGAGGAGTCCACGCCAACTATAGAGTTCCCAATAGTTAATCAGATTGGAAATTTCAATTTTGTTTGCTTGAGTTTTGGAATATTACTTCAATTTGAAATGCGCTTGTGTTTCTCCGCAAATAAATTATATGTACTTCCTTCTCTCACAGCGTGTATGAGCAGCTATTTTCTTCCAATAAAATAATAAATTATCACAAGTATTGTTCTATAGATTTTCGCTTACGAAACGAGGTGGGAAATTCAAATTCTGTAGTTTTGGATATCATGTTAATTTAACCATAGTTCAAGCTTCATCGTATGTTATAGCGTTAACATAAATGTATTTGTCAGATATAAAGAGAATTTTGCAAGAATTACAATAAATATTTGATGAAAATGGAGGAATGGTTCAATTAAAATCAATCATGTCAAAAAATTGTTAATATGCTAATAGTACTGATTCAATTTCCTAACACTAGGGATGATTATTGACTTTGTTGGTATGTTTTTTTAATGTATTGTATTTTTATTATGATTTAGTTATAAGATGCATTTTAATTAAATTAGATGTGATTGGTGATATTATATAGATTTATCAATAATGATATGCTAATATAGCTTATTAAATGTGAATTTTAATTTTAGTATAAAATTGTTTTGGAAATAGAATAACTTGATAAATTATTTTTTTATTATGATTTAGTTATAGTATGTATTTTAATTAAATTAGATGCCATCAGTTACTTTATATAGATTTATCAATAATGATATATATAGATTTATCAATAATGATATATTAATTAATATAAATTATTATATGTGAATTTTAATTTAAATATAAAGTTGGTTTCTAAATAAAACAACTCAATAAATTATTTATTGAACATAAACTTTGATTTTAATGTAAAACTGGTTTGGAAATGCAATTTAATTTATTGAAATTTAGGGTAAAAAATAATAATTTGTTCTTTCTTATATTTAGTAACATGTTTGGGTAGTAAGCATATTGGTTATGCTAATTCTCTTTATTTATATAAGTAAATAAATTTCTTATTTATATTATTTATGTGTATATAAAAAAAGTAGCTTTTAATGTAATAATAGATTTTTCCAATGGTGATGTTCAAATAGTAAAGGTTCAGATGAATTTTTCATGAACATTTCAATAATTTTATGTAACTTAATGAACTTTTGAGGTATAACTTTCTCAAACAAGACAAAGAGAGCATACAACAATTTTTGTTTCAAGATAATATTTTTTTTTCAAATAATATTATTGAATCTCCAAGATCGTTCAACAATGTTGCTTCAATTTTTGTAAAGGTTTTTCAATGTTACTTTCAATTTTTGTAAAGGTTTTTCATGAATTATTTTAGATCCTTTTGGATCTTTTTGTAGATGATTAGATTTTTTAGACTTCAAACATAGCTAAGACATGACTTTATTCAAGAAAACTTCAAAAACATGTTTAAATCATATTATTAAAATATTAATATTAATACATATTATTAAAAATACCAATAATTTAATGAACATATTTAGTATTTTTATTAGAAAAACACATTAAAATATAGTGACAAAACAATATTAAATAGAAAACTGTAACTGATGACGAAAAACTACCATATACATTAAAAGGATCCATATATCATAGCATTATAAAGATTCCTCTTTCATAAAATTATTAGAAACTTGAACTACAACGAGTACCACCTAATGAAATGGTGAGAAATAAGAAATTATATTTAACAAATATTATAATTTTCCAAAAAAAACCTAAAATTAAAAATGAGTCAAACCGATCATATGCATTAAAAACATTCCACTTTGATGACATTATGGACCACTTAAAATTATTCCACTGTCATGACATAATGGACCAATGTTTTTCAAATATAAAAAGTATTATCTAATGCCATAGCACTAAAATTCCATTTTCTTAACAATTTAAATTATACAATTTCCAAACAATTTATTTTTAAATAATCATGTTATGAACCACCTTGCACATAATCCCTTTACTCCTGGCACAATTCCCCAGGAACTCATGAGTTTGAAGAAACTCAACACCTTCTACTTGGCCACCTGCAATTTGATAGGAGAAATCGCAGTTTTCATTTTTAATTTCACAAAGTTGGGCCTCTTGGATTTCTCCAACAACAGCTTCAATGGATCCATTCTCAAGGAAATCTCCAACCTGAAAATTTAACCATGACAAGTTATATATAAAAAATGTTTAATGAAAATATCACCCCTTGACACAAATGATTCAATTAGGCTTTAACATTTGGAAAGATGTTGACATATACTTTACCTATCATTTTGAAAATAAGCCAGAAGGAATATAAGGAGAAAATTAACTAGCATGAAGTTGTTTGTATCAAAATAAATGAAAGTTTAATGTTTGTGGTGTTTCCAATGTAGTTTAGTTTCTTGCCTTTACTAAAATTGACCAAAATCATTACAGATATCTTGCTTAGAAACTATTGGATCTCTTTAAGAATCTTACGACGTTTCCTTTGAAACATTTGATGATGGTGCAATTGCTAGTCAAGTAAAAATTTGGCTTAAGTACCTGACCCAACAAACAAACTGTATTGTATGGCTTCTGTTGAAGTACAGTATATAAAATTCATTCCTGTTGCAGTGTATGAATTTGTAAATGCATATTTATAAGTCGTATATTTTAAAGGAAAGGTTGTTTTCGTTAAAAAAATAATACAAACTTTAGTAGAGTTTTGATAGAATTTTGTGGAAATTTTTAAAAAATAAGTTATAACTGATAAGATTTAAGATTTTGGATGGTCAATTTTTTTATAATGTTAAATCTATTTTAAATTATTAAAAATGCAATTCAAATCATCTAAATTTTATCATTTGCATAAGTGAACAATACCAGAATATCAAATATATGTATATCCACTTTGTACCGAATTCGTACGAAGTCCTCCAAATATAATCCAATTTTAATTCAAGTCAAAAATAGTAGAAAGATACTCACATTTTCACAAATATTTTAGTCTACTTTTACTTTTACAGCACTTTCATAGACACCTTTATAAATCAAATATTTTTAAAATTTATTGTACAAGACGGGACAATAAGACACATCAAGTTTCAACGAGTGAAATGAGTAGGTGCGTCTTAACACACTTTGATAGACACATTTACAAATCCGACATTTTTTAAGTTATTCTACAAGACCGGACGTTAGGTCACATCGAATAAAATTAGTCGCAACCTTGTTTATTCCTTGTTTTTTCAAAAGCTTTGATGTACTAGCTACGATATTACGAAAACTTTTAAAAATATCTTAATATATCATTGGCTTAGTTGCAATTGTAACAAGCATCTTTAGTATATTTATTTACTCATTCTTAAATTCATTTATTTAGTCAATCTCTATTACTTTCCTCGTAATAGGAGACTGACACTACTGACAACGAAGAATGGCAATTCCAACTCCGTCTCAAAAGTATCCATCCATAGTGAGATTGGCAAATAATTAGTTATGCAACTCCAACTCTCATGGAAAGTTTATTTTAAGAAGTTGATAAATAGTAATAAATTAAATGATTGGTAAATATAGATAGATATCAATTTATAATAAATAGTAAAATACTTTTTTATTATATATATTAAATTCAAATTGCTAAAATTTAAAACATTATAAAAATTTTATATTATATATATTGTTAAAATTTAAAATACTATAAAATTTAATGAATTTAAAATTTTAATATATAAGTTAAATATATATGTTAAATATATATATATATATATATATATATATATATATATATATATATAACAAAATCTTTTACTAGAAAGATTCACTATATTTTATTATGGAAATTTTAAGCTTGCAATTGTCCGGTTCATTTCAATCAGTTTGCATGTCATATTTTGCTTTACGTGTGACATGTTAAACAACAATCTAGAATGAACGTGACGGAAAATTGTCGTTACAAGGTAATTTGTCAATCGAATACGTTAAATATTTCAATTATAACGTAAACGAGTACCCAAGTATTTTTTTTTTAAAATGTAGTTTCATTTGTGTTAAGGGATGGTGGAAACCCCAACGTGTAGAGGTGGATAGTGAGGTGGGACAACCCGTGACAATTCCACCCTTGTTCCTTTCATAAAATACATTCTAAATATTTTTTCTATTTGTGAAATTTGAAAAAAAGGGTCTTAGTAACACGACACCGCTTCGAGAGGGTGGGAAGAGGATTGTTTGTTTTGGATGTTGTAGTTTCTTATTGAGAAGAAACTTGAATGGCAGGAAAACTAGGCTTGTTAGTGCATGAAGTTAAGGGGTTGGTTCTTGAAATTAAATGAGCTGCAAGAGAAAGTACTCAGTCCCATGTTGCTTGAAAAAAATAGCAACATGAAAGGACAAAAGAGATTTATGAAGGGGAATATAACTGCAAGGCAACAAGGATGCAACAATAAATATTGGCTAAGAAAGAGGCTGAAACAACAAACACAAGGAGGAGAATCTCTTTAAAACAATTAAAAAACAACAAAAGACACATTCATTGATAGATTCATTCATTTGGTGGCAGACAAGAGGCTGATGGGGGAAGACACCCTTTTGAACTCAGGTATGCAAGAGGCAGACAAAGAAGGAAAGGGAATTGAACATCTAGAGAGAGTAATCAGTAGGTAGCATTATAGAAAAGAGACGAGAAGAGAAGGGTAATGGTTCTCTACTTCCCTCAAGGCTATGGGTTGAGTTCGTAGTCTCTCGAGCCCTATAATAGCTTCGGGTCCTTGGAGGTTGAGGTAGGATCCCTAG
Source organism: Pinus albicaulis (assembly GCA_034641835.2). Lineage (NCBI taxonomy): Eukaryota > Viridiplantae > Streptophyta > Pinopsida > Pinales > Pinaceae > Pinus > Pinus albicaulis. The sequence goes on along the minus strand of CM076579.1, from coordinate 424,866,772 downwards.
AGCTCTATAACAAATTGGGTCCCTAGAGGCTGTGGGTTGAGATAGATGTCTCTAGAGCCCTATAACAATTTCAGACTATGGAGGCTGTGAGTTGGGATGGAGTCTCTAGCTCCCTATAATAGCTTAGGTCCCTTGGAGGTTGTGGATTAGGATAACAGGCTCTGGAGCCCTATAACAGCTTGGCAATAGGCCATCTTGAAGCAAGATCAATTGAAGACCTCATTGAAGACTTTTGGTTACTACCTAATTGTTACAATGCATTATGGACTTCCTAGGAGGGAGTTAATCACTGTGTTTTCACTTGGGGTGAGGTGGAGTACCTATGGACCCCCTGTGTTCACAAAGAGGTAGTAATCAAATGGTCAGATTGAGGAAGGAGTTCTTCTGGAGTCCCTATTTCAGTTAGAAGCTGGTGTGTTAATTCCTTAAGCAAGAATCCCCCTCAGACTCTGGAATCTAGCTCGGGGATGATAGCTATAAGCTAGTGTGGTTGCAACTGTGTATGGTTGGATGGAGAGTCCTTTTCATACACTCACATTCCCTGTAAATTCAAAGATGTGTATCCGCTTATACTTGTTTAATTCTTGATGAATCATGATGTTTTTATTTTTATAATAGTGTTGGATTTTTGGGACTATGCTGTGTTGTTAATGCTTGAATATGTAGTTACACCCTTGTGGGGACATCACACTCACAAACATGCTTAATATATATATGTGTGTGTGTGTGGTTTCTCTAAAATAAATGACACTATTAACTAAACTAAGTAAGCGTGAGCCACTAAACTAAAAATAAAATGTTGTGGGCATAGTTTGTTGATGTAAACACAAAACATCTGATCCATAAAATATGTAATGAACCACGGGATAAGAAGGACTAAGCTTTAACATTAAGTTAAACCTTACTCTGAATGAATGTTTCATTATTTTGAAAACCAAATCTGAACAAATAACAAAGAAAAGGTAGATCATGCTATAGGTTGTAGCAAAATCCATAAGAACATGCAATGAAAACTTAAAAGTGTTTGGCTTAGAGACCTCTATTATTAATATAAACAGGTTACATAATACGTCACCCGTTGGGAATGGTCTCTAGATATTCACAAAAATTCCTTCATTGCGCTGTAAGCCCTTGAATGTGTGCGAAGGGAATTATGCTAACATTGGAAGGGACATTTCCCTTAAGTGTAGGGATAGCTAAAACCAATGTAGGTAGGCTTCGTCATCCATGCATTATCAATAACCTCGATATATTTTGCTAGCATCAAGGCATAGCTAGTTCGGCCCTAAAAAGTTATGCATAGTGTCGTAGAGTTGCTTACAATCTTGAAATCGATTCTATCACTATCAACATGCGGCAAGCAGGGTGGAGACCTTTCGAGAGCTCACACAAATCCCATGGTAGGTAAGGGTCGCAATACTGCCTATGTCGGCATGCGTGAAATTCCCTGTTCGAGAATAGGGAATTCAGGCAGGCCATGAACTCCTTGAAGTTGGATTTCCTCAAGCTTAGTAGGGGTAGCACCCTAAGATGCCTTAGCAAACAATTGAACTTGGAAAGAAGTCGTGGCGTTGATCTGGAGGTCTGCTGAACCTCTGAGATAGAGTTATGGTAAAAAATAAGGGCTCAAGGAAGTCTACAAAACAACAGAGCTGGTCTTTGTGGAGATATCGAAGATCCCCATATGCTTCGTCGCAAAAGGAAACTCTAAAATCCCTTCATCATGCCATGGCAGAGATAGAAGGAGGATTTGATGCAGTGCAAGATGGGCCTAGCCTTGATCTGACAAGAAGGAATAAGGAACCTTATCCTAATGTTGATCAAATCCCTAGGCACAGAGGCATTCCATTGGCGTGGCCCGATCCCCCTCTAACGTGATTGGTGGAGAGGGAACTGACATGGGCCAGGGGTGGGAGCCCAGATTATTTTCCATGGAACATTACCAAGGGCACAAGCCAAAGGTGGGAGCCCAGATTATTTTCCATGGAACATTACTAAGGGCACAAGTAAGGGATACACGATTGAGGAAACATGGTGACATCAGATGGGACATGCTAGCAGCCACATAATCCCTGTAGTTATCCTATTAGTTGGGGTTAGAACTACCTAACAAGTCATCCCATTAGGTTCACTCGAAGAATTCCAATAGGGCATATGAAATCTGAGTAGCGCATGACTATGTGGTAGTGCCATCGCGTGTCCAATTTGGGAGCGAGATGACACAAGAGGTGAGTGGTCAAATCCACAAGGTTGATGAGCTATTATTGGTCGGGAATTGGCCCACTTGTCGAGTCATCCCAGTAAGTCCACGCCGGAATATTAAAGTGGGAATAAATTGAAAAATCAATGGGGGGAAGCTACCAAGATGACGTAAATCATGCCATGAGGGTCATATGCACACATTTGGTTGGTTGCAAAGGGTCCCATCAGCCATGTTCGCCTAATGACATGACCCTGGACCAATAAATAAGAGTCACAAAGGAGGCTTCAAGGTAAACTAAACAGGATGTTGTGGGCTAGACAAGCATCAATACTAAGAGTTGGGCCAGTAGATCAATGGGAGAAGGGTGCATATGGTCCCCCCAACCACACAATCCCAGTGGTGATACCATTAATTGGGGGAGGACCCACAACTAGGTTACCCCAATGGTGAGCCTTATTTCCTAGGTCGTCGGCCCATAAATGCGCCGAGGCAGGAAATGCCCACCCTAGGAGTAATGCTTTAATCTTATGGTGGCCATTTCCTGGCTCGGCGCATTTATGGGCCGATGGACTGGGAAATAAGTTTCGCGTACCCAATGATATGAATCGAGTGGAACAAAAAGGCATTTTAAGGAAAGCTGTCAAGATATTATGACTACGATGACATGCGACAATAGTGGTGGTAATTGGAAGTTAGGTTGTGGACCAATAAGGAGACGGTAAAAAGGGGCTGGTAATCCCTGTAAGCCTGGAATAGAGAACCCAATGGGTAACCGAGCATGTAGTTTTGGGACTTCCAGTAGAGGGAAAAAAGGGTGATGTATCCGATGGAACCCACCCAGATGGAATTTGGATAATGCGGAGAGATGAGGCCCTTTGGGTCTGGGAAGGTATAACTAATATATGTGTGTGTGTGTGTTTGTAGATAATTATGGAACTATTAATGCGAGAAAAATAAAATTACCCCATTCCTCTAATGGTAACTTGAGGGGTTATTTCATATTACACAATGGTAGCATAGCATCCAAGTTCAACCCTTGGACTGGATGGGATTTTTCACAAGTGAGTGATGATTTTGAAATATTTACTAAGTGACTCCTTAGGTGTTAAAAGAGGTACAAACAAGTAAGTGATGACATTGTGTTAGGAAATGCACCTTTGAGTACTCCAAGGGAAGGAACTAGAACATAGGTTCATTTTTCAAGAAAACCATCTAGTTTTATTTCTCGGAGGAAAAAACACCATTCTAACCATCACTATCATCATCATTCAAGGAGAAAAGAAAAGGATCACATGCATGAAGAATTTAAGAAGGCTAAACTTCCCACATTTAATGGGGGATATGAAGAAAGATGAGGATGAAAAATCTTCGTGATTAGTCCTGGTATTGCACCAAGGGTGCTTCAACTCCTAGAGGCTACTCAACTTTACTTTATCAACCTCGAGTTCACACAAACTTGGAGGTGATAGTATTATATGCACAATAAAAGAGCTCTACTCATGCCATCCTCATCTTTGTTCTCCCATGAGATTCTAATAACTAGGGCTACTTTGAAAGAGGAAGTCTGTCACACTTCTAACTACAAACTAAAACTGAAAGTATATAATAACGAATACTCTATTGGAAAGAAAAGAAGCTACACTAAATTGCACACATTGATCTATTTAATATGTACTTTTTCAATGGAAATGACTAGCATTCATTCTAATTACAAATAAGGAAATTATACTAGATTGCATTCAACTTCTAGAATAACTAATTGAATTGAAAAAATGGAATTAATCTATCTTTTCACACACACTAAATCAATGACTAATTGAATTCTATCTATTGCATGCAAGCTACTGTGCTAATGATATATTCAATGATGGACTAATCACACTAAAATTACTTTGTTTTGCAGCAAGAGACGAGGGAGTTTGGGTGTTCTAAGGGTGTCCCTGAACCAACGATTCAGAGATGGGAGTCCACTAATTTCTTTTCTAGGCTTAGGTGAGGTGGAGGAGTGATTTTTAAGTGAAGGATAGGGCTCCCAACGCTTCTAGAGGAAGTTGCCACAAGTGGTCCTGTAATGCTATAGGAAAGAGGCCGGGAGATTTTGGAGGCCAGAAAGGGTGGAAAGGAGGTTTGGAAGAGTGAGGGAAAGGCGGATCTAAGGAAATGGAAGATGAACAGCCCCCTTAACCAAGCTCATAAACTTAAAAAGGTCTGTCTTTCACCAAAAATGTTGCTCTCTATGGGTGTGATTACGGTCTCCAAAACAGGGTCGTGGGTGAAAAAATTGAAGGGGATTGAAGGAGGGTTGAAACCCAAAGTGATAGCACTGAAGGGCGTCCTTCTCTACTATTATAGAAAAACCTGCAACCAGTACATCCACTCATGATTTTATCATCAACAAACTTATCATGTAAATAGTGGAAAATATGAGTTGAATTTAATTGAATCTACTCATGCACTTGAAACATAAATATAAATTTCAACCTACAACATATTCATGATAAGAAAGTTGAAATATATCTGAACTTTCCCACGAAATCATAAAATGAATATGTTTTTTCTATGGTGGAATTCATTCCTCCTCAAGCTCCAATGGAAGAGGTGAGAGGGATATTTTCAACACAATTTTGATGTTTTAGATGCTACGAAAATGCAATAACATTAACCAACTACTGAAGCATAAAGAAAAAACACAAATGTATAATGTTAACACCAGAAAATCATACACGCAAAAAACATCAGAAACATTTCAAGAAGAAGGTACAAACAAATTTTCAAAGGAGAAATACATTAGGAAGGACAAAATTTAAATATTCGTAAGGTTCAGCTAGAAATTAAAGGATAGTGCACTAGTAGTAAAGGGTTTTGTGCACAACGTGAATATTCCTTCGATAGTTGTGTTGTCCCGGGGATGGAAAAAATTCACCATCTGGGACAACTTGACACACATGGAAAATATGATTTTCTATCTAGTACAGTCAAGTACAACTGAATTCAAGCAGCCTCAAGGAGGCATGCAGCCAACAAAGAAATCTAGTATTCCCCACTTGTTGGCTTGAGGGGTCCTGACGCAGGTTCAAAGTTAGCACATAACCAACAAAACCCTCTTACTATTGGCCCTTTCGGAATGACCTGCTTGTGCAGGCCAAAGTCTCACCCAAAGCATTATGGGGGGGGGGGGGGTGCTAGAACTAGGTTTCCACACCCTCAGAGAGAATTAAATGAAGTGGGCACCTTCAGATCTGCTTTAGCATAGGGACTCACTTGCGCACAAAAAACCCTAGCCATAAACCCTAGGGTAATTATCACTATTTAATCTTGCATGCATGCATAGAGAGAAGGTCTGCAGTCCATTTAATAGTTGTAACAATGTGATATTCCAACCTTATAGAGCTATATTTAAGCAATTAACATTCGTGTCAACAGTAAAGTAGGTACACAACCGATCCAATCACAAATAATATAACTCATAAACATGAACATAAATCATATACTAAAAAATATCATAGAAACCGATTACAGATGCATTTAGTACACAGAGTTACCCAAACAGTTCTTTATTCATCAACAGTTCTCAAAGCCCTTACAATCCTTTAGTTCCACCCACACACACACCCAGCGAGGTCCACACACAGACGGACTAAGGTCTCCATGCACACAACCAGCAAGAGTCTTTCAGAAACAGAGGCTTGAACATATTCATTTAAGAGCTCAAACATAGATCACCATTTATCCAAAGAACTGTCTTATTTGACTGGAACTTGACTTCTAATTATATCTTAGCTTTCTCTCATACTAACGTCTACAAACCGTTGTTTGATACTCCTAGATATACCCTTTTATTTGCCCAAAATCCCCTTGATTGTGCATTTCTTAGTGAGCATACACAAAAATACAAAAAGTACTATTAATTACTCCAAAAATGTGATCCTAAGGGACCTTGCTCCAATAGTCCCCCAACACAAGCTTGTGACTCGTCTCGAGTCACAGAGGTACTAGGTTCTTCATTTTTGTCTTTAGCTCCTTGATGGCGACAGTGAAGGGCGTAAGGAAGCTCGATCTTTGATCAACAACAATCTGAACTTTATCCACCAACTTCTGAGAGGTAAGCCCCACTGTTGCAAGACTGATACTCTCGTAACTCTGGTTCAGGTTCTTGACAGAATCATCTAAATCCTACGATAGCTTCATTTCTTCATCTGTGCATGACTTCATGTGGGTGGTCAGGATATGTTTCTTCCTATGCAGGTCTTCAACCTCATTGTTCAGCACCTGGATCATCTACAATCGTGTCATTCTCTGAGTAGGCACAAATGTGGGCAGCACCTCCTGAAGCTCATTGAACGCCTTCTCTTTGGCGCTAAGTTCCTGCGAGATTTTCTTCTCAAGTGGGTCGGTTTATACCGAATTCCACAAGCCGATCATTGCATCCAAGAGTTCAGTACCCTTGGTTACTATTGTTGCAATGCTTGCTGAGGCTTCCTTAACTAAGGTAGCATGTTGCACTCTCACATCCGATGGATTTTTTGGTTGAAGCTTTGCTTGCAACTCCGTGATATGCTGCTCGAAATTTTCTTTTACTGCTTGTACTTTCGAATGGGAGGCCTTTAGGGTAGCCACTAAACTTTCAATATTGGTCTGGGGTGCAACAGAGGCAGGGATACCAACCTCAGGCAGGTCACCACACAGATGATCAATCAAATTCTCTAGCTCTGCGTGTTGTACCATCACTGCTTGTTGCACTGTCTAAGCCTGGAAAGACTTATGCTTTTTTATTGTGACCTTCTGCTCTACCTCAGTGATTTTTTGGTGCATGTGGGCCTCTATGCATTGTAGCTCATTTCTAATTATTGTCTAGATAGCATGTAACTTTCCACTAGGAAGCGTTGATAATTCAATGCCAACCTCTGAGCAGGTTTGAACCTATGTGCACAATGCAGGTTGTTCCATTGTAACCATTTCTCCAGGGAAGGGGAAGATCCTGTTATATGTCATGCTCATGATCATATTTGTGCTCTTGCTCGCTTGAACTGGCCTTGCCTGAGCCACACTCACTTGAATGCTATTGGTCTTGAGCTGAAGGGCCTACAACCTAGTCTACAGTGACTCTACTACAGCTCTGTACTACTCTTCAAGCACAATCCACCGATCCTCGAAGACAAATGAAACTACATCAGCGATCTTGTCCAAGTCATCCTCTGTGAGAGTGAATTCCTTCATGCCTCCCGTCTTGGATCCTTTTTGCTTCTTGCACAGGCCCTTGGGGGTTTCAGCGTCACGCTTGATGCCTCTAGCGGATTCGGCTCCGATACCATCTATGAAATGTGTACCACCGAGGTCAATGTCCTACTCCAGCTCAAATTCAATGATTTCATTAACAAAGTGCATACCCCTATCACTCATCAATATCTTGGGGCACCCAACCTAGTCAATATATTCTAAAAAATAAACTGCATAGCAGTGTTTACAGTACAATATTTTACTGGCTTAGCTTCTGCCCATATGGTTACATAATCTATTACAGTGATAATGTAGCACATGCAAGTCTTTTTCCTAGGAATATTAATAGGTCCAACAAATTCCATGTCCCATTTATCAAAATTTTGTAGGGCCATCTGTGGATATAATGGAATTTCATCTCTGCGCGATGGTTTCCCTTTTCTTTGGCATGCATCACAAGCTCGACAATATGCATGTGCATTGTTGTGCAGTGTGGGCCACCATAACCCAGCACGCAATACCTTCTGCGCAGTAGCTTTCGCTGCATAGTGGCCTCCTTCTGCTCCACCATGAGCTTCGGCCAAGATGTCTTGCTGTTCAAGCATACCTTCATAACACTTCATCCACTCCCAACTTGTATAGTTGACAAGAAATCAATGTAAAGTTAGCTGCACACAAAACCAAATCCTTATTTTGTTGCACTGGGTATTCAGTTGGTGCAATACCAGTAGTAAGAAAGTGAATTATATCTACAAAGCGTTCATTAATCACTTTAATAGCAAAGAGTTTCGTATCAAGTAGTCCCTCCTCCATACTGGTTGGTTCCTCCCCATTCTCAATGCGTGATAAGTGATCAGGTCCAGCATTCAACCTACCAGGCTTAATAGTGATTTCAAAATCATAGTCCTGAAATAGCAATAACCATCTACAAATATTCCCCCTAAACACAGGCCTACTAACCAGGTACTTCAAACAAGAGTGGCCAGTAAACATCTTGAAGTGTCCCCCTAGCAGATAATGCCTATATTTCTGTAGAGCGTAGACCATAGCCAATCCTTCCATCTTTGTGGTTGAGTAGTGGTGCTCTGCACTTGAGAGTTTCCTACTTGCAAAGGAAATGGGGTGATCAATATCTCCTCCACCTATCTGTGCTAAAACAACTCCAAGTGCAATTTCAGATGCATCAAAATCCAGATGGAAGACCTTGGACTAGTATGGGAATATTAGAATAGGTGTAGTAACCATATTTTCCTTCATCAACTCAAAGATATTTTGACATTCCTCATCACATAAAAAGAACACATCATTCTTCAGAAATTTCTCAATGAGTGCAACGATCAGGGCATAGCCGTGAATGATTTTTCTGTAATTTTTGGTGTGTCCTAGAATAGAGTGCAACTGTTTCTCATTGGTAGGGACCTCTAAGTTTCTAATAACTGCAATATTTGCTGGATCTATGATCAAACCTTGTTGACAAACAATACACCTCAACAAGATTCCAAAATTAACACAAAATATACACTTCTTCAGGTTAAGAGAGATCTGATGCTTACTGCAAGTGTTGAGAATCATGCGTGGGTTGGAAATATGTTTCTTTACTATCCCAAATACACTCTAGTCATCGAAGTATACTTCCAGAAACTTATTCGTGAAATACTTGAATACAGCTAATACTATGTGTGAGAATATACCAGGTACATTCTTCAATCCAAAAGGCATGACTATGTATTGGAAGGACCCCCATTCTGTGGAAAAAGTGGTCTTACTTTGGTCTTTTGGTGCAATCCTGATATGATAATACCCTGAAAATCCATCAGTCAAAGAGTAGGCCTCTTGTCCTCCCACATTGTCCAAGATCTCATCCGAAAATGGAGTATGGAAGGGGAATATACACATGCATCATTCATATTGCGTAGGTCCACACAAATCCTTATTTCTTCCTTAGACTTCTTTTTCTGAACAACCATTAGGATTACCTAATTAGACTCCTCCATAGGCTTAATGATTCCTACAGAAACCATTTTCTCCAATTCTTCCTTCACCTTTTTCTTTTATTTTTTTTTAAACCGGTATGGTCACTGCTTGGCGGGGCACGCTTCTGATTTTAGAGTGATTTTCATAACTCCCAAATATCCTACAATTCCTTTGAGCTTAGAAAAATTTGTGGGAAATAGGTCCTGATATTTCAACAGCTCCTCAACCTTACCCACTGTATCATCATCCCAATAATCGTCTATTTTTTCCAACTTGGGTTGTTCCTTCGTCCAAATGTTGACTTCCTTTAGTTTCAGAGGCTTAGTTACATCCACCATTCCTAACAAGGGCCCTTCAACTACACGCTCCCCCTCGGATTATAGAATATTGATATTTCTTGGATATTCCTCGTTATCTTCCACTGACAGATTTCTGCAAATGATAATTTCCTACATCTGTGCTTCCCATGCTAGCACATCGCATTCTATCTGAGGTTGGAAATAATCAAAGACAATTGCTTCTATATCCTACAAGGCTTCGTCCAATCCCTCTGATTGACTGACCATGCTGAAGGTTAAAAAAAAGATTTCACTCATTGTAACCCAATTAAGGGTCCCTCGGCATAGCTCTATTTCCAAATACCATGCAATAGGGATTTGTCCTAACGTATGGAAAAACATCTGAACCTATTCAGCACTGGGATTCTTATCCAAAACCTCCATCAATGTAGCCAGGTGTTTGCGTGGATCACCTCAGCCACCAAAAATCCTAGTTGGTGGGACAGTGGGTTGCTCAAAGCGCAACTGCATCATTTTTCCTCATTATTCCCAATCCTTAAAGTTTCCTTTGTGTGTATCCCACCAATGTGTTGGCGTCACGCGCATAGCAAGATCGAGTGCCCATAACCTTCTCTCTTTGGGGAAAACCTTTTCCAAATTTTCCAAAAATAATGCAACACTACTAGAACCATCAAGATAGGGTAATTCTCATACCTATGAAGAGATGAATCACAAATTTTTAGTGACTCCGAGGTAGCGTAATGCAGAAACATCATGTAGACGATTCTGCTAGATCTCCATTTCTCCATCTAAACCTAAGGAACATGATTTATCATTTTCCCAATTCATCATCCCATCAGTTGTTGGGTTGATCCAATCCTCATCTTGTGAATTCAACTTGTAGATATGGTCGACATCATCTCCTTTAGGAACTAGTTCTGTATATCTCTTCCCCTTCTGCCAGATCCAAAGGTACTATAACCTGAGTACCATTGTTTTCAAAGATCATGATCATGTGCTTCAAGTTGATGATGCCTCCCATATTGATGGCCCAATGTAGCCCTAGAAACATAGGGTAGGGTTCTGCATCATCCAAAATTTGTATTACATCAAAGTCTACACGTACCTTTACTCTAGGAATTTCTACCATAATCTCTAGGAGTCTCCCTAGTGGAATTATTTTTTGTTGATTATCCATGGGTAGCTGAATGGTGGACTACTCCAGATTTGGTTCGCCCATCTTCTACCAGGTCTTCTTAGGTAGAAAATTTGCATCAGATCCCAATTATAAAATGACTCAATCCATCTCATACACCCCTATTTGCATAATCATGTGCATTTCTCAACCAGTTCTCTTCTTATTCTTCTAGATCATGTTTACAGCCTTGTTCTCAACTCAAGGAAATTATTTATTCGTGTAGCTATCCATCAGATCCTAAAGGCTGTCTACTTCTTTCTGGTTACGCAATAGCTTGATGCAAGCTTGCAGGAAAGGTTTGACCTCATCATCAATATTTTCTTCTGTGATTGGCTTGGATGTGGACGCACCTGCAGTAGCGAAATCCTTTCTAGCTTCTACAAAAGTATATTTTTCCTTACGCAGGTTTAGTCCTTCCTTCTTTTTAGAAGCCTTCCTGATTAATGGCTTTGCATCAGCTTTCTTTCCCTCATCTTATCCAGTGGAAACACCACTACATGTAATTATGTTTACACCCTGATCCTAATCTCGCAGCTCATCTCTAACCATTTGTATATTCTTTGTAGGTGTCTATTGTTGCTTCTCCAACATTCTCGAAATCAAAATAGGACAATCTTCAATAAAATGATCAAAATATCTACAATACCTTCAATACTGTTGCGCAGGGTTTAGACAATCGTGCTCATAGTGTCTAGTTTCTCCATAGTTATTGAAAATCATTTGTCCTCTTCCATGACCTGCACCTTTACCTCTCCCTCCTCCCCTTCTTCTAGCTGGAGATACACCACATCCAGAGGGGGATGTTGGTGAATATGGGTTGGCCTGGACTCTATAGAGGTTGGAATTTTCTATCATCAAATCAAAGATATGGCAGTGATGCTCATCATGACCAACTGAAGAGAAAAAACTACACCATTTTTCTTTAGTTTTGGTACAGAACTTCCTAATAGAGGGCAATGGTTTCTTTCATGCCTTCTAGCCACTTGATAGTCAGCGCACCATAGTGTAGGAGTACCACTTGGTCCTACAACATCCCTAGGTTGGAATGGATTTGGTCCTCATGCTTCTATGTAATCTTGAAGTAAGGTAAACTGATTTTTTGTGTGACTGGAACCCTTACAACATATACACCATACATTTGCGCCGAATTATTTCCCTCTCTCTCTGCATAGATTCTAAATCTCCAAGTGCATTTCCTCTAACTAATTTTGGATTAGTAGAGTTCCAAATTGGCCATCAGTTCTGGCCGCGACTTCCAACTTCATAGCAACTTCCAGAGACTCTGCTTGATAATCATTTTTCTGTTGATTCATAGGGTCGCGTAGGTGTGGCATGAGCATGGAAATAAAACATTCCTTATGCTACTTATCATCATAGATAAATCCTCCATCATTGGTGGTGCACTTCAATCGTTGATCTGCTTCCCATATAGATTCATTTGGCTCTTGTCAGATTTCTTTAAGCTTTGTTACACATTTCGAGTAGGACTTTGGTTTTCTAAACTGATACTTCAAATATTTCTTGATCTCATTGATAGTAGGATTTGAGTTCTAAGCCAAGTATCCCATAAACCATTCCCACACACGATCTTCAAATTCCATAGCTATCTCTGCCCTTTTTACAACATCAGTGTTGAGATTTTTCACAGTCCTTGCATCTAGAACAAACCAGAATCTCTCCATGTATTCATCGCCCAAACCCTTGAAGGTGGGTAGCTTCATATGTGCATCCATATCACCTCCTGGTGATGAAGGATGTGGTGGTGGGGTAGGAGATGGCTTACCCTTGCACGAGTTCGACTGTGGGGTGCCTGGAGGTCTACCTCTAGTTCGTGTAGCCTCACCACTCTATGTATCACTATTAGTCGGGTTTCTCAAAGGGTTTTATATAGATATGTATCCTCTCTGGTTAACCTGAAAGTACATTTTTCTATGCGTAGTTATTTAAACTTCATTTGGGGTCATTCACTTAGCGTGATTGCAAAAAATACCCTTTTCACATAATATCATGTTAATTAGCAAAGGAAGAGAGCGTATGAACTTACCTAAGTCCTTTTAAGAACCTCCTTTCAGCTTTAGAATATGACACAAACTAATCTATTTCAAATTCTATCACAATCCACCAAGAATGATGTCAACCCAATGATCTGTAGTATGGGTGATGGAATTATCAAACTTCTCTAACTATTGGATTAACTTTGGTGTCGACTGAGTGGTCTTATCGTCCTTCCAGCAGGTTTGAAACTCATCTAACCTTAATAAGCACTCCTGCAACTCATGTTCAAAGGTACAAAAGAATATTTCGTGAATCTCTGTGAAAGATACTTATTTTCCCACTCTTTAGCAGAGAACTTCTTACTTTTGTTCTCCTTGATGGAAAATTCAGGTATATTTTGTTCAAACCAGTCTTCTAATTGAGGCTTTGATGGCTGCCACATCGCCTAATCTCTCTGAAAATGATCCTAGTCCCAGAAACAGAACCATTTTTTGCCTTGAGGTGTCCTAACCCAGGTTCATAATTAGCACGTAACCAAAAAATCCCTCCTGTTACTGGGCCCTTTGGCAATGATTTTCTTGTGCAGGCCAAAGTCTCACCTAAAGCAGTATGGGGAGGTGTTGGAACTAGGTTTCCAAACCCTGAGAGAGAATTAAATGAAGTGGACACCTTGAGATCTACTTTAACACACAGACTGACTTGTGCACAAGAAACCCTAGCCAGAAACCATAGGGTAATTATCACCATTTAATCATGTGCGCGCACATAGACAGAAGGTCCAAAATCCATTTAACAGTTCTAACAATGTGATATTCCGACCCTACAGTGCTAGATATATGCAATTAACATTCATGTCAACAATAAATTAGGTACGCAACCGATCTTATCACATATAATATAACTCATAAACATGAACAAAAATCATATGCGGAAACAGATCACAGAAACATATTACAGATGCATTTAGTACTCAGAGTTACCCAGACACTTCTTTATTCATCAAAAATTCTCAAATCCCTTACATTCCTTCAGATCCACCTGCGCACACAGCCAACGAGGTCCGCAAATAGTCGGAGTAAGCTCCCCATGCACTGTAATATCCCAAAATAGGGAATTTCTCCAACAAATAGAATATTTGAAGATATTCTAAAGTTGGAGCTTCAGTAAATCATGACAATTTAAATCAACTCATTAGATGTAAAATAACATCTTACTAGCAGATGAATGAACCTTAGCAAGAATATGGCCTATATACTCCTTCCCAAGTGGGGCAAAGCAGTGATCTGGACCATAAAAACGCTATTTATAGAAAATAATGCTATAACGGTGAGAAGTGGGACTTGTATCCCTTATAATATATCATATAAAAATCACATGTAGAATTAGAGCTAAAACAAACCGCTCTAGACAACATAAACAGATCTCCCCAAGTCAATATGTCTCAAATAAGACCAAACCCCATAGATTAACTCATGCATAAAAGACTGAAGCATGTAAAACATTATTTTATTGAGGATTTATGCAGCAAATAATGAGAAATAACAGATCTAGAGCCTACAAGCATCCAATGGCTGAGAAAATGGAGTTTCCTTCCTCTTTATACATAATAAGAATAACCCGACAAGGGTTTAGTGAGTGTAAAGAGAATCTTGAAGATATAGATCAGGCTGCTTGTATATTTTAATCTATATGGCAATAGCTAAAGAAATGCTGAAAGACCAAATACGAGCTTTCCGGGGAGAAGGACAGCCCTTCCTCCAGGAACAAACTCGCAAGCAAGTGTTCAAACCTTGCTACTGTTCTTGTACTCAGGAAAAGTCTGGAAGTTTACGCAAATAACTACTGTGCTTTGTGAAGGAGGGGAAATGATTTGGCCACATGCCAATATGTAAAATATCCTTTGAAATATCTTGTATATGTTTCCAAAATAAGAACTCCCTCCTCTAAAAGCTCTAAAAGATAAACTCGGGGCCCCAGTGTTATAAGTCTCTCAACATAACTTTTCTGCAACACAATGTCCTATGCTATGGGAATAATGTTGTGGCCGAAGGAGGAGCCAACCTCAACCATGGATGTGGGAAAATGTAGAATAAAAACTCCTCCAAGAGATCACTCAAGGAAGGAAGAATCCCTAGAGAATACCTTGTCTTGAACAATACTGCACAATCAACTCAACAAGCAAGAAGAATGCTCCAATAGTCTAAGGGAAATCAGAACAAAATCAATAATCCATAAGCTAACCTCAAATGTTTTTTATCTTCCTCGTTATAAATTTTTTGAGCCTCCTCACCTTGGGTCCCACCCATTAGGGTGTCCAACAACACATGGTTACTTTCCCTCCAAAACTGTGTTGTAGCTCTATCAAGGCTACTCATCCACATTGCGTTGTTGACTTGGTCAACTTGACTAAATCAACATGAGCCTCTTCCTGTTCATACATGGAAAGTGCAAAATCCAGCGACTAGAATGTCCCCTTTTCACACCAAGAGGGTTTTTATGCTAATACAAGATAATTATGGGTCTTTCTCCCCTATTTATTCATCTACTAGGTGCAAAGATCAAAATTTAATATTCCTATTAGCTGCATGCTAATTTTAGGAATATTACAGTCCTCCCATCCCAAATGTTGCTTGTCCTCAAGAAACTGCAAGGATAGAACTGGAAAGTCTCCTTCCCTCCTCTTGTAGCATCCTCATATTATGAGCTCCCCCAAAGAATAAGATGTTGTCTCAACAATGAAACTCCATAGTGCCTCTTCCAAGAAAACAAATTAGCATTTGGTGTACATCCCAAATGGCTATCATCATGAGAAAGTAACATACTCAAGGAGAAAAATATGTGCTATCTAGAGGTCCTCTCAAGGCATGGAGTTTGAAATGCATGGTAAACTCTCATTCCCAAGTGAAACCTCCACCCTATCATCCTTATAAAGTGAGTTACCCTCCAACATGGAAACTCATGCACAATCCCCTCCAGCTTTGGCTCCTGAAGTGTAGGTGGGCTGGATAAATGAAAATGATAGGAAAGAGGGCCTATCCCATGCTCTCCAGCTCTCCACTTATGATAAGTGTAGAGGGCCTATTGATCTTGGGCTGCAACATGGTTACCCTCAAGTGGAAAGAAGAATATTGAATCTCCAAGGATCCTCTCTCCAATGTCATGAGCCATGCTCACCCAAACCATCCCATACAAGATGAATGGAACCCCATCACCATTGGCATCCAAATAAGAAAAATTATGTGGGTTATGTGCAAGTTTGCATGTTACAAATGGTTCTCCAAGTGAATATCACGTAGTCTCCCCAACTGCTGTTTGAGAATGTCATGTGGAAAGTGGTTCTGCAACAAGTTACAAGCTATGCATTTTTTCTCCTCCACCATGGGGTAGTAAGCAACAATGGATATCAATTGTATATAATAAAAATAACAACACACTTGCCCAAAATCATGTATATATGGGCTCCTATCATTAAAAAGATTGGTCCTAAAGTGACCATGAGACCCAAAAATACTCTTTCTCTCTTGTGGAGCAATGCACTATTCATATATGGTGAGAAGATACAAATAATCAATGGAGTAATAAAAAAGTACATAAATGTATTTCTTACCATGCATGGTGAGTAAGCTAAAAGTGAGGCCCATGAGTGAGCCCTCCCATGAAAATCTCCTCATAAAAGTATGTATAACGAGAGGATGCATATCCCCCTTGAAACACTCCATCAATAAAATCATACTCCTAAGTGACAGCGCTGTAGGCCTTGGTGATAAGGCTCTTGTCACTCCATGACTTCCCCTTTTGACATTTCATATGCCAAAGCCATCCATCCACCACATACCTCCTGACAAAGGGTATGACCCAAGATGGCCAAACTCTCTCAAGAGTAGCAAATGCAGCTTTGCCTCTTGCTGCCCTGTGCCATAGATCTACAAGTGGCTCACCAACCTCTTTCTCTCCATCCACTTCCATTCATCCAAATGTGGATGCCTCCAATAATTCTCCCTCTTCGTATCTTCCCAATGAAGAATACCAATCTCCCAAAGAATATATTCCTCCTTACACCTCATGGGAAGTTGAGTTGTAACCCCTTGGAGATCTCCTAGAGAAGACCTCTCATTAATAAACCTCTTGCATCCAAAATAATCCAAGTGTGTTGAAGGTAAAACATCATCAAAAGGTGGCACAACACTCATTATGCCCTCCAAAATCTTCCACCCTAACCCCTCATGTTGCATGTAACTCAATAAAGGTGCAAAGGAATGAATGTTTATCCCCTCTTGGATAAATCCCAAGATGCACAACATTGTGCAAGCTTGTTGCTCCACATCAACAATGTGTTTCGATCCTTGACCATGTGGAGACAACTCCCCAAGATTTACCATAATATTTCTTGAAAGGATAACAAATGGAAATCCATGCATACCTTGGTGAGTCTCAGGAACATCTTGTATGGCTGCAAGAGTTCCTTCCTCCATTGTGTTGGCTGATCCAACTATTGCTACAAATGGCTACCCCTCCATGATTGTGACAGCGCTGGTACAAGGCTCCTCAAGTGGAGAAGAGGACTCCTCCTTCTCTGGTATTCTACTGTCAAATCTTCTGATTACCAGATGATTTAAATCTGAAAAAATGGAAAATCTTGCATGACTCACATGGTTGAACCACCAGGTGCTTTCCTTGCCCTCCAAGTGCAGCACTGAGATCTCCATAGCCTCTTTTTCCACTACTAGATGTAGTAGGGAAAATGCTTCTAACTTCATCACCCAATATTCTGCTATAAATAAGGGTGATCCATTAAAGGTATACAATAGAAATATATTTCCCCTTATCATTTTATTGCTACATGGCCTCCTCTCTTCTTTCAGTTGGATAAACTAATGAAGATCTAGAGTCTCTTTGAAAGCTCTAGGATGGCACTTGTACTCTTCCAAATATCCACTCAGGACCTCATGTTCCAAATGGTATTCTTGCTCTTCACTCCCTCTATGAGAATAGGAAGTGATTGGGTTTTCTTCTTTCTCTTGAAACCTTCTAGAGGTCTCACTACAACTCTCTCCTCCTTGAAACCTTTTGGGAGTTTCATTGCATCTCTCTTCTTTCTTCTTAGATTTGAAAATTGATGAGAGTAATCTCATCCTCTCCATCATTTTTTTCTCCTCTTATTCTTATCTTATGATTGGGTCTGAAATCCACAGGTTGAGCTAAGATGGTAGCTTTGATACCACTGTAATATCCCAAAATAGGGAATTTCTAGAACAAATAGAATATCTGAAGATATTGTAAAGTTGGAGCTTCAACAAATCATAGAAATTTAAATCAACTCATTAGATGTAAAATAACATCTTACCAGAAGATGAATGAACCTCAGCAAGAATATGGCCTATATACTCCTTCCCAAGTGGGGAAAAGAAGTGATCTGGACCATAAAAACGCTATTTCTAGAAAATAATGTTGTAACAGTGAGAAGTGGGACTTGGATCCCTTAGAATATATCATATACAACTCACATGCAAAATTAGAGCTGAAACAAACCACTCTAGAAAACATAAATAGATCTCTCCAAGTCAATATGTCTCAAATAAGCCCAAACCCCATAGCTTAACTCATGCATAAAGGACTGAAGCATGTATAATTTTATTTCATTGAGGGTTTATTCAAAAAATAATGAAAAATAACAGATCTGGAGCCTACAAGCATCCAATGGCTAAGGAAATGGAGATTCCTTCCTCTTTATACACAATAAGAATAACCTGACAAGGGTTTTAAGAAAGTACAAAGTGTAAAAGAGTAGATCTGTAGATATAGAATTGGAAAATGCAATATACTATAGCTATGTATATAAGTAGCTATAAATTTACAAGAAAGAGAAGAAGAATGAAATACAGAGCTTTCCGGGAGAAGGGTTGGCCCTTACTCCAAGGAACAAGCTCACATGCAAGGGTTCAAACCCTGCTACTGCAACACTCTGGAAAGGGACGCAGTTTCTGCAAATAACTACACTGTAGAAGGGGGAAATTATTTGGCCACATGCCAAGATGTAAAATATGCTCTGAAATATCCTGTACAGATGTTGCAAAGCAAGGGGAGCTCCCTCCTCTGAAAGATAAGCTTAGGAGTTGGTGTTATAAGTCTCCCATTGCAACACCCTGCAACACAACATCCCCTGCTATAGGAATAATGTTGTGGATAAAAGAGGATGCTTGGCCTCAAGCCTATATGTGGGAAAATATAGAACATAACTCATCTAAGGGACCACTCAAGGAAGGAGAGGGAATCCCTAAGCAGGAATGCCTTGTGCTAAACAACACTGCATACTCAACTCAACATCTGAAGAATGCTCAATAGTCTAAGCAAGACAAAATTAATAATCCATAAGCTAACCTCAAATGTATGCTATCTTCCTCCTTATAAATTTTGTGAGCCTCCTCACCTTGGGTCCCACCCATTAGGGTTTCCAACACCACATGGTTACTTTCCCTCCAAAATTGCGTTGTAGCTCTATCAAGGCTACTCATCCACACTGCGTTGTTGACTTGGTCAACTTAACTAAATCAACATGAGCCTCTTCTTGTTCATACATGGAAACTGCAAAATCCAACCACTAGAATGTCCCCTTTTCACACCAAGAGGTTTTTTATTCCAATACAAGATAAGTATGGGTCATTTTCCCCCATTTTTTCATCTACTAGGTGCAAAGATCAAAATTTAATTTCCTATTAGTTGCATGCTAATTTTAGGAATATTACACACACACAGCTAGCAATAGCCTTTTAGACATAGATACTTACATAGATTCATTTCAAAGATCAAACATAGATCACCACTTATCCAAAAAAATCTCTTATCCAACTCGATCTAGACTTCTATTTATATCTTAGCCTGCGCTCATACTAAGGTCCGCAAACCATGGTTTGAGACTCCTATATTTACCCTTTAGCCCATTAAAACTCATGAACGGGCTTTGACCCGCCCCAAATCCCCTTAATTGTGCATTTCTTAGTGCTCACGACTCAAAACAACAAAAATTACTATTAATTACTCCAAAAATGCGGTCCTAAAGGACCCTTCTCCAAAAATCACTCCCCTATACCCATGGTAGTATTTCAACCACTCTATAGACGTGTGCAACACTACCTTGTTTTTCTTTTTCCAAATACTCCACAAGTAGACTACGCCTAACCAAACACTTGTTTAATTACTCTGCAAAGTGTTCTTCAATGTGCGAAAATAAACATCAACATTAACATCAAGTCCACATGAATGCCTAAACATTGAAGGGAGGGACAAATCCCAATCATAATTCTGTCCAATATTATGTTTCATAAAAATATTTACACTTTAAAAATAATCATACAATCAAGCCTGCATAGACCATCGACACTTCTTTCCAATGTTTTTTCCTCTTGACACATCTTCCACAACTTGCTAATAATCAGACCTAGCTCAACATCCACATGGAACCTAAAAATATGCCTTAGAACATTTCTGCATGACCTGATTGAAACCAGTTCAGAAGGGTCATTCGGGTCACTTGGCACCTTGCCCTGCACGCATTGTTGCACGCATGTCACTCGGGTCACTGCACGCTATGCACAACATGTTGCACATGGTTGGGTCATTTCTAACCCGACTCAACTCATTTTGCACATATGCCAACGTTCCGCGCCCATTCATTGTGTTGAATGTGTTGTTTTCTGCATACCTGACTCGACCCAAAACCTCTCTCTCGCCCGAATCATTGTTCTGAACACGTTGTCACTGTTCTTCATGAAGATTCAGGTTGAACACGACTCGACCCTATCGAAACACCGACACCTTCTGGAACCCGACTCGTTCTGAAAGCTGAATGTGTTTTCCATGACTCGATGTTGTCTGTTTCTTTGTCCCCTTAGATTGCAGCTTCACATCAATGAGTTGTTGAAGCTTCGCTAATGCCTTTGTTTGTCCTTGCTATCCAATCCAAAGATATTAATTTCTTGCTTGAATTCCCTTCGTCTCCAACCATGTTCACCACCTATATATACGCCTGAATGTGTTAAACAAGTGTGGGGGCTCTTCCATGAGATGAACCACCTATCAAAACTATGTCACGTTGGACTGCCATATATTATAACGTTAGCCTATTCATTTAATTCACTCGGCCACTATAACTTCTACTACCAAGTGATATTATTTCGTCGGTCAATACACATTTAGTCTGTGTGGGTGCTTGAGTCAACTTGTGTCACCTGTGCTCGTTTTAGACAACACATCAGTGCACCCGTGGCTCCATACAAATTCACCCGCTATTCATGACCATCAAATATTTCCCGTATTAACATCACATCATAGCCACTCGTCTGTCACATGCTCGTCCAACCACACTTGTAGTTTTTGTTGCTTCCTCGATTGTCGTTCATCGCTTGCCCACCAAGTCAGGCACTGGCTCGACAAGGTGTGCCCATCGCACTTGGACTCCATCCTCAACTCGTGGTCCTTACATCCTCCACCACTCTAAAGAGTTGCCATCCCTTGACAACATCATCCCATCATCGCACGATCTATCATCACATCCATATGCACAATATCGTCACACTTTCGTCGCAAAGTGTTGTTGACTACAACATTTCCAACAATGTCCACGCCACCAACTCTAATATACACATGTAAAAATAACATCCAGATGTGATCACTCTTGACCTACTACAGGCCTCAAAACTTCTAATAACTCTGTAAGAAACCATGTGTTGGATCCCCCTGTGACGATGATAAGCTAGGTAGCTAATCCAACTGAACATGTTCTCCATAAGAACATATGCTCCCTACATCATCATGTTTTCCAAAACATCCTAATATCAATTTTCCATCTCTCTCCATGGCCTGCTCATAATTTTAGAGGATTCATTACCCTGAGCAGATGGAAATGAGCCTCATACCCATGTTTTTATTTAGAAGGAGGGGGAAGTGGAGGCTGAAGTCCTTCCTTCTTCTTGGTTTCTCAACTCTATCCACATGTCTAGATCCTCATCTTCTAACCTCAACATATATGCTTTCTGGCTTTTTTCCTGAATCCGTGGTACACTGTTCTTATTTTTTTCCATAGCATCAAGTCTTTGTGTGATGTCAGAAAGACCATTGTACAATGCCCTGATTTCGTGTGCTTGCTCCTCAAGTTTCCCCTCTGTAGTGGTAAATATTCCTTGGAGTTCATCATCTTGTTTTGTGTCTTCCATACCCATAACTGTTAGTTTACAATGGGTTCCATTTCCTCCTATGGTTGGTATACCAATAGTATGGCCATCATGGCCATCATAAACGTACAACTTCTTCATGTGTGTAACCACCATAACTTCAAATTATTTGAAGAATTCAATTCCCAACACAACCTCATAATCATCCATCTTCACGATCATGAAATCAACATCAACATGCCGATTCTCAATCTCAATCGGTGTCTTCTCTACAACTCCAATTACATAGTCCGGAGGAAAATTCACTTCTTTAAACTTATCTTGGATTGGCTTGAATTTCAATCCAAATTTCCAAGAATTTTCCTCTCCTATGAAGTTTTGGGTAGCACCATTATCCACCATGGTGATAAGTGTGCCCTTCAAAATCTTCATTTTCACAAATTCGAGCTTGATCCACTTCAGATCCCTTCTAGTGATAGCTTCCACAATTGCTGCAGCATTTAGAATTTGCATAGTCCCAACCATGGGCTCCTTCTTCTTATTTTCTTGTACTGTTGTGACCAACTTTGGTCCAGAAGGAAAATTCTTTACCGTATGTTCCTCAACACAAATCCAAAACTTCAAGGGATTCTTCATCTTCTATTTTTCATTTGCATTATTTGATCTCAAAGGTTCCTTCTTTGGTACCTCTTCCTTTTTCTCAAAATGATTTTTCTTCTTCTTCTCAATCACCTCATCATAGTTTTCTATTAGTCTATCCATAGCTGCAAAGGCTTCTTCCAAGGTATTTTTTTGTTATGTTCTCACCTCATCACGAGCCCAAGTCTTTAACCTAATAAAAAAGTTAAGTACCTTATCTCTCTCGATCATATCAGGTAGTTCCAGGATAGCACTTTGAGACTCACTTTGATATTGTTGGAGACTCCTTGTCTACTTAATATACTAAATTACATATCTCACATCCCCTGTCTCATCTTGTGGACTAAAGTGAACTTGCAAAGCATATTTCATTTATCCCCATGTTGTGATGTCACATCCTACACCTTGTGCTATCCGATGAATTTTCCTTCTCCACCACGTCTTAACAACCCCTGTTAGGAATTATGCACAAATATTCACCTTACCTTCTTCACGAGGAATATCTAAACGGTTCAAGTATTGTTCCATATCCCATAAGAAGTTTCCAAGAGTATTTGCATTCCTTTTTCCATCATATGATTCTGGTTCTTTGAATTTTATATGGGAAGCTCCTCCAGAAGGTACTTTCCCCATGAACCTTTTCAGTAAGACAAATTCACATTCCAAACCCTTGATCTTTTTATGAGCCTTAGAAATCTCATCGACAAATCGATCCTTGGATGTTTCAATGTCTTCAAATTTCTTCAAAGCTTCACCAAGCTACCACTCGAAGTAATCAGAATGTACCACCATAGTGTCATGTCCGGTTAGTGCCTTTTCCAGTTTTTCATTCAGTGCACTAATGTTGTCATTGAGCTCTTCAAAAGCTTCTCGACCATCCATAGCCAATTTATAAACTTTCTTATCAAGTTTTTCCATGTTCTCAACAACCTTCTCCAAGACGACTTTGTGGGAAAGTACTTGGGCCTCCTCAATTACTTGAGGTTCTTCCACGGTATATTCCATTTTTCTTGCTTGAGAACATGTTAAGACCATGTACTAGCATGTCCAACTGTAGCCCTGTAAATTCTTCTGTCATGTTTACCAATTTCAACCAAATTTCCAGGCATCAAATTCAACTTGCTTGTTTTCCCTACTTGCTTCAATCTTCAACTTCCAATGGATAGGATCAATATGGTCTGATACCAACTCATGTGAAACACTAGTTCTGAACTTTCTCTGATACCAACTGATGTGAAAAACAATTGTGTTATTTCAATGATACCAAATAATGTGCAACAACATTTGAGTTCTTGCTCTGATACCAACTCTTATCCCCCTATACCTATGGTAGTCTTTCAACCACTCTATAGACGGGTGCGTCACTACCCTATTTTTATTTTTCCAAATACTCCATAATTAGACTACGCCTAACCAATAAATTATTTAATTAATCTGCAAAGAGTTATTCAATGTACAGAAATAAACATAAACATCAACATGAAGTCCACATGAACGACCATATATTCAAGGGAGGGGAAACTCCCAATATTAAGTCTACCCAATATTATGTTTCATAAAAATATGTACAATTTACAAATAATCATACAACCAAGCTTGCATAGAACATCTACGCTTCTTTCCAATGTGTTTTCCTCTTGACACAACTTCCACAACTTGCCAATACACAAACCTAGCTCAAACATCCACAAGGAACCCAAAAATATGCCTTACAAAATTTCTTCACGACCTGCCTAAAACTTGTTCAGAAGGGTCACTCGTGTCACTTGGTGCCTTGTTGTGCACACATTGCTGCACATGGGTCACTCGAGTCACTTCTCACTCCACACGATGTGTTGCATGTGGTTGTGTCGTGTCCGACCTGACTCAAATCTTTTTGTATGTCTGCCAACATTCCAAGCCTGTTCATTGTGTTAAACTTGTATGTTTCCTAAATCACTGTTTAGAACACATTGTCACTATTTTTCACGTAGTTTCAGTTTGAACCCGAGTCAACCTTGTCTGTTTCTTCGTCTGCTCAGATTGTAGATTCGCATCAATGAGTTGTTGAAGCTTTGCTAATGCCTTCACATTTCCTTTTTGTCCAATCCAAGAGATGAATTGGTTTCTTGAATTCCCTTCCTCTCCAACCATGTTCACCGCCTATATATATGTCTGAACGTGTTGAATGATTGTGGGACCTCTTCCACGAGCTGACCCACCTTTCCAAATTATGTCACATCGACAAGCCACATATTATAACATTGGCCTATTGATTTAATTAACTCAGCCGCTATAAATTCCGCTACCAAGTGAAATTCTTCTATCGCTCCATAAACGTTTAGCCCGCGCGGGCACCCTGGTCGACTCACGTCTCTCGTGCATGTTATAACCATCATGTCCGTGTGCCTGTGGGTCCATACAAAAGCACCTACTATGCATGAATGTCACATACATCCCCGTATTAACATCATGTCATAGCCACTCATTCATCATGTGCCCGTCCAAACTTTTAGTTTTTGTCGCTTAGACAACCTTCGTTCATCGCATGCCCACCAAATCGGGTGCTGGCATGACAAAATGTGACCGCTGCACTTGGAATCCATCCTCAATTCATGGGCACTACATCACAATTTTTTTGCATGACTGGTCCTGACCCAAGTTCAGAGTTAGCGCGTAACCAACAAAACCCTCTTACTACTGGCCCTTTGAGAGAGAATTAAATGAAATGGGCACCTTTAGATCTTTTTTAACACAAATATTGACTTGTGCACTAGAAACCATAACCAAAAACCCTAGGTTAATTATCACTGTTTAATGTTGCGTGCGCACCCAGAAGGAAGATCCTCAATTCCTTTAACATTTCTAACAGTGTGATATTCAACCCTTATAGAACTAGATATATGCAATTAACATTCATGTCAACAATAAAATAGGTACACAATCGATCCAATCACATATAAGATCTCATAAGCATGAACAAAAAACATATGTTGAAATAGATCATAGAAATAGATTACAGATGCATTTAGTACACAGAGTTACCCAAACTGTTCTTTATTCATCAATAGTTCTCAAAGCCCTTAAAATCCTTCAGATATACCCACGCACATAGCCAGCAGGATCTGCACATAGCCGGACTAAGGTCTCCCTGCACATAGCCAACAAGAGCCTTTCAGAAACAGATGCTTACATAGGTTCTTTTCAGAGCTAAAACATAGATCACGACTTATCCAAAAAATTGTCTTATCAGACTTGATCTATAATTATATTTATATCTTAGCTCGCGCTCATACTAAGGTCCACAACCATGGTTTTAGACTCGTAGATTTACCCTTTAGCCAATTACAACTCATGAAGGGGCTTTGATCCACAGCAAAGCCCCTTGAGTGTGCATTGATTAGCATGCACGACTCAAAAATACAAAAAATACTATTAATTGCTCCAAAAATGCGGTCCTAAGGGACCCTACTCCAACACTATTCTTGGGTCATTATCAATCTTGGGCCAAGAGAGAGAAGAGAAGTTCAATATTTCTATATAAACTATCCATGGGAAGAGCAAAAGGAGACACAATGTTATGTTGGCCAAATTTCTCCATAAAAAACTAGCTTTAAAGTGTAGCAGTAGGAGGAGTGGAGTGACTCACATGTTTTCCATCCAACATCTCATTCAAAGAGAGAGCTTCACCATATGATAGTGATCGCCATCCTTTTGAGAGAGGGAGGAGATACTTTTAGGGAGCTTGAGGAAATGAGCCCCCATTGTTCTGAGTATTTGAACTCCATAGCTCAAACGACTCACTTCAAAAGAATTCATACCACCAGCACCTAATAAAGGGATAATTATCCTTTTTTCTTATTGGTTTGTTGCTCCATCTGAGCATTTGTATCTTCTATATTTTTTGTTTTAGTTCACAATGTTGTATGTGTAACTCAACCTCTAAGTTTTTTTTTCATTGTTTAAATATATTCACTAACAGTAACACCATTTTCTTTGTGATGATATGCAGATAGAAACCATCTGATAAAGAGGTGCATTTTGGTAGATTCGTGTATTAAGAACATCACCACACGAATAAAGACTCCACTAAATTCCTCTTCTTAAGTTAATGGCTATCTTTTTTAGGTCATTCTTCCTTCTCAAGTATGTTGCAGACCATCATTTCATTCTCTGTGAGATTCTCATCACATTCAGTGACTGTTCAAAACATCAGAGAGTCAATTTTCTATTTATTTTTCACAACAACACGCATTATCCTATGACAAACGTGCATTCCACGTCTGTGGGAAGACAACCCACGCGGCTAACCAGCAAGCCAAAATTTGACATATTTGGTCCATTTGCAAGGTGATTGGAAACCCCTAATTACTTGCCATCACTGTTTTTGTGCATTTTTCTATTGTTAGGGTACTGAATTTCTAAGCTAAGTCTCAAATTAGCATAGAAATTAGGTGATTTTAATTTTACTTTATATTTTCAAATTACACATAACTTAAATAGGAGAAAATAAAGTGGCCCTAATCCACACATGATTTCTCAACAAGTTATTTGCTTATAGAAATACATAGCACATAGTTCATTAGGGGAATTTTCAGCCTAAAATGGGCCTCCTAAGGAAATTATAAAATAATAGAGAAAATAATAAAACAAAATTAGATGAAATCATTAGATTTTAGAGGGAAAAAAGAAAAAAATTACTTTTTCAAATAGTATTTCTAACTTATCTCTCTATGGTTTTACCCAAATTTCAAGCAATAACACTCATTGGATGCATAATTTGATTCCTCGTCCAAGGAGTACCCATGTTCCATACATTCAATGGACCCTTCTACATGAAAAATGAGAAATATCTGAAAAACATGATTGCAATCATGTTTTTTCATGTATTTCTCATTTTTCGTGTAGTAGGGTCCATCAAAAGTATGAAACATGGGTACTCCTTGGATGATGAATTAAATTTTGGGTCCAACGAGTACTCTCACTCAAAATTTTAGTAAAAAATTAGGTGGATAAGTTGAAAATATGAGTTGAAAAAGTCATTTTATTATTTTATTATTTTTTAATCTTTTTACTTTTTTACTCCAAAAATGGTGAATCACCCCCCATGGTTGACATCATCATCTTGAATCCTATTGGTTCTTATAAATTTTATTTTGGTTGTACATTTTTCTTAGGAGGCTCATTTTAGACCTAAAAATTCCCCTAATGTAATTACTCAAAAAGTAAGTGGCCCACTAAATACATGCATATTGTTACTAGTTAAGTTATTTCAATTCTTGCATTAGCTTTGGGACTAGGATCAGAGTGTATATAAAGAAAGAAAGTAATATATGCTTCCCTTGCACCTCTTGGTGAGCCTGGGAAAGCATATGAAATATTTCCTAGGGAATTTTGAATTACCATCTCCCTATAGTGAAACATATTTGAAATAGGTGAATTGTAAGCGACCCCTAATCCACAAATCATTTCAAATTTTTGCAAGGAACAATCATAGATAGTGTAATTAGAAGAGGACTGTAAAGGATCATTGCATATCCAAATCTCAACACACTCTTGATTGTTCACTAAAAAACACATATGAAGCATTGGTAAGTTTTGACCCAAAAGGCACCCAATGTTTTGGGACCTTTGTTCTTATCTTCAATTTTATTCACAAAATCACACCCTAAAGAAAATTCACTCTTCAAAAAAAAAAAAAAAAAAAAAATTGAACTCACTAGACTCTCCCCATAGGGGTCAGAAAAGAAAATTATAGTTTAGGTTATGGCAACTTGGGGTAGGCATCAAATAAACCATTGTGTTGATAATACATTTTTAAACATAGATGTTCACGTTATAGGGAGCTTCAAGTCCATATATTTGCCCATGAAAAAATACCCAAGAACTATAGAGACCCGTTTCAGAGGGTGTATGTTGAGGCCAAGGCGTGTGGTACTATTTGGGGCTACCTAACCCATCTAGTGCTCGGTATTAGTAACCGATTACCAAGAGGTTCAAGACTCAAATGCTCACATGGGACGACGGTACTTTAGTGACCAAACCTACAAAATCCTTTCCCTATAGGTGATGATGCAGGCAACACTCGATCCTCATACCATTACCTTGGTTGATTCTTTGACTACTGGATGATGCGACTAGTTATTTTGGGAAGTTGGCCCCAGTACCCATCAGAAGATATCTTCGCAAGGCCCAGTTATAATAAGCATGTAAGGAAGATTAGGTCTATCTAGGCTCTTGGTATCATATGCAAAACAAACAAAAACTCAATTCTTTTGGCATAGTTGATCACATAGTTTAAAGTTAAAGAGAAAAAATACCTTTTCATTTTTCACCTTGTTTTATGCATGTGATTATATTATTTATTTGATATAAATCATCCTTCCTGTGAAACCAAAAATACCACCATATTACAGTTATCTCTACCATAGGGGACCCAACGGGACCACATCGATCTAGATGTTTCTTAAACCTCTCCACATTGAAGGGAGGAGTTTCATACCTCCCGCCTTTTAGGCATAGAGGACATCATGTTTTCATTGTTATCGAATCATCATTTATTAGGGAAAATTTGATTGGAAACCCCCAAGGGTCACCAACCACCACACCAGTGGAAACCTCCACAGGGCCACCACACTCAACACCTCCTACGACCCCTCCAGGTCAAAGGATCGCTATCCCTCTGGGGAGATAGAAAAATATCCACCAGGGTATGCCACAGGGTAATATCCCTCAGGAACCTCCCCTAAAGCATCACATTCATATAATTTTTTCTCAACAACGTAAAATCATTGTCAATACACATTTGCCATTCTTAGCGTCACTAAATCCTCCAGATCTAACAAATTTTATGAATGAACCCATTTCACATGGCCATAGCTGCCCCCCCATGCCCATGAAGCTCCCATCTGGTATACCAAAATTTTAAGGCTAGCAAGTAGAATACCCCGGAAATCATATAATGACTTTCCACCTTTGGTGTTCGTCAAATAGTATCATTGATGATACCATTCAACTTGGACTATTTAAACACACCCTGATAGGGCTTTCGACAAAATGGTATGTCCAGTAGTCATATGTGTCGTACAGAACCTTTAGCACCCTCACAACTGCATTCCTTGCCTATTTCCAACTCCCAATTCACCATGACTTAGGAGTGGAGCTTCTTACACATTTTAGACAAACACTAGTCTTTCATATATCAAACCATCTCCACAAATGGTGTAGACATTGTAGTTTGTGCAAAGCCAAACTCGATGACAGAGTTCTGTTGGGCTTATTTTTGAAAACCCTCATTGCATATATTTCAAAATACGTGGAAAGACAAAAAACTATCTCAGAGGAAGTTTCCATTAGAAACGCCAAAAAAATTGAACCCATTTACACCGAATCGAGATATATCTATAATGTCCTTCCAAATGGCCCACACCCACAAAATTATAGGGAGTTTCTAGAGCGTCAAATACTGTTGATTGTTTGATAGGGTACTTAGCCCAAGCTCAACCAAAAAGTAGTTTTCAATACCTAGGATACTCTTAGGATAATACAAAGAATGTATCACAACCCAGTTACCATCAAGGTCATCCTGATATTCTATAGAACATGATGAATAGGGCGATGCCATACCATCATAATAGGGAGGCTCATATCCTCCCTTGCAGGGGAATTAGTACTCAATGAAAAATGTTCATACAAGAGAGTCACCATAACATTCATACACCAATCAGGGACAGGGGAACCAATACTCCATTTTCCCCGCACAAAATATACCACCGATGCAAAATAACTGACCAGTGAATCTAGTGAAACCTTCCTAGGCTTAGTAGAAAAAATATTATGACTAGGAGAATAACAATAATCCTCAAAATGTTGCAAAGAAGTCGAAGAACAAGAAAAAAGGACATTATAACAGGGGTCAGTAATCAACTACAGCCCTTGTGATATTAGGTTGGGGGAAAATCCAACTAAAATCCAAACTAGGAGCCAAGTAATAACTCGCAAGGGAAAAATAAGAGACCTAGTCTACGAATAAATCATTCTTGTGCTATATGTGGGGAGTACGTTTATTACACCCACCACTGTCTTGAAATACCTGAGTTGAAGAAACTATAGGGTAACTGAGGACAAGGGGCACAAAACCTGTAGCTTGTAGTGCTATAGGAACCTTTCCCCCATCAGGGAGTGGTTAACACCGAACAACAACAACCACCCCAAAGCAATACCAAAGGAAACAACCACGAAATCTACATGGCTCGAGAAGAAGTTTTCTTCGAAACACGGAATAGGAACTATGACACTCCCCTCCATATACATTAGAGGAATTTTGAGGTCTGAAATGGGCCTCCTAAGGAGATTATAAAATAACAGTGGAAATAATAAAATAATATTTATTGACATCATCAAATTTTAGAGGGAAAATAGGAAAAAACTACTTTTCAGCTCGTATTTTCAAATTATCTCCCAAATTTTTTACTCAAATTTCAAGCAGGCATCCTCATTGGATGCAAAATTTAATTCTTCATCCAAGGACCATGTTTCATACTTTAGATGGACCTTGCTACATGAAAAATGAGAAATACATGAAAAATGTGATTCCAATCACATTTTTCATGTATTTCTCATGTTTTGTGTAGCAAGGTCCATAGAAAGTATGCAACGTGGGTAATATTTGGATGAGGAATTAATTTTACATCTAATGAACACTCCCACTCAAAATTTGAGTAAAAAATTTGCGAGATAAGTTGAAAATCCGAATTGAAAAAGTAGTTTTATTATTTTATTAATTTTTAATCTGTTTACCCTTTTACTTAAAAAATGGCGAATCATCCCCCATGGTTGACATCATCATATTGAGTCCTATTGGTTCTTATAAAGTTTATTTTGGTTGTACATTTTCCTTAGGAGGCCCATTTTAGACCTCAAAATTCCCCTAATGCTAACCAGTTAGGTACTAGTATGAGCGCACCTACCACACCATTAACCATCTCCAAATTACTTATTGAGCCACTTCCAGAATGGTCGAAGGACCAAAAAGGTGTGCATGACATCATTCCAAAGCTACTCATAGCTATAGTATAGTGGATGACTTGGCTCAATATCCAGCAGCCATGTCAACATTGGAAGTCCTACAATCATGCCCAACATAGTGGAAGGCCATACTTTCTGCTTTAGGTGCAATCGACACTTCTAATTCTCACATAATAGTTTTTGATATATACAAGGCAGGCCCTAGGCTTCATTCTCTAGTTGCTTTTTAGATATTAGTTTCAGTTCATAATATCACCATACACCAGTGCATTGTGGATGAAGGAGTGACCACGTGCATAATGTCCAAAACTGTTTGCAAAAAGTTAGAATCACCTGAATTGAAACCATCTGACATCATGTTTAGAGTGTATGGAATGTGCCCATCAGTCCCCATAGGTCTTTACCAAAATGTACTAGTGAACCTGACTGGCAAAAACATCCTCATCATACATTGATGTCTTAGACACACAATTAGACTACAATATCCTCCTCGGGCGAGGTTACATGTATTATATAACCATGATAGAATCCTCTGTTTTTTGGGTGATGATGTTCCCTCATGAAAAGAAAATAATCGCCATCAACTAGCTCATATACTACGAAAAGAAACCCATGACCGATCTACATGTTGTAGTCTCGTACGTAGATACAACCATGACACCACTCACAAGCTATAAAAAAATTTTCCCTAACCAATTTAAACCATTTTCTATCATGGGAACATTCCTAGGAGATCCCCTTATCGTACCAGGGGAAGCCTCGAAAATCACGGAGGCAACAGTGTGCATGATGACCTCATCAAACAACGAAACTAGTCAGTAAACAAAAACCAATAGAATGGATGTTGATGCCACATGTTTGACATTCCTACCTTATGATATGTCCCAAAATCTATTTTTGTATCCCCATATGGTTTTGTTTCAGGACAAGTCATGAAAACTCTTACATTGCCAAATATGGCTTTCACAATACTAGTCTGGTGTTTGGATCCTCTAGTCGTGTTAGGAGTTCCAAGTATTGCCTCAGCAAGCATAACTCTTATTAGCCCCCAAGAGGCCATAATAGCCAAAGAAGCCCCTATAGTGACAACAGCTAGCAGTACCACAATGGATAACAAGAAAGGGAAAAAAGTCAACACCCCTAGGATTTATTGGGAATTACAAACTTGTGCATTATGCAATATCGTAGACCATCCTAGTAACATTTTCCCAGAATTAGATGAGCTAAATTCTCTTCTACATAGAGAAATAAATGTCGTGACCTCAACCACCCGTAAAAAGGACCAGTTCACGAATACTCAAGGGACAAAATTATGCATGAAACATGAGTACACCATATGTGATGAATACATCCATTACACCCACCATTGCCTAGAGATGCCTCGATATAGGGATGCATTGCAAACCCTAGATCAATCCAATCAAGAGGATCCCTCTACAACCTCCATGCAAATGGAAGAGGATAGGTCCAAAACCATATTATATGTACAATAAGAGCCCACATCATGCTCGTACTCATCAAACCTGATGACTCAAAGAAGGAAAATATAGGCCATAACACATACCCTAGTTTGCGCATTGTGCGATGAACTTGATCCCTTGATCGTACAATTACCCAAATTAAGGGAATTAAACCATTGGTACCAAATTCCACATGTTTCCAAAAGAAACTTATCTTAGCATAGAATAAATACATGTCAAATATTTCGAAGCAACCATCACATGCAACATTTTCCCCACATCCATCGCCTCTGATCTATGTTCGATTTCATGCGACGTTTCATCGCTGAAAATACGGACTTAGCAAACTCGAATATAGAATCCTCAGACAACACTACCACTGAAAGGAATGAAGTAACAAGGACCATATTATACAACAAC
This sequence comes from Pinus albicaulis, assembly GCA_034641835.2. Lineage (NCBI taxonomy): Eukaryota > Viridiplantae > Streptophyta > Pinopsida > Pinales > Pinaceae > Pinus > Pinus albicaulis. The sequence continues at coordinate 424,833,215 of CM076579.1, read as the reverse complement.
CTTAGAAGAGAGAGGATCACGAGAACAACCAACTCTCCCCCATAACCATATTCATCCTCAAGTCCAACTTTGCGCATTATGTGATGAACGTGATCATTTAATCACTCAATGTGCAGCTTTGGAGTTGTTTCAAATATGGTACTCAGTCAATCTGATGTAATTCTAAGGGATACAAATCGATTAATATCCTTGTCAGATATATCACGATAACCACCATCTTCGTCACTGTCCCTACATTTCCTGATTATGTTTAGCATTATATTCTCTACGCCTGACCATATCCAATCTTGCTGACTTGGACATATTGGATTCAGATTCTGTAGAAAGTTCCACAACCCAGGAGAATGAAGCGACAAGGTCCATCCTTTGTGTATCTGAAGTGAGGAGTCCACCAAAAGGGCAGCTTCCAACCCCCAATCCCCCTCTAGGTCCAGTGTCAGCCTACGTATTGTGTGAAAAACTTAACCATTTGATCACTTAGTGCCTAGATTTACTATCATTATGAAAATGCTACCCTATCACCCAGGTGGTCCAAAGGGATTGGAAAACAAAAGAGCAACATTATTGTCTAATTTTCCCTGATAGCCACCATGGTTGGCATTTCCCCTATGCCCCCAAATTTTTACTAATGCTATATGTCATGCAATCATTCCTCACCAATAATCTGGACATAGTCGGTTTTGAGTTACCACAACATAGGTAGTCAGTAGCAATCAGGCCTTCTCCCCATTATCACCAATCACCTAGAAATGCGAAGGCAACCCATTTCCCCAGCAAGGTAAGAAGCCAATCAAACATCTCATGTTCCCTATGTGATAAAAATTACCACATGGTCAACCAATGTAGGAATCTTGATAATTTCACTAAATTCTTTGCATGGTCACCTCCATACCAAACATTAGCCTCTCTTATCAAGAGAAGATCACACGTTTCTATTGCCAGATTTTTTCGCAATTTCACCAGACAGTTAATTGTCAATACCTTTCAAGGTTAAGAGTAGCTGGAGAAGCATTGAGTCAAAGAAAATTGGAAACTAATTTATATTTATTATAATAAAATAAAAATAAAATCCTTGGTACAAGGCATTTTATAATAATAAAATTCTAGCCACTTATTGCCACCAAGAATCTTAAGCTTATTTTTTGAATTATTATATTTTTAATATTTTTTTTGTTTAATTTGTTTAGAATCTAAAAGGATTTATTTGTTATATTTATTATAACTAAAAGTTTCGGTTGTTAACTCTTCAGAGTGAAAGTGTTCCAAATGTTTTGAAATTACTAAATCAAAAAATAATTTTAAACAATACAATCAAAATTTAACAAATTTTGTTTTAGCTACTTTCCAAACAAAAACATAAAAATCCCTATAATGTTTAAACAATTTCGGTTCAATCTCATGATTACTTAGAAAAATTATTTCAATTTTCATTTTTGACCGCAATACCCAATCCGATACACCCTAAACACCAAAGGAAACCCACATTTTTCATTTAACTGTATCATTATAGTGAGGGTCGGTTCGAGCGTTGTTTATCCAATGCTTGTAGGGGAGGGGCTATGTGAATATCCCAAGGCCATATTGTGCTATCTCTTTCACACTGTATTGTGTTGGGAAGAAGTTTAGATACACTTCACCTCAGTTCCCCGAAATAATATTCATCGACATAACCATGTCGGTATAGCGCAATAGTTTTAATATTTACTGCCCTAATCAAATTGATAACGAATGAAAAAAAAGTGGAGCGGAGATTTCACTTCTCAATAATAAAAATAGCTAAATAGATTACATTTTAAACATAAATAATAAATTATTGGAGTAGAACTAAAGTAAAACTGAACAAACTATGACACTAAGCAGAAAACATAATCGAATGTGATGACACCTAGTTGACAACAAGATTAATATCTCGATGTCCCCTCCTAATCTCAACTGTTACAAGTGGAGGCACTTACAATTCCTAATTTCTCTCTTTGAAATTCAAATACATTCTTTCCCAATGGATTTGTGAAGATATTTGCAAGAAGATATTTGGAACTACAAAAAGAAAGTAATATGTCCCCATCAGTAACAATCTCACAGATGATGCAAAAACGTGTGTTAATGTGCTTACTTTTTTGTGGAAAACATGATTTTTTCATAAAGAAATTGTTGAACTGTTTTCACAGTAAATAGGAATTCGCTACTCTCGAATATTTGATAGATCTTTCAATAATATTCTCAACCAAATTGCTTGAAAAACTGTTGAATTTTTTGCTACATATTTTTCCTCTACATAAGACATTGAAACGATTACATGTTTCTTGGATTCCCATGAAATCATATTGGTTCCAAGATGAAAAACATATCCAAAGGTGCTCTTTCAATAATCTAAGCTCCTTGCATAATCAATGTCTGTATAACCTGAAAGTGAATAATTTTTAGAATGTGTATAGAACAAACGATAGTCTGTGGTCCCTGCAATATACCTTAAGATCCTTTTTACAACCTTCTAATCAGTAATATTTGGTGATTGCATAAACCTGGAGACAAAACTTGTTGCAAACATGATATAAGGTCTAGTTTAGTGAGATACAACAAAATACCAACTAGAATTTTATAAAAATGTGGGATCAAATGGTGGTGCTATATCTTCTTTGCTCAGTTTGGTGCCTTGAGAAATTGGTGTATCAACAAGTTTTCAATTGGTCATTATGAACTTTTCGATTATGTCTGTGGCATATTTTTCTTGACCAACAAAAATTCCATTAGAAGATTGATGAATTTCAATGCCTAAATTTCATGACCCCCTGATCTGTCATATCAAAATATATTTTCATTGTTTCTTTGATGTATTCTAACATCATATTTCCACTATAAAGAAGATCGTCTAGATGAAGCATACAATAAAAATTTTACCTTCATGAATTTTGGTATACAAATTTGGCTCATGACGCTTCTACAAAAACCACTTTTGATAATATAGGTGTGAATTCGACTGTACGAAGCTCTTGGAGCTTGTTTCAAACCATATAAATATTTCTTCAATATTTATACCTTATGCTCCTATCTCAGAACTTTAAATCTAGTAGGCTTCTCTACATAAAAATTTTCCTACAGTACACCATCTAGGAAGGAAAATTTTACATCAAGCTGCTATACTTTCCATTTGTGTTGAGCTACTGTGGATAAAATATCTTTGACTATGTCTAACCTTGCTACTGGAGCAGCATTTTCACCATAGTCGACACCAAATTGTTGTGAGAATCCTTTTGCAACCAACCTTGCCATATGTTTCTCAATATTTCCTTTTTCATTCATCTTAGTTTTATATACCCATTATACCCATTTTACTCCAATTCTGGTTTTGTCCCTTATGAGATCAGATAATTCCCAAGTTTGGTTCTTTTCTATGGCAACAATTTCTTGGTTCATTGCATCAACCCAATTCTTTTCTTTAACTTGCTCTTCAAAATGGGTTGGTTGAGATGAAATAAATGCAAACATATTCTTCTTGTTAAATTCATCGTCCTACTCATATATTTCTCTGATGCTTCTTGTTTTATGACTGTCTTCTGAAGATTTTGAATCACAGGTGGATTCACTGCTTGATTATATACCATTTTCAGAATGGTAGGGATATTCTTGAACCCGCAATATTGGTGGTTGTGGTAGATAAAAATACTAATTTGAACCTTCATGAACATGATCAGACCAAGATTTATTTTCAAAACATCTTTGATTAAAACAATTTTTTGGTAACTAGATTGTAAAGTATGTAGGCCTTTGATAGCTCACTATAGCCTATGAAAACACATATTTCACTCATATCATCAAGCTTATTTCTTAGTTTCTCAAGAACATGTGAAAATGTTACTGATCCAAAAATTCTAAAGTGAGATAAATTTAATTTTTTACCATCCCATGCTTCTTAAGATACTGTATCATGGAGATTGGTTTTTGGAGATCTATTGGGTACATACACTATTGTCGAAACTGCTTCAACCAAATAGTTGTTTGATAGCTTCTTCTCACGTAGCATACATATGGCTATGTTCATAATTGACTTATTTTTCCTTTCTACTACTCCATTTTGTTGTGGAGTATATCTTCTTGTGTTCTGCATGATGATTACTTATTGTTGACAAAAAAATTCGAAGTCATTGGAGATGTATACTCCTCCTTAGTCGGATTTGTGTACTTTCAAAGGCTTTCCACTCTTATTTTTCTACTTCTGCTTTGAACTCTTTAAATCTTGAGGAAGTACTTGATTTATTTTTGAGAAAATACACCCATATCTTCCTGCTATAATCATGAATGAAGGTTACAAAGTAAATACTACCACCAATTGACTGCGTCTTCAATGGTCCACATATATATGTATGAACAAGCTCTAAAGTCTCTTTTTCTCTAAATGAAGATGCCACAAAACAATCTCTTTTATGATTTGCTAGAAGAAAAATTTCACAATTCCAATTTTTTTCATTCATGACAGGGAAACCAATCACTATAGAATTCTTCTAAAGAAAACTTCGACTCTTTAATGGGATGCAGTCATACATAGAATGACATAGTTGAGACTCATATATTATTGATACATTGTGGACTAAAGACTGTGAAATATTTCGACTTCTAAGAGTCAATGTAAACATCATATTCTTAGTTTTTTCAACATTTGTTATCACTCTTCTATTGGGAGGTTTGTCATAAATATAACATGTGTTCCCTTGAAATCTTACATCATAACCCCGTTCCATCAAGTAAACTACACTAATGATGTTATTCTTTAGATGTGGAACATAATGAACATTAGATATGTATTTTTGTTGATTTTGTTTGGTAAGAACATGGACAATACCTTTTCCTTCAGCTTTAATGCAAGAAAAATCTCGAAGAGTAATTTTTGATTTTATGGAAACATCAAGATAAGAAAGCATATTTTTGTTACCTGTCATATTATTGCTGCGACAACTGTCCAACAACCAAAGGTCGTTGTTGTGAGTGTCTTAAAAAATATGCCAGGAAAGAAACATTGTTTTAAACGATTCTCCTTCATTGTTGGATAGATGGACATTGCCTCTTTGTTAATCTAAATGTTTCTTTTTGCATTCATGTTCATAATGCCCAAATTTCTTGTAGTAATAACATTGGAGATTATATTTTTTCCATGTTCTGCCTTTCCTAAGTTTGTCTTTGTGGAGGTCTCCATTGTTCTGTTGCATGATGATGTTTTGATTTTCCTCTAATTCGTCCTCTACGTCGCTTGCTTCTGCCTCTACCTATGCCAAAATAGAGTTGTGCTTTGAAAGATTGTTCCATAGAATCTTATGTTAATTTCAGTCTTATCTCGTGTGCCAAAGGTGATCTAGTCAATTCTTCTACTGAGAAAGTTGTAAAACCTTTAGATTCTAGAATGGTTGTTACAATCATGTCATATTTATTGGGTAGACTTCAAAGGATTTTTTCAACAATATTCTGATTTGTAATGGTTTCACCAATGAGTTTTAAGTGATTGACTATTCCCATGACTCTAGTCATGCACTCATTCACATTCTCTGTCGCAGTCATCTTTATGGCTTCAAACTGAGCTGTCAATTTGTGAAATTTAACTGTTTTCACTCTATCATTACCTTGATACACAACTTTCAAAATATCCCAAGCTTCTTTTGTTGTTGATGCATCAATTATCTTGTCGAAGATAGAGTCATCGACTAAGTTTTGTATCCAATATTTAGCTTTGTGCTCTTTCTTTCTAACTTCTGCAACGACATTCCTCTGATTATTATTCATGGTTGCTAGTTGTTCTTGGGTTGGCTCTACATAACCATTCAGAAGCGTATCCCAACATTCTTGGGCTTGCAAAAATGTCTTCATTCTTAAAGACCAAAACCCGTAATTTTTTCCAAGTAGAGTCGGAGTCTATGACAAGGTGCTTGAGAAAGCCATTTCTTCAACTACATATGTGCACGCTTTTTTTTACAAACTTCTCTCCAAAATTAAGAAAAAAATCTTTTAAAAAAAGCACGTTTGTTTCAATAACAAAATCCTCTTTCTCTTTTGTGGAAAATGATATTTTATTTAAATAAACTTTTATATGTTAGTTTAAATAAAAAACAATAATAGAAAAGCCCCTAAAAAAATTGCTCTCTAAAAAAATCATCGTCCATTTTCAAAATCAATTTTTTTTTTAAAATTAAACGTTTCGAGATAATCTTAAAAGGGACTCTTATTTATTTAGGCATTGTTTCAACAAATGCGTTTTTAAAGATTGAAGTACCTTTCCTTCCCATTGGGAGCGTATATTTTGTTTTGGTTAGTTTTAGAAACTTGCCATCGCCTCTTGAGAGTTGCGCTCAAAAACTGTACATTGGTGTTGTAATTTTCATGCGAATTTGAATTTGATTTTTTAACTTTTCACTGAGCTCTCCTTAGAAATTGGTCCATTGTAACTGATTAATCTACTTTGGGAAGCACTGTTTAAATATCCTCCAAGATAATTCATGATAATTTTACGCTAAAATAGGCACGGCAAACAGGTCCAATATCATATGTTTGATAAAGTTGAAAATAAAGAAGTTGTTAAAATCTAAACACGTGATCCACCAATAAAGTCACATTAGAAATTCTTTCGGCAATAATCATATGCAAAAGAATGTGATCAACACGTTTCGAATAAGCGATTATGGTTCATCATCAGGACTATGAGAGATCAGATCCGGACATTAAGTATAAATATTTGTAAAAAATGTGATTATTACCGAAAGAATTTCTACTAATAATAAAGAAGTTGTTAAATAGGTGAGAGATACTCAAATTTTCACAAATATTTTGGTATAGTTTTACAACACACTTTCATAGACACCTTTATAAATCAAACATTTTTAAAATTTTATTGTACAAGAAAGGACATTAAGACACATCACGTTTCAACGAATGAATGAGTAGGTCCATAATAACGCACATTGATAGACACATTTACAATTCGGACATTTTTAAAATTATTGTACACGACAGGACATTAAGAAACATCATGTTTTAACGAATAAAATGAGTGGCAACCTTGTTTAGTCGTTGTTTTTTAAAAAGATTTAACGGACTAGTCACAATATTAAATAGTTTAATATCCATTGTTTATTGTGATTGTAAAAAACATCTTCAATGCGTATATTTTTTTATTTAATAGAACTCTATTACTTTCTTTAGCAAGAATAAATTGAAAACAGCCCTCACAAGAATTAAGAGTAAGAATGACAACTCGAACTCTACCAAAAGGTATCCATATCTTAAGAGATTCGCATAGATTCGTAAACAGTAGAGTTGTATACCAAAGACATGGTAAAAGTTGCACTGATTCTAGTAAATAGTAGAGTTATATACCAAAGACATGGTAAGGAGTTCGCATAGATTCGTAAACAGTAGAGTTGTATACCAAAGACAACTTTGATTGATGAGTAAGCTAGTAAGTTAGTATATTATTTTTTATAATATTTTAAGTATATAATTAGTGTAGTTATATAAATAAAATTAGTAGTAAATGTTGATAGGCATCAATCCATAACAAATATCAAAATATTTTCTTTATTATACATATAAAATGCTAAAATTAAAAAATCTTAAGAATTAACTAAACTAAGACTTTCTTTAAAATAATAATAATTATTATTAATGATAAAATTAATTAATATATAAAACAAGGGAAATAGTTGCAAAGTAGTTAGTCTTTACCTCTATAGCATGATTTCTAATTTTGTTTATGAAACTCAATATGAGAAAACAAAACTATGTTACAATTTGTTCAACAAATTATAGGATTTGAAAACATGATATAAGAGTGAGAGAATGCAAAAAAATAGATTGCAGAAAAAAATGCTACATACTATAATGAGCTACTTAGAAATTGTTTTTTAAACTTCGTGTAACTAAAACCATGGAAAAAGAAACATAGCATATGGATCAGAAGCATGAAGCACTATATATAATTTATAAGGTATCTCACTTCACAAAATCTTACAAAATCTAAAACTAGTGGAACAAACGCATGTGTATAGCTAAAGTATGTCTTTTGGCCTTAACATTTAAAAGTGTGCCTTTACATAATTCCCGTGGCACGGAGATAAATTTTATAGCAACTAACATACACAATTCCCATCTTGCACTTTGATCGCCCACGACATGAAGCTAAGGGGCACACTATATTTATGTTTCATATTCTAATACTTTCTCATCTCTTGCTTCCTATTAATTATGTCCTACTCTCTTATTGTTAAGGCGTAAATCCTTCGATGGAATCTTGTGATGGGACATGAAATTTTCTGCTAAATGATATAGAAATCCCCATATCTCGGCACATGTTAGTCTACAACCGACAATAATTTTAAATGATGCATTATGAGTTCATCCCATAGAATGTTTAAGGAAAAATGTGAAAAAAGAATTGTGCAGACTAGTACACGTGCACAAAATTTGTTGTGAGAAATGGTGTACATAAGAAGTGCACAGAGGCGAGAATGCATGTGGCCATGCGGAAGAGGAAGTGTTGTGTGGGACTATGATGCAAATAAATTAGGGACTTGCAGAAGTTAGGGATGTGCAGATTTAAAGAGTACAAGCACGAAATGTAATGTATAAGGTGTTCTGCTTGGAAAAAATTTAGTAAATAAAAACCTAGTGGAAGAAATGCATGTTCACAGCTAAAGTATGCCTTTTGGCCTTTACCTTTAAAAGTGTGCCTTTACATAAGTCATGTGGCATGAAGGGAAAGTTTCCAACAACTAACATACACAATTGTCATCTCGTGCCTAAGGAACAGACTATAGAACTCCCGTGACATGATGTTAAATTTTGTATCATATGACTTTTCCATACCTTTCTTTCCATTAACTGTGCCAATCTATCTTACTGTTAAGGCATAAATCCTTAGTTGTAGTCTCACAGAGGGACATGAAACTTTCAATTAAATGAGATATAAATCCCCATCTTGCGGGTCTTGTTAGTTTGCAGACACAGATAATTTTATATGATGCATTATGAGTTCAATGTTGGTGAATAATTTTCGCAGCAACGCTTTGTCAAAAGTGTTTTACATAGCTAAAGTATGTCGTTTGTCCTTAACCTTTAAAATAATGCCTTACTTAAGTCCCACTATGCAAACATACATATTTCTTGTCTTTGTAATCACAACAAGTAGCATGCAAACAATGAATAACATTGAGGATGAAACTATTCAAGGTCAATTTGCGAAAACCAATTGTTTGAAGTAGTAAGTGTAGATGAAAAGTGTTGTGTGCAATAGACATCTGCAAAAGAAGTGTGTAGAGGCTAAATGTGTGTTGCCATGTGGAAGTGTGAATGCGTGCAAAAGAGAAACTGTTGTGCACAACAAGGATGCACAGAGGTTAGGGTTGTGTGGATTTAAAGAATATGCGGAAGGGAAGAATCTATGAAACTAAAGTACGTGCACATGTAAGAGGGTAAGTATCATTTGAATCCTCTTGCAACATTGTAGAAACATGAAGTTAAAATATTTTATGTTTTACTTTGATTCATAGAAGGAAAAAATGGATGCTAAAGTAGTAAAATCACTTTAAATTAACAAACAATATGAAGTTGGAAGATGTTGGCACTTAACTATCTATTTCTAACATAGGTTGTTTCACGTGGCATGCCTAAGAAAGTCTTTAGTGGTATCAGCTCTTTCAGAAATGCTTGGTAAATAGGTGAGGATTCACCTAAGGCTCCTAAGGGGGGATGTGAGAACCATTTTTTTGCAGCTCAAAAGGGGATGGGATTCTAATGGACACCATTTCCTCAAGGTATTTCAGTGCTTAACACTAAAAAATTGTGTTCATTATTATAAAAGTGTGCACAAGACGTTGTCCATAACAAAATTCATTGAACCAAACAATAAGGGAAAAGAAAGGGGGCCTTGAATCTCCATACCAAAAAATGCATTTTATCCATTAGTCAATCCAGATTTAACAACATATTTTACATCGAAATTATAAAAGTAATATTAACATCAACAAAATAATGGAGACATTAAGCCATACAACAACGAAAGAGTGATAGACTTGGCCCAATGTTTCTTTCTATTACTTCATGGTAACTAATTACATTGCAAGTGTTTTGTATAGTTGCGTGACTAGCCAACCTACACGGATCATATTTACAAGTCAAAGCTTTAAAAACCCCAACATAATCGAAAAAATAGCCAAGAGTTCTCTGAAAGAAATCCAAAGAATGAACCCCTATCTGAATCAACTTCCTATATTTTATACTATCATTATATTAGAAAAATTACTCAAGATATTTTTTTGGGTGAAAACCAATTACCCTCCCATATTATACGACTCACCATGATTTAATAAAAAATATTTTTGAGCCAATATTTGGTTTAAATTTGATATTTTCCCACCATGGTGTTCCCTTGTAACTACACACTTGTTGATTGTGGACTTCTCCATACTTATTGTTTTCGTGCACTATGACCTCATCTAAGAATTACATCTGCACATTATGCTTTGCTTCTCCATTTATACGCATAACCTAAAAATGTTAAAATGTGCCTCCAACATGCCCCCAACATACACCTCCAACTCGTCTTGAGCCACTCATACCTTCTCCTATCTATAGTGTTTCAAGAGCCTCTATTTATGTATAAAATCCTTAAAATCATCCATTACAATTCTCGGAAAATGGTTGGCATTTCTTCAGATGAAAGGATATTACTATGTATTGGAAGTAGCCACAATTTTTCACAAATGTAGTCTTATGTTGGTCCTCCTTAGCGATCCAGATCTAATGGTATCCTGAAAATTCATTAGTGAAAGAGTATGCCTCTTGACCCCGAGCACTATCTATATTTTTTTTTGTGAACGAAGTGGGAAACGATTCATTCACGTAGGAATCATTAAGTTTCCTCAAATCAACACAAATCCACATTTATCCTATTTTTTTATTCTAAACTACCATAAGACTTATCCATTTTGATTCCTGTACTGGTTCAACGATCATAGCTTCTAGCATCATATCCATCTCCTTATCTACCTTCTACTTGTATATTGGATTAAGTTTGTATGACCTTTTTCTTATCGATTTTACATCTGGCCTGAGAGGAATCCATATTTATCCTAGATCCCTCACTATACCCTTAATTTCAGCAAAGATGTTAGGGAACAAGTCCTAGTATTCCATCAATAAGTCCGCAACATTTTATGTGGTCTTATCATCCCAGTAGTCTGTAATAAGTGCCATATTTAGGTTTTTCTCACTTCTAGTATTCACCTTCTTCATTCTAATAGGCTTGGAGTACTCCTTTGTCCCTAGTTCCAATCCAGATACCTTAATCTCCCCTTTATTTTATGTTTTTAGATTCCTTGGATGGTAATCATGATCGACATACCTTGTTACATTATAACAGTACATAAATTTGAGCACTTGTTATCAATGCTGGTGGACAAGGAACAACGACGTTGTCCTATGCTATAGCCACTGTTCTATCAAAAATATCTTCTACTTTAATGCCTTTCGTGCTTAGTCCATGGCCCCATTATCATCCATAAAACTAATAATTAACTTCAAGGTAGTATTCATCTCGTCCCACTTTTTTGTACCACTCCACACCTCTAGCTTGACATACCAAATCCTGGGAATGGTATTCAACATGTGAAAAAACCTATGAACCCACTCCCCCTAGGGAAATCCTGTCCCATTCCATGTTGCAACAAAGATTTTCACATGAGTTGTGAGGAAATCAATCTTCATGTATTTCACTGCCTTAAGATATGGTTAGCAACTGAACCAAATGCATAAAATATGCTTAAATTTTCACCAAGTATCAATCCCATTTTTATGCACCATTCACCATCACATAGGAGTGGCTTTCAAAGCAACATCTAAATCTAGTAATCTTAGGTGCTCAGAAAAATTCTTAAGCTCATAAATAAATGATCCTACATTAGTTAAGCCATCATACCTAGAGGGAATATGCACTTCCATCTTGATCCATCATACTGCGTGGGTGATGTGCAAGTACCTCTAAGTTGAAATCTCATGTAGCAAGTTCTACTAGTTCTTTAGTACTTCTTCATAGTTTGTTGTGCATGAACCAATGTTTCACCAAATCAAAAATCCATTTGCGATCGGGTTGAAATTGTCTTCCTTTCATGTAGTGATATTATAGATCTCCCCTAGGGCCTCCCCATACACTTCTTCTTGAATGAGTTGCACATATCAATCTCCTTCACCTATATCATATGACATGATTACATGAACATCTCCCAACTCAAAGGTCGTTTTCCTCCTCTTCAAATTGATAACCACCCGATTATCAAAGGCACAAATTATCCCTAGTAAGGTTGGGTAAGGTGTGGTATCATCAACCATTTCAATCACCTCAAAATCAACCATGTTGGTGACTCCATCAATGTTTACCTCCACATTGCATAATCTACCAATTAGAAAATTCCTATACTAGTTGGCCAATCTCAGCTGAATAGGAAACCAAGTAAACTTAGGCCTCCCCATCATCTCCCATGTATTCTTCCAAACAATTTTCACATCATAACACAAATCCAGAATTATTTTATGCATCTCATAGGCTCCTACCTGCACACCAAACCTTAATTCTTGGCTATTTATTTTCCTCAGTGTGACTTGGTTGAATATATGCTTGGTTATTTCCATTTATTCCTTCATTAGATCCTTCACGCGTTGGTAAATCATTCAATGTAGCTTCTATAGGGACCCATCATCTTGTATCAAGTCCAAGAAAATTTTAAAAAATGCCTGAATCGATTATCTCCTCTTTTTGAACTCTTCTCAACTCTCTTGTAAAAAATTCAAGACATATCATAAATAGGGCTATCCTCAGGAGCAATCATGTTTGTCGCAATCAATTTCTTTCCGGATTTTTTGTATGTATGTTTCTTTTTCTGAGGATAATATATCAGGGGTGGGTCTGTAGCTTTCCACACCCACTACTAACTAGTACCATCCTAATTGGTGACGTGTGCAGAAATATTTGTTCCTTCGTGCATTAAATTTTTTACTTGTGACTGATATTTAAGTGCTTATGTTGTCACTTTCTATAGGTTATACCCATTATTCTCCTATATTTTTTTTGAAAAACTATGGGCTATCCTCCATTGCATGGTCTAAATCTCTACAATATCTGTATGTTGAACAAGGATTGGGACAACCTCTATAGAGATGTCTAGGTTGGTCACAATTATAATTGATAATTGGCCCTCTTCCTCATCCAAAAAATCCTTTTCCTTCTCCATGTCCCACAAATCCTCGTGGTCCTCTTCCCCTTGTACCTTGACCTCTTCCAAGTTGGGTGTAGTTATGAGTTTACTTGTCTTGACCCTCATGTACTCTATACGCATCGATAGTGTAGTCACACATCAAATCGAACACCTTGAAATGGTAGATATCATGATTAACCAATTTACAAAAATCACAATATAATTTTTTCATAGAAGATCCATACTTCTGCATCATAGGGCAGGTCATGGGCATTTGACCCCACACATTACATATTTCACACCACAAGCCCCTTCCTTGCTGCATTGGGCTGGCGAAACCTGTCACCATATACACATTTAACATGGGGAATTCATTAGTTTGTTTCCATTTCGTGCAACAAAAGTGTGCACTAGACCTCAGTACATTTTATTTTCCCTTCACCAAGTCCTACAATCGTGTGTTGAGTGCAACCATCTATGACTGAAGTTGTGCTATCTGAGAATTATCTCCCACCACTGCAACGATTGGGGATGATTCTGGCTTCAACACTCTCTTGAGGGTTTTCAAGTGAGTAAAATATAATAAAAATCTCAGATGTGATTAATTTAAAATTACCTAATACATAAAGAGGTGCTCTACAACCAAGTATAGGGAACATGTGTACATGTAATGTAAGAAAGTGTGTAGATGTAATGTAAGAAAGTTTTTAAAAATTTGTAATGTCCGCTCAATTGTATATTTGGGAACACTAAAAAGAAGGCATGGTAAATAAACAAGAATATAAATAAAACTCAAAAAGATGTTTTATACCATGGGCTAAATATCATGGAGCAAATACCATATTTATAAAAGAGGTTTGGTAAATAAACAAATATAAAAGAGGTATGAAGAGGTATGGTAAATAAATACAAATATATCAAATAAGATTAGAAATCAACATCTAATTATATACCAAGTCTATGGGTCCAATACCATGGTAAATAATTAAAAATATAAATAAACTAAAGGTATAGTAAATAAATAAAATATCTTTTTATATTTACTCCATAATCCTCTTTATATTTACTAACACTAAAAAAAATGTTTTATTTAGGTGAAGCCTATGGGCCAAATACCATGGGCCAAATTATAATTAATATCATGCAAAAAAAATATTATTAAGCGTAGTATTAATATTAAAATATTATTATTATTATTATTATTAAATCTAGTATTCATATTAATATATTATAACATTAATATTATTAAATTTAATAACTTTGGATCAATACAATATTAATTTTTTTTATCTTATAATTTATATTAATATATTATGGTATATAAGCAGTCTAGATATATATGGGAGGGAAGAACAAAGACATAGGGTGATAGAGGTGGAGATAGAGGGGGTGTGATAAGGGAAATATGGAGATAAGCTTAAGGAGAGGTGAAAGGAGGAATGAAGAGATTGAGAGAGGGGGAGAGGAGTGAGAGAGGTAGAGAAGGGAAGACAAAGATAGGGGGACACAAATATGGAGGGGAGAGAGAGAAGGAAAGAAGGAGTGAGATAGTGAGAGGATTAGAGGAGAGAGAGAGAGAGAGAGAGAGAGATGGGGGAAGAGAGAGGGAGGTAGGAGAGAAAGGGAGAGAGAGGAACAACAACAGAGAGGAATTTAGACAGGATGAGAGAGAGGGGGATAGAGAGATGGGGTTGGAGGGGGAGAGGGGGAGGGAAGAACACAAACATAGAGAGTGAGAAGTGGAGAGAGAGAGGGATTGGCAAGGGATAGATGGAGAGAGAGTGTGCATGTTTATGGGTGAGATAAGAGATAAAGAATGAGATGCGAGAGAAAGGGGGGAGAAGAAGAGGTAGGGATATAGGAACATGGTTGGAGAGAGAGAGAGAGAGAGAGAGAGAGAGAGGAGGGTGATGGGGGAAGAGAGAGGGAGGTAGGAGAGAAAGGGAGAGAGAGGAAGGATGAGAGAGAGGAGTTGAGAGTGGGAGGGATATAGGAGGAGAATTGGATGGATAGAGAGATGGATTTGGAGGTGGAGAGAGGAAGGGAAGAAGAAGGACATAGAGATTGAGGAGTGGAGAGAGAGGGAGTGACAAGGGAGAGATGGAGATATAGTGCATATGTTTGGGGGGTGATATAAAGAGACAAATAAGGAGATATGGAGAGAAGGGGGGAGATAAGGATAGAGGGATGGATATTCCAATAGAGTTAGAGAGAGAGAGAGAGAGAGAGAGAGAGAGAGAGAGAGGGAGGGAAATAGAGATGGATTTGGAGAGGGGGAGAGAGGGAGGTAAGAAGAAAGGTGTAGAGAGAGAGAGGGAGTGATAAGGAATATGGAGAGAGAGGGAGAGAGGATAACAAGAGGAAAGAGGGATAGAAGTTGGGGAGAGTGAGAGAAGGGGAAGATAGAGATATATATGGAAGGTGAAGGGAGGGAAGAATAGAGACATGGAGAGAGGGAAGGAGGGACCGAGAGATTAATAGATATGCACTGAGAAAACATGTGTGTTTTGGGGGGTGAGATAGAAATAAAAAGAAGGAGATATGGAGGGAGATATAATTATAGATGGAGGGGGGAGATATGGAAGAATATTTCTTGCAGTAGATGCACTAATTTCAATGTAGATGGTGATTTGTTTATCCTATTTTATTGCTTGTAATAGATGCATTGATTTTCGTGTATATATTCATTTCTAATTATATTTCATTACTTGCACTTGATGCATGAATTTCAATGTATAGGATTTATAATCCTATTTTATTTTTTGCACTAAATGCATTGGTTTGAGTTAGATGGAAATTTCTAATCCTATTTGATTGTTTTCACTATATGCATTGATTTCAATGTCAATGTTGATTTCTAATTATATTTGATTGCTTGCACTATATGCATTTATTTCAATGTATATGATTTGTAATCCTATTTTCTTTCTATGCACTAAATGCATTTATTTCAGTGTAGATGTTAGTTTCTAATCCTATTTTCTTACTTGCACTAGATGCATTGATTTGAGTGTAGATGTTGATTTATAATCCTATTTGATATCTTGCATTTGATGCACTAATATTATTTGATTGTGTGCATTAGATGCGTGGATTTCCATGTAGATGTTTATTTCCAATTTGATGTAATTGGATGTATGCTGGTATATTAAATTTAAAGTGGTTAGATTAACAATGTGCATTGATTTTAGTGTAAGCACAAAAAATTATTGACAATGTACATTTATTTTTGTGTTATAGTACATTGATGGTGATTTATAATCCTATTTGATTTCTTGCACTAGATGCATTAATTTTAGTGTAGATATTGAATTCTAATGATATTTGATTACTTGGACTAGATGCGTTGATTCCAATGTAGATGATTTCTAATCCTATTTGATAGTGTATTGATTTTAGTGTAGATAGTGATTTCTAATCCTATTTTATTGCTTGCACTAGATGCATTGATTTCAATGTAAATGTTTATTTCTTATATTATATTTGATTGCTTGCACTACATGAATTTATTTCAATGTAGATTATTTGTAATACTATTTGATTTCTTGCACTAAATGCATTTATTTTAGTGTAGAAGGTGATTTATAATCCTATTTGATGGATTGCACTAATGCATTGATTTCAATGTAGATGTTGGTTTCTAATCCTATTTTCATACTTGCACTAAATGCATTGACTTGAGTGTAGATGTTTCTTTCTAATCCTATTTGATTCCTTGGATTAAATGCATTGATTTCACTGTAGAAGTTGTTTTCTAATCTTATTTGTTTTCTTTCATTAGATGCGATTTCCGTGTAGATGTTGATTTTTGATTTCGTGTAATTGGATCTGTGATGATACATTCATTTTAAAGTGATTCCATTAAAAATATCCATTGATTTTAGTGTAAGTAAACAAAATTATTGACAATGTACATTGATTTTTGTGTTATAGTAATTCAGCCTATTAATATAGGAGAGCAAGAGAGACAACTCATGATGTTTACTACAACGTCTCAAGCTAAAAATTTAAATGGTTTATGATTTCAACTGTCATTTTTATATAATCAATATTAAAAGATGAAAACACTAACATGGTGACAATTAGAATACTAGAAGAAAATAGTTTGAGATTGATCACAATGAAGAGTATTTGTAATTGACTTCATTTTTATTATTCACATTTTCTATCATTCAACACTATTATTGCCACTTTGCATTCAAAAATTTTATTTCATCATTTTTCATCATTAAAGTTATTAACAGTGTTTATCATCTCAACAAAATAAGGTAATTAAGCAAATTTATTTTAAAATGACAGTTAATTTGAGACATATTTAGCATATTTAAAATGATTATATTAATATTAGATACATTTATATATTATTGATAAAATTAATCATATTATTGATAGATTTTCCTTGGCCGCACAGGAATGAAACCAACTTAGATCTAGATCCATCTTAACTTTTGTATCTATTGTGACTAGAGAGATCAAATCTCTAGAGGTGCAAACCTTTCTTCAAGTTTTGCACTCAAAAAAGAGGTTTTCACCTCGATAGATTTGATCCCTTTTGGCACTTGATAGATTTGGAGTTAAGATAAATCTAGGCTAGTAAACATGATAAAGAAGTAGTTGAATAACTCTATCACAAAGGAGGTAGCTGGAGTGTTTTTAAAACAATCACCTTCAATGAAATTCATAATTGGAACAACATTAATCACAACAACTCATAGTGAGTAAAAAATATTTCATATTTAACTTTAATAATTTATATCATAGTTACTAAGTTACGCCGTAATGACTACATTAAAAAAAATAAAAATAAAAATAAAAATAAATAAATAAATATTAGTAAATATTAGTTCGATTTGATACGATAAATAATTAGTTAAATTCTCGTTCAATACTGTGAGCTCTTTTAGCAGAGTTAATAATTCCGGTACGATGCCAATTATTTTTTTTTGTACATAATGTTCAATCAACTACTAGCGATTCTAATAATGTTGATGGAAGGATTGATGAGTTATATGAATTACGTTTTTCAGAAAGAAAAAAATGTTGATATATTATATATAATCAGTGCATTAATCCAATACATTGTATTTTCAGCATAAATAGCGAGAAAGTCTTTCAATCACAGCCACTGGGAGTATGTTACCTAACTAAAAAAGAGAGGACAAAAAACAGTGGCCTACAAAATCTCAGGGGGGAAATTCCCAACCCCATCTAAATTATAGAGCATTACATCTCTGCATATAAGCAAAACATAAACATATAGAGAGGAAGCAAAAAAATTTGGAAAATCAGACGAAAAACGACGATACTAATCTGAATGATATTGGTGTAAGAATAGTTTGTAAGATATAGTAGGCCGGAGCTGTTGTTAATCTTGAGATTCCAGAAACCATAGAACATGCTGGCTTGAATGATCAACAAGAGCAGCTCGCAAAGAATAAGCCCTATATGGATTGTAGACGAAAAACTCTCCTTCCCCATGCCAACGGGATGAGATGCTTGGCAGATATATAACTGCCCGATAACAGTTTGCAGAAGTAAAAACTTGTATAGGAATACAGACCTGTAAGTGAAACCTAGCACACACTACATCCTGGGCATCATAATTATGGAATAGGAATGGAGGAATCCCGAGGTACGGGACGTTGTTGGGGTTCCCATGTTTTGGCAGATTTGGCAATACCAAAAGATGAGACAACATCAAACCACCTTGGGGCCCCAGGATCTAGCCCTCCTGGACCCGGAGAGGGATATCTCCAAATAGAGCAAGAATGATATGTCTTTGAAGCTCGAGATAAGATATTAGGCTAGGTATGAATCACAAAGGGGGGTTTTAAATGATTTGGTTGAAGGGTTGCTGGGTTGGTTAGGAGATCATAGGCTGAGAAAGTAATGGGAGGGAAGGAACAAAGCAGCAGGAAGTTTCAGCTAAGAAGATAGGCCGATAAAGTGCCATCCATTGGGCTATGGAGTCATGAAAGGAAATTACATGCAACAACTAGCCAAGGCTTTCAAAGGGCAAGTCATCTACACTAAAGGATCTTTTAGGCAGATGGTGGAATGGAAAATTAAGGAGAGAAAGTGGAAGAAGGAAAGACAACCAATTTTCTGTCTATAGATCAGGTCAGAGGTCATTTAACTCCAGACCTGCTTGGACATACTCAAAGGCAGCTCTCAAAAAGGGACGAAGGGGCAGCTTATAGATCAGACCAGAGGTCATTTAACTCTAGGTCTGCTTTAGCAACTCCAGAGGAAAAACAGAGATAAGTTAAACAAAAGGGATCTTAGAAAGGCCAGCTGGTCACGCAAGGATCCTAGTGGACAGGGCTAACACTCATCCCCAGTGTTCCCAAACCTTCCAGCTTAAACCCAGCAAGAACATCTAAGAACTGATTCAACCAATTCATACATCAGAGAGTATGCAATAACATCCACTACACTGGTTAAATCAACTGAAATCAACTCTTAGATAGCACATAAGGTAGAAAACATTAAAGGTAGGGAGAGCAGGAAACATAGGGCACCTAACAAGGGTGAATCCTATGTTATACTTTTGTTGCCTACCAGAAGAACATGAAACAGTATGAAAATGTGATATACAGAGTTAGAAAAACATCACCAATAGTAATAGACCAGGATCCTGTGAAATGTGCTTTGATTGATTGATGCAAAACCAGTCATGTACACTGAGCTCAATGGCTAATACAGTCCAGACTTTCTCCTCCCAGCCTATTACATACAACTACTCTGCTACTCCCTCCCACGACTGTTCTAACAGTCAAGAATGAATCCCTCTAACAGCAACTGCCATAGCAAGGCAACAACAACCTTTACAATATGTTCCCGGGGGTTCTTATAGGAGAAGAGGAAGAAACAAAAGTAGGTGAACAATTAAATGAGTCTCATTAATACAGAATGGTGGAGGAAGCCGAGCCCATTCTGCTTAATGGTTATATGCAGCACTGTGTGTATTCTGTATATCGGTTTGGAGATCTCTGTCGGGTCGGATTTGACCTCAGATATTTATTTGGAGTCCTTTCGGCGTCTGGAGCTCTGTGCTGCCATCCTGGAATAAATGAACTGGATGAAAGTCTGCAAGGCCGCTCCATACCTCATACCTGCCGCCTGACTGTCTTAAATGGGCTTCAGTCAGTGCAATTAATATTTTCAGGGCTCGATGAGGCCTGGAGATTTCTTGTAGGAAGGTGTCCTTCTGAGAGAAGAGTACTCTGCTGATATTAAACACGGGTAAGCTTTTGACGGCGTGCTTAAATCTTCAAACTGTGCCTCGATTCTTTGACCACGGGATCATAATTGTTAATCTTCAATTAACCAGCCTAAATCCCTTCAAAAACCGTCTTTGCTGCTTCGCTGGCGGCTGTAATGGCCTCTCTGTGCTACCTGCTCGATAAAATAAACCTGTCGTGAACCGGGGCAGTGGTAGTGGGGAAATGCATAGAGGCCCGGAGGGACGGTGGCGAGACAGTGAAAACAGCAGAAATAATGGAGAATGGCGGAGGAAAAGGCTATTAGTGTAAAACCCAAAGGTTAACGCTCGAGGGGAAATACACAGGAAATGACTGGAAAAACAATGGAGAGGAGCCGTGGATGTGGGACTCGGGGAGTGCATCGCAAATCACAAAGGCGGAAAGTGCGATGGCGAAAAGTGGCGCCAAACAGAAACCTTGCGCTTTCGATATTGCGATGGAGAGGAAGAATGTGATGGAGCGATCTGCGATCGCATTGCAAATATTTGTGACGCGATCAGATCGCATCAAAAATATTTGCGATGGATCTAACAATCATAACGTGCGAGAATGTGATCTACGATAGATGCGATCGGGCGGAGTTGCGATGCGAGAACTTGCGACGGAGGGAAAATGCGATCGGGGGAAAATGCGATGGGAGGAAAGTGCGATGGCGTGATCCATTGCATCGCAAATATTTGCGATGGATTGGTCGAACACAAACAATGAAAATGTGATTTGCGATCTGCGCTATAAGCGGCGGGTTAATATATAAAAACTTTATAATAAAGTTCTATATGGAATGTATTTGCGAGGTATAGAAAAAGGGGAAGTGGTTTGGGCCTATGGTAAAGTTAAAAGTGGGTTTTAAGCCCATTTCAACGGATTTAAAGGCAAGAAGAGGTGCGATAGAGGAATAAAGGGGAATGATGGCCAAAAAAGGGTAAGGGAAGAAATTAAAGGGAATTCGAAAAGGTAAGAAGGGAAATAGAAGGGGAAACAAGTAGAAGCTAAGTGGGGGTTGAAATAAGAGGGAAAAGGGGGCCTTTGGGCATTTCTTCACATAACAGAGAGGCTTTAAAATAGGAATCAGCAGAGGGGAATTTATCAAAGGATAAAAGACACATGAAGGCTTCAAGGAGACTGTGTTTTCAGAGGAAATGCATTCCTTGAAGGCTCAAAAACAATTTAGCCCCCATTTTCTTGCCAAAAAAATTATAAGGGGGGCTAACAGTGGCTCCACATGGGGATGGCTTCTTCTTGAAGGAGTCAAGAATTTAGAAAATGATCTCTTGGTGTAGGCCAGGTGCCTGCTGCTTGAACCATCCATTTCTTTCTTTGATCAGCTGCCACAAGCTATGAAGACAACATATCAGCAGTAAAATTCTCCCAAACAACTACCTACCCACACTATAGTCCTAACATTTTTCTTTTGGGTGCATTTGGGCTTGCAGACCCTTTACATCATTTTATTTTTATAAACAGAAAATAAACCTATTCTAAGTCTACCCTTATTACTCCATGAGACCAGATTAGGCTATTGTCCTCATAAGCTTCTCTACCTACACTACTACCTGCTATGATTAGACTGTCTAGCAGGTTTCTTCTCTACATTCTAAGACAGAAAAAAACTCACTACATGCTCATAGGCTAAGCTTTATTGAGCTTTTCCTACCTACCCTACTCTAACTGGGAATCTCTGATGTTCTAGGTGATACAATAATGCCAATGCAGTCAGTCAAGAAGTAACAAAAAAGGATATGAGCACTGGCTGCCTGTCAGAGATAACCATAGGGTGCTCTGCCTGTGGTCCTTCAAAACTGAGGTCAGCATCAGTAGTGACCATTCTTGATGAATCTGGCCCTGGCTGACGATTATCGCTGGAGTATTTGAGCAAGTCAGGGCCTCCATGTACTCTGCCACAGGATCAATGAACACTTGATATACGTTGTCTTCTCTCAGGCCAGCCATGACTGGTAGGTGGTCTATGTCCTGGGAAGCTTCGATTATTTCATCTTCCACTGCATCTTCAAAGGGGCTCTTGGGAACCGGATCATCTTCTTCTTCTACTTCAAAAGGCAGCAGAATCTCTTCTCTTTTGGGGGGAGGGATACTTTCCAAGAATGCTTTTGGGTCTCTAAACTCGTAAGATATCTCTTGTGAGTTTAAAAGTTCGAGCTCAGCTTCATACCTCTCAACCACCAGCTCTAAAAACATTTTCTTGATCATGGGTCCACCTCTTGAGCTGAGAGGAATAATCCCTGGAAGGTCCTCCACCTTATATTCTGCCAAGTCACTAGATATTATATCATGGCATACTGCCATGAAATCTGGAAACATTTCTGCAAACCATTCAGGGTCTTCCATTAGTGACGTGGCTTGGTCTTCGGCATGGATGATGTTGTACTGCGACATGGTCTCCCAGTGGAGTCTCGTGAAACCAAGATAATCAATGGCCTGCTGATCACTTGTGGAGTCTTTTTATCATTCAGGAATTGTGGAGTCGCCAGGTGGATGATTTACAACTTACTGTCCACCACAATGGTTTACCAAATCAAAGCTAACTGATCTTACTCCCCAATGGAGTTTCCATTATGTTGGGGTTCCCATGTTGTGGCATATTTGGCAATAACAAAAGATGAGACAACATCAAACCACTTTGGGGCCCTAGGATCTATCCCTCCTGGACCCGGAGAGGGATCTCTCCAAATAGAGCAAGAATGATATATCTTTGAAAGCTCAAATTGAGATATTAGGCTAGGTATGAAGCACAAATGGGGGGTTTAAATGATTTGGTTGGTTGGTTGTTGGGTTGGTCAGGAGATCATAGACTGAGAAAGTAATGGGAGAAAGGAAACAAAACAGCAGGAGGCTTCAACAAAGAGGATAGGCCAAGACAGTGCCATCCATTGGGCTATGGAGTCATGAAAGGAAATTACTTGCATCCACTAGCCAAGGCTTTCAAAGGGCAAGTCATCTACACTAAAGGATCTTTTAGGCAGATGGTGGAATGAAACATTAAGGAGAGAAAGTGGAGGAAGGAAAGAAAACCAATTTTTTGTCTATAGATCAGGTCAGAGGTCATTTAACCCCAGACCTGATTGGACATACTCAAAGGTAGCTCTCAAAAAGGGACGAAGGGGCAGCTTATAGATTGGACCAGAGGTCATTTAACTCTAGGTCTGCTTTAGCAACTCCAAGGGAAAACAGAGATAAGTTAAACAGAAGGGATCTTAGAAAGGCCAGCTGGTCGTGCAAGGATCCTAGTGGATAGGGCTAACACTCATCCCCAATGTTCCCAAACCTTCCAGCTTAAACCCAGCAAGAACATCTAAGAACTGATTCAACCAATTCATACATCAGAGAGTAGGCAATAACATCCACTACACTGGTTAAATCAACTGAGATCAACTCTTAGATAGCACATAAGGCAGAAAAAATTAAAGGTAGGGAGAGCAGGAAACATAGGGCACCTAACAAGGGTGAATCCTATGTTATACTTCTGTTGCCTACCAGAAGAACATGAAACAATATGAAAATGTGATATACAGAGTTAGAAAAACATCACCAATAGTAATAGACCAGGATCCTGTGAAATGTGCTTTGATTGATTGATGCAAAACCAGTCATGTACAATGAGCTCAATGGCTAATACAGTCCAGACTTTCTCCTCCCAGCCTATTACATACAACTACTCTGCTACTCCCTCCCACGACTGTTCTAACAGTCAAGAATGAATCCCTCTAACAACAACTGCCACAGCAAGACAACAACAACAACCTTTTACAATATGTTCCCGGGTGTTCTTATAGGAGAAGAGGAAGAAATAGAAGTAGGTGAACAATTAAATGAGTCTCATTAATACAGAATGGTGGAGGAAGCCGAGCCCATTCTGCTTAATGGCTATATGCAGCGCTGTGTGTATTCTGTAGATCGGTTTGGAGATCTCTGTCGGGTCGGATTTGACCTCAGATATTTATTTGGAGTCCTTTCGGCGTCTGGAGCTCTGTGTTGCCATTCTGGAATAAATGAACTGGATGAAAGTCTGCAAGGCTGCTCCATACCTCAATAACTGCTGCCTGACTGTCTTAAATGAGCTTCAGTCGGTGTAATTAATCGTTTCAGGGCTCGAGGAGGCATGGAGATTTCTTGTAGGAAGGTGTACATTTGGAGAAGAGTACCCTGCTGATATTAAACACAGATAAGACTTTAACACTGTGCTTGGATCTTCGAACTGCGCCTTTTCCTTTGAATTCAGGATTATAATTTTTAATCTTCAATTAACCGGCTTGAATCCCTCAAATCTGTCTCTGCTGTTTCGTTTGGCCGCTGAACTGGCCTCTCTGTGCTAACTGAACAGTCAAATAAAACTATTACAAACTCGGGCAGTGGTGGTGGAGAAATGCTTTGGAGGCCCGTGGTGGAAAGGCGGTGGCGACTGTGGAAATGGCGAACACATGGAACAATGGCAGAGAATGCCTTTAGTGCTAAACACTAAGGTTTAACCGTTGGCCGAGCTACAAAGGGGAAAGGTCAAACACATGAAATGCATTCGAAATGGTGGGACCCAGTCATGGTGGAGGGAGATTCATTAAACTTTAATGTAAAATGCAAAGGTTTAACTAACGGAGGAAATACAAAGGAAATGAACAAAATGCAATGAGGGGAGCCGTGGATGTGGGACACGGGGGTCTGATCGCAAAATCGCAAATGGAGAAAGTGCGACGGCGGAAATGAGCACCAAACAGAAAACTGCGCTTTGCGCTCTGCGACGGAGCAGAAATGCGATGGGGAACGCGATGGGCGGTAAGACTGTATGGTGGGCCCAAGCTGGATCGCAAAATCGCAAATAGAGAAAGTGCGATGGGAGAAAATGCGACCGACGGAAAGTGCGATGAGGAAAATGCGATGGGCAGAAAGTGCGATGGCGTGATCCATCGCATCGCAAATATTTGCGATGGATTGGTCGAACACAAACAATGAAAATGCGATTTGCGATCTGCGCTACAAGCGGCGGGTTAATATATAAGAACTTTATAATAAAGTTCTATATGGAATGTATTTGCGGGGTATAGAAAAGGGGAAGTGGTTTATGCCTATGGTAAAGTTAAAAGTGGGTTTTAAGCCCATTTCAATGGTTTTAGAGGCAAGAAGGGGTACGATAGAGGAATGAAGGGGAATGATGGCCAACAAAGGGGAAGGGAAGAATATAAAGGGGATTTGAAAAGGCTAGAAGGGAAATAGAAGGAGAAACAAAATAGAAGCTAGGTGGGGGTGCAATAAGAGGGAAAAAGGCCCTTTGGGAATTTCTTCACAAACAGAGAGGCTTTATAATGGAAAACAAAAGAGGGGAATTTATCAAAGGATAAAAGACACATGGAGGATTAAAGGTGTTTTAAGAGGAAAAACATTCCTTGAAGTCTCAAAAACAATTTAGCCGTTTGCTTGCTAAAAAAATTTTGAGGGCTAATAGACGCCATCTACGGCTAGCCTTACACTGTGAAAAACCAAAATCAACATTGATACCTTTCTTAGATATCCGATTGACCCCGCGTGCTATTCTCCTAATAAATGTGGCTGATAGGCGGGCAATTCAACCTACGCCATAACCTTTGAGTCCTTTGCATCCATCCTTGCAAAGACGGACACATCATGGCAATGTTGTTAGTCACCCAACCAATAACTATCTTGGAATCTCCATATACATTAACATTCTGCAATTGAAGGTTGGTAGCCGACAGAAAGCCCCCATAGGGCCACGATCATGATCTCCACTTTGTTGTTAGACCCCGGCCCCCATTCCAAAATATATGGATCCTTTATCACGGAGACAATTTAATCCATATCAAAAGGTAGGAGAAATCGGAAATCCTCCATCGCATGACCTGATTCTCTGCATGCATGTGTGGTATTTTTTCTTTTTCAGAAAAACCCTAAATTACATATATAATGTACCTTCCATCTGGCTGCCCAGTATAGAAGTAAAGTAAAGGTGCTTTCGTCTGGTGAATCCTGCACTTCTCACTTCTTCTTTGCT
This sequence comes from Pinus albicaulis, assembly GCA_034641835.2. Taxonomy (NCBI): domain Eukaryota; kingdom Viridiplantae; phylum Streptophyta; class Pinopsida; order Pinales; family Pinaceae; genus Pinus; species Pinus albicaulis. The sequence continues at coordinate 424,806,708 of CM076579.1, read as the reverse complement.
CAGTCCAGCCCGATCGGATCGGCCTTACTTTTCGGCCCACCTAGGGGCAACTCCCTATTCTACACGCACGAGTCGGCTCACTTGAGTTACCTAACCCACCCATAGATAGATGGAGGGAGATTGATAGGTAATTAGATGCCTCTCGGTGGTAAGTTTTATTTTATGTCCAGGTATGATATTCTTATACACATTCTCTTTGCATTAAATACAGAGGCGAAGCTATCAGTTCAAAGTTGAATTACCCGCACATGAATATTACAGCCAGGAATATTGTAGATTCAAGATCACTTCTATCAGAGCTTAATCTACATGCTAATCACAATCAGATCAAAGCTTTCCACCCGCTGGTCAGGTCGGCTGGTCACTTCCCTTGTACTTCGTGTCTTTGACCTGAACATAGAAAAGAGAAAAGGTAAAGATCCAGCATATTAAACGTTCAACGTTCATGGCGTTCACATGAAAACATGAGAGACATACTTAATTAATTTGGCAGAGGTAATTAATGAATAATCCTATCTGACTATTTGATAGAGGCAATTTAATCTTGGACTTACAGCAAACAGGGGCATGTTTTGGACACAATATCAATTTGGACTTTTATGTAGGACAAAAAAAACTAGTTTTAGATTGGTGGAAAATTGAAATCTTGTAGAGAGATCAAATTAATGCCAAAACCAATTAGCTTTTACAAGTTTTTCGATAATTCTTTTTTAGAAGGATCAATTAGCAAATTAGTAATTTTTTTTATAGAAGAAACTGAAAAAAATGGTAATTTTTAGAAAAAAAAATTAAAAAAAAAAATTTTATATTAGAAAATTTTAAAAAATGGCAAATTGCAAAAAAAGAAAGGATAAATCCTACTTTAACAAAAATTATAAAATAGTAAATTAGCAATAAACTAGTAATTACTATTTTAAAATAAAAAAAGTAATTTTTATATTGAAAAAAATGATTTAAAAAAAATAGAAAAACAATAAATCCAATATTAAAAAAAATTATAAAATGACAAACCTTATTTGCAAATCCATAACAATAAAAAAGAATAGTTGCCAAACCATAATGATACAAGGAAAAATTTAATGAATTTTCACTAAAGTTTAGAATATAATGATTGTTCATATATATATATATAAAGTATTTATAAAAAGTATAATGTAGAATTTTTTTTAGTAAAGATCTAAATTCAAAATTGTAACAACATTAATCTTAACAACTCCTACTGATTGAAAAATATTTCATGTTTAACTTTAATAATTCATCTTTAATCTAGCTGGTGATGTTAAATGAAAAGTTTCAAAATTAATAGTAAAAATAAAGCAAAATCTCAGTCGCAATTTAAATTTGCTACATTTCGTAATTTTTAATAAACTTTACTGAATTTTAAATTGTAAAATGAAATATTAAAAAAAACAATTTAAAGCACTAATTTCATTTATAAGACATTTTAAATTTAAAAAATTATAACTTTACAAAAAATTTGACAGTGAGATTACAATTTTGATATCTTAATCAATTCCTTAACTTTCATTTTTATTTTCGCAGTAGCATTACAATCTTTTAAATTTAAATCTGAGATACAATATTACAATTTCAGAAAAAAAAGCAACTAAATTAGTGAAAAAAATGATTAGAACATGAAGATTTTGTTTATTGAAAGTGTGACTTAAGATTTAATGAAAATCCAACAAAATGACGGTTAGAGATCCAACAAAATGTTCTCTATGGCTTCGCCGATGTATGATAAAGTTTAAATTTGGCTTTGGCACAGGACCGAGAAAAAAAAAAATTTGCATTATATGGCGTATGGCGAACTGCTTCAGATAAAGTTCATTCATGTTGCATTGTATCACTCCGTAAATGCATGTATATAGGATATCAAGTATACAAGTCTCTAATATGGACCGAGTTCGTATCGGGTCTTTTAAATATAATAGAGTTTTATTTCAAATCCAAATAGGAGAGAGATGCTCAGCTTTTCACAAATATTTTGGTTAACTTTTGCAACACTTTCATAGACGCCATTATCAACTGAATATTTTTAAAATTTTATTGTACAAGACAGGACATTAGGACACATAAGTTTCAACGAATGAATGAGTACGTCCATGTTAACACACTTTTATAGACACATTTACAAATCGGACATTTTTAAAATTATTGTACACGACGGGACATTAAGACACATGAGTAGCAACCTTGTTTGGTAGTTGTTTTTTAAAAACTTTTAATGGACTAGTCACAATATTAAATATTGACAAGTCACAATATTAAATATTTTAATATATCAATTGTTTATTGTGACCGTGGAACGCATCTAAAATGTGTTTATTTATTATAAAAATTTCTAATACTTTCCTTGGCAAGAATAAATTGAAGACGGACCCTCACCACAATTTAGATTAAGAATGAAAACTCCAACTCCACCTAAAGGTATCCATATCTTAAGAGATTGGCATAGATATGTAAATAGTAGAGTTGTACACTGAGACAATTTTATGGATCATTATTCATAATATTTTAAATATATAATTAGTGTAGTTATATAAATAAAATTTGGTAAATGTTGATAGGTATTAATCCATAATAAACATCAAAACATTTACTTTATTATATATATCAATTTGCTAAAATAAAAATAAAAAAAAATCATGAAAGGTAACTGTTGGGGCACTAAATTGTCATTATTATTACCATTTTCTAATGTTTGTTTCATTCATTTCCACCATTATATATCACATTCTTTATCATAATTTATCATTTAATTCTATTTTATAATAATTTATGCTCTTATGGATAAGCAATACGTATTCTCCTTATGTCTAATAAATCGATAATTATTATGCATGATTGTGTAAAATATGGTTTATTAATCTGTTATAACATTAGTCATGCTTTTAGCCTCCAAGATCTCTTCCAGATTGGAAATTTGATCTCCAACTATTCCAACTCAAAAATTCGTTGGGATAAAAAGTGACGCTTTTGCGTTGGCGATTTCAGACAAATTAAGATGAATCCTAAATATCCGAGGTGTAGAACAAACCAATTCAGTGTTTTGATGAGCATTTTTCCAAAATTCGGTTTGGATTGAGAGAAACGAAAGGTTCTATGAAGGCGATTTTCTTAGATTGCTGTTGTGGCCATTTTCCAAATTCTTCCAATTGCAATACCAGATTCGACTTGTTCCAGCCGAGTCATGATATTTCAGATCTGATCTCGCTGATCAATTTGTTGTACACAATCTTCAATTGTAATGGTAAATCATTTTGTAATCAACTTAGTTGTAATTTCCTTTTGCTCTTCATGTATTTAAATGAAAACAAAGATCAAAGAGAGGAGAGGAAAAAACAATTTTTGGATGAACAAATGAATAACTTCTGAATACAAGATGAATAATTGTTGAACTTGAGACAAAGCCAAGAGCTTCATTCTGGTGTAATTATTTCTCCCATATATTTTAATGAATGAAGTTATCCATTGATGTCTACATCTGTTACTTGTAATCTGATCTGAATTATTTCTCAAGGCATAATTGAGTCTTGGGCAGTTGGGCCCACTACCTTGGACAAGATGCTGCCTTGAACATATCAAGTAGTTTAGTCATGTGCTTCTTTATTCGAATTTCAATGATTTTTCTTTAAATTAGATTTTATTTCTTTAAAATTAATTTATTATTTGTTGCATTTTCTAGATTGCTATTTCTTGCAATTTCTAGATTTCATTTAATTCACTGCTCTAGATTAGCATTTGAATTATGTCGAGTTTAATAGGTTAAATTTACAATTCATCAATGTGTGATTTAATTCAGTATTGATTCAAGTCGTGTGATAAGCATAATGATTTTTGTGTCGTTTACTTTTTGTTTTGGAGTTTTATTATTATTTTGAGTTTTCTGTTGGTATTTGTTATGCGTATATTTTTCCAATTGCCTTGAAACAAAAAATACGTTCTTTAGTTTATAATTAATGATTAGGCGATTAGTTGTATTTATTAAGAAATTAATTTTACCCAATAGTAACTACACTAAAATTTTCTTTAAAATAATAATAATTATAATTAATGATAAAAATAATTAATATATAAAAGAAGGGAAATAGTAGGAAAGTCCCTGCCTCTATAGCATGAATTCTAATTTTGTTTATGAAAAGAAATATGAGAAAAAAAAACTATGTTACAATTTGTTCAACCAATTATAGGATTTGGAAACATGATATATGAGTAAAACAATGCAAAAAAATACATTATAGAAACAAACACCACATACTATGATGAGTTACCTAGAAATTATTTTTATAAACTTTGTGCACCTAAAAACATGGAAAAAAGAAACATAGCCAAAATCTTACAAAGTCTAAAATCGGTGGAAAAAACACATGTGCATAGCTAAAGTTTGTCTTTTGGCCTTAATATTTAAAAGTGTTCCTTTAAATAATTATTGTGGCACGATGAGAAAGTTTCCATCTTACACTTTCATTGCCCATGGCATGAAGCCAAGGAACACACCTTATTTCTATTTTGTATCATAAAAAATTCTTATCTCTCACTTCTTATTAATTGCACCCTGCTCTCTTACTATTAAGGTGTAAATCCATCCATGGAATCTTGCGATGGGACATGCGATTTTCTACTAAATGATATAAAAATCCCCATATTAACACTCCTGTAAGTATATGACCGAAAACAAATTTAAATTACGCATTATGAGTTCATCCCAAGAAATTTTTAATGATAAATGTGAAAAAACAATTGTGCGGAGTAGTACACGTGCATAAAAATTGTTGCGGGAAATGGAGGTGTACACAAGAAATACACATAGGCAAACATGTGTGTGGCCATGCCGAAGAGGAAGTGTTGTGTGGGATAAGGATACATGGAGGTTAGGGATGTGTAGAGGTTATTGATGTGAATTTTTAAAGAGTACAATCACTAAATGTAATTTAGAAGGTGTTCCGCTTGCAAAAATATTACCAACCCTAAAACTAGTGGAAGAAAGGCATGTGAACAACTAAAGTATGTATTTTTTCCTTAACTTTTAAAAGTGTGTCTTTACATAAGTTTTTTGGCATGAAGGGAAAGTTTCTAGTAACTAAAATACACAATTTCCATCTCTTGCCTAAGGGACACATTATGGAACTCCCACGGTAGCATGTCAAATTTTGTATCATAAGAGTTTTCCATCTATTTCTTTCCATTAACTGTGCCAATGCATGTTATTGTTGAGGAATAAATCCTTACACGCAGGCTCACAGTTGGACATGAAACTTTATATTAAATTACATAGAAATCCCCATCTTGTGTGTCTTCTTAGTTTGCAGACATTGATAATTTTAAATGATGCATTATGATTTCATCTCATAGAATAGTTTTCGCAACAGTATTGCACCAAAAGTATTTTATGTAGCTAAATTATGCCTTTTGGCCTTAGCCCTTAAAAGCACGCCTTTACATAAGTCCCATTGTGTGAACTTACATATTTCTTATCTTTGTAATCACGATAGGTAGCATGCAAGCAATGAATAACATTGAGGAGGAAAATATTCAAGGTAAATTGGCGAAAAAACAATTGTCTGAAGTAGTAACTGCACATAAGAAGTTTTGTATGCAAAGGACATCTGCACAAGAAGTGGGTGGAGGCTAAATGTGTGTCACCGTGTGGAAGTGTGAATGTGTGTGAAAGAGAATTTGTTTTGCAAAAAAAGAATGCACAGAGGTTAGGGATGTGTGGAGTTAAAGAGTGCATAGAAGGGAAGAATATATGAAACTAAATTATTTGTAGAAGTGAACTATGTGTTGAGGTAGTGCATGTGCACAGGTAAAAGAGTAAGTATCATTTGAATCCTCTTGCAACATTTCAGAAGCATGAAACTGGAATATTTTATGTTTTTCTCTGATGCACACAAGACAAAAATGGAAGCGAAAGTAGTAAATTCACTTTAAATTAAAAAACATTTTATGTAATTGGAAGATGTTAGCACTTGAATATCTAATTCTAACTTAGGGTGTTTCACGTGGCACACATAACAAAGTCCCTAGTAGCATTGCCTCTTTTGGAAATTCCTGATAAATAAACAAGGTTTCACTCGAGGCACCAGAACATGCATTCTATCCATTAGCCAATCCCGATTTAACAACATATCTTACATTAAAATTATAACAATAATATTAACATTGACAAAACAATAAAGAAATTAAGCCATACAATAACATAAGAGTGATAGACTTGGCCCAATTTTTCTTTCTATTACTTCATGGTATGTAATTGCATTGCAAATGTTATGTGTAGTTTCACGACTCACCAACCTACAAGGATCATATTTACAACACAAAGGTTAAAAAAACTAATAGAATCGAAAAACTAGCCAGGAGTTCTCTGAAAGAAAGCCAAAGAATGAACCCTTATCTAAATTAGCTTCCTGTATTTTATACATCATTATATTAACAAAATTACTCAAGATATGTTTTTAGGTGAAAACCAATTACCTACCCATATTATACTATTCACCATGATTTAGCAAAAAATACATTTTAGCCAATATTTGATTTAAACTGGATATTTTCCCACCACGACGTTCCCTTGCAAATATGCAGTTGTTGATTGTGCACTTTTCCATACTTTCTGTTCAGTCAATTTAATTATCTTAAATTGCTATCATAAATTATCGACTAGATTTTCTAACCTTGTGAAGTGTAAGTGAACTATATATGCTAGAATTCTTTCTTACTTAGTTTATTTTGGTGATTTTATGTGTGAAGGTTGTTTTTGAATTTATTTATTTATTTTGGATTTCCTTGAATGAATTTAAGAAACTAAATTATAAGAAGTAAACTAAATCGAAATTTAACTAAGTCCTAAAAATTGATATGACAAATCTTGTTAGTAGCTAAGGATTAATTTCGAGAAGAACTAAAATTATAAAACCAAAATGTAATTCTAATTTTTATATCTTTTGAGAATTTAATGTGAATGAAACTTAAACCAAAGAATCACTAAAACTATTTATTTTTTATGCTTAGAAAATAAATCACTTTTACGAAGAAAAATTATTTGAATTCACAAGACAAAATTGATTCAAAACTAGAAAGGAAATTTTCAATTACTTCTTCAAATATGTCTAATACAAGAACCAATCTATGATAATCTACTATTGTATGAAAAGAAGCTAATATAATCCTTGATAAAAAAAATTGATGATAAACTAATCTATGCTAAACTAATATGTGTCAAACTATTATGATAAATTCTCTCTGCATTTTTAACCATCTAGGAAACAAATCTATTCAAATTTCAAATGATAGAAACAAAGCATATAATCTAGGATGATGACATTCTGGAAATGATGACAACAAGTAATAAAATGAAAATGATAAATTGAACATCTACACTGTAGAAATTTGGAAATTATTTCAATGAAAATAAAAATAAAAGACAAGCATGTATCTATTCTACCAAACACAGTAAAAGAATAAAAATTAAGCTATGAAATAACATCTAAATGCAATAAAAAAAACGAAATAGAACTTCTTCTATTGCAGGGGCCCTCCACAAAATATGGCTTTAGATCTACTCTTTACTAACTTCGCATTGAAACTCTAGAACTCTTCTTCATTCGATTAGGAAATAAAAACAGAGTTTTAATGATATCATAGTCTAGAAATAATTCGTACTATTTATACAATTACAGAGACTGATATTTATAAAAGCTTGTCATTAAATGTTTTGAGGCTTTTATGCCTTATAGGACTGAGAAAATTCTATCTAAAATTATAAACAAAAAGGAGAATTTCGTTGCTTCACAATTTTCTATGTGGTAGAGAAAATTGTGAAGCTTCAAACTTCCTCACTCATTTGTTCCAGCTCTTGGTTGACCGTCCCTTTGACTGCATTTCTCAGAAATTTCTTGCTTGATTCTAGAGTGATGGATATGATAGGATCCATGACCAAATCATTTTTCAACTGCCCATATGTTTCACTACTCCATTAATACCTTAGAACCTGTCGAACCATGGTGGTGGCTGTAGAAATAGAGTTTGGCTGCACAATTTCATTAATTCCATAGCTAAATACAAATTTCATTATGATAATTAGGAACAATTGAAAATATGAAAAATAGATCATTAGGCTACCTTACCAACTCAAAATGTGCAATTAAACACTTGTTTGAGCTTATGGTGTTGTCAAAAATAAGGAAGGATAGTGAAAATGAGTGTAAAAAATGAGGCAGTCTTGAGGCCCCACATTCCCCCATGAGGAGACCATTGTTGCATGTCCTCATGCAAAAACACAAAATTGTGGGTGTTTGTAATCTAATTTCTACTTATTTTCCTTCCTTGTGGTTACAACCACCCTTGGATTTCTCATTAGGAGTTTATATTTTAGGTTTATGACCTCTCTATTTAGTTGTTTATTCTTCATCTTTAACTTTTTGTTTTTCTTGAAACATAATCCCATATGTAAAAGAGTATTGTTATTTATGGTTTTCTCAATCTATTTTTTCAACTTCAAGGCTTCATGTTCCTCTTTAATATGCATGTTTAGTTTCTCCAGTTCAAATATATCTTGTATTATAGTATTCACAAGTAGAGGTTCATGTGGACTATGAGGTTGGTCTTCAAAAACTGATGTCTTTCCCGCATCTCTTTTCTCCAAGGACTCAGAATAGCCATAAATTTTGTGTTGCACTGGATAAATCTCTGGAGTTCTTCGACCTGGAATTTGAGTCGGTGAAATAGAAGTGGGTTATAGAACCTTAAGATCCTCTTCTAAATCAAAAAATAATGTTTCGTTTGAAGGTGGTTCTTTGGCTGTCTTATTGAGTCTAGATTTTTTTGTTACTGATTGAGGACGATTTTAAATTTTGGCCCTATTTTTCCTTACCTTAGGCTCTTTTGAGTTTGTGGATTTATCCTTCCCTTTTATGCTATCCTCATTATTTTTATCAATTTTCTTCTTAAATTTTCCCAAATTTTATGCAATGGGAATTTCATCCTCTGATTGTTCCTGAGATGGTCCTTCATTTTCAACAAGATTTTCAACTTTTCTTTTCCTTCCGCTTTTTGCCTTGCTACAACTAGGTTTTTCTTGGTCTCTTTCTTGGAAATGGTTTCGAATTAGGAAATTTTCCCAAGTTTCCCCTAGGATTATAAGGTGGAATTCAATGATAATTTTTATTAACCCATGATGATGTATTGTATTATCAATAAACTAAATTTTCCTCTCAGCAGTCCTTGCCATTTTCTTCAAGCTATGCCATAAAAATCATGGAAGATATATTTAGCTATCTTTAAGAAAATTCATTAACAACCTAGCATGGTAAAAGAACATGGATCTGAACCTTACCTCACAGGTCAAAAATTTCTGTATTATCAAAAACAAATTCCTCCATTTTCCTTTAAGATTTGTGCTATGGATCCCCTTTTTAAAGGTTCTAGTATCCATACTTGGGTTTTTCAGAAAACTTTTCCATCCTTCACCTTCAATCCCTCTTTTTTTAAGCTATTTTTCTCCTATCATCGGTATTATAGTGGCTTCAACTATGAAATAATATTTTTTTGCAAACTTGATATCTCTCATTTAGACCTCCAATACATCAAAATATTTGGGAAAGGATTTAGTAACCTCCTTATGAGCCAGTTTAGATTTTTCCACAAAAATGAGCCACTGCATTCTCTGCAATATCTCCTTTATCTGTGGGTAACCCTCCATAAACTTTATTCCTTTACGTTTTTTCCTCACAATTACTCCCATGGCCATTGATAAGCTTTACCTTAGTATTTCCTCTTTGATAGGGAGGACTGAGGGTTTCAGTACGAGTTAGGAGCGTGAGTGAATTATGTTGCGAAATGGATGATATGTAAGAGTGAATGAATGAATGAGGATTAGGAACTATCTTGAGAATGGGTGAGGTTAATGAAAAATGACTGTTAAAGTATGAGTTGGGTTATTTCACCAACGAAATTGGGATTTGATGTTGGAGTGGTCGTGTAAATGATGAGGGTTAAGTGGTAGAGTGTGAGATTTGATTTCGATTTGAAATGATCGGCTATTTAATAATGTTCTTTAATTGATGGTATAAAACGATCATATAATTCATATGTTAATTTTTTCATCCTTATTATTAAATAAAATTTCTCATTTTCATACCTTAAATTTTGATGTTGCTAACCTTCAACTATTTCTCCTCGTCTTGTCTTCAGGTAATCTTCAGTGTATTCTTCAAACTGCTTCGGTCAAAAGGTCCTGTCATATCTGAGCTGTAGAAATCCATTAAAGTTGTGTAATTCCATTAATTTTGTAGCTATATTTTTATTTTCAGATAAATAAAAAGGGATGCAAAGAATTGGGATTTTAGAACAGGAATAAAGAAAATGTAAGGTGCCAAAAACAGATCTTTGATTTTCACCCTATATTTTATGTATAAGTATGACAATGAATTATTGGTTTTAATATATATATATATATATATATATATATATATATATATATATTCAAAGTAACAAAAATGAAAGAAGAATCCTAAGTTGGAGAAGAAGAAGAATTATTCTTAACCAACTTTATATCAACATTATCTTGAAAAAACTTAACAATTTTTACTTTTGTCAATGGCTTGTGATAGATCCTTAGTCAATGTCAATTTATACGGAGAGGAAATTTTTCTTCATCAATGGTTCTGACCCTAACTACTCCATTATCAAATACTCTCTCAATCTCATAAGGCCCAAGCCAATGAGTTTGAGATTTCCCTTGAAAATACTTGAACTTTGAAGAAAAGAGAGGTGCCCAATCTCTTGCTTGAAATTTTCTTTCTTTGATATATTTATCATGCCATATGGATCTCTGTTGCTGAACTAGGCTGGTCCCTCGAATTGCATCTTCTCTTATTTCATCAAGCTCATTGAGTTGTTACATTCTATGCCTTTGTGCTTTTGACTAGTCAAGTCTCAATTTAACTGTTTTCTTGAAAGTTTTTATTTGGAACTCTATTGGAAATAAGACTTGCTTCACATAAACAAGTTCATAGGGACTATGTCCTGTTGTGCTTATCCATGTGATGCAGTAGGCCCATAAAGATTCTGGAAGCTTTTCTGCCCAATCTCTTCTATAAAATGTATAGTCTTTGTGAGGATTGCATCAATCATCTTATTAGTGGACTCCACTTGTTCATTTTCTTGTGGATGATATGGATTGGACTTTATATGCTTGATTTTGTATTCTTCCATGATCTTTTGCACCATTCTGGATGTAAATTGAGTTCCTTGATTTGTCACAATTTCCCTTGGGACACCAAACGAGAAAAAATATCCTAAAAAATAAATGAAACTACAACATTTTCATTAGAAAAAGGAAATTTCTTTAGATTCTACCCATTTAGTGACATAAACAGTGCCCTCGAGGATATACCTCTTTTTTCTTGATGGTGGATTGATTGGTTCAACAAAATCTAGAGCCCAATTTTCAAAGGGTTCAATAAGTACTTGCGGTTGCAAAGGCATTTCATCTTAAGGAATAATTTTCCCCATTCTCTGACAACTATCACGTATCTTAACATATTCCTTGGCATCCTTGAAAAGGGAAGGCCAATAATATCCTCCGAGAAGGAATTTGTAGGCAATTATTTTTCGGGTGAAGTTTCCTTCACATGGCTCATCATGACATGATTTTAGTATCTTAGGTATTTTGTTTTCTTGTAAACACCTTTGAATGGTGAGATATGGACATGTCTTGTACAATTCTTCATTTATCCATGAAAGCGATGCACTCATTTGAATTATCTTCCTATTTTCTCTAGGAAGCAAATATGATGGTAGCTTTCTTGTGGCTAAATAATTAGGAATGTCTACAAATAATGGAGATACAGTATATGTTGCAAAAATATATTCATTATGAAAACTATCTTCTACTGGTGTATTATCGTTATAATTTTGTATTATATACTAAAAGTGAGCAACAGTATTTTATTTTCCAGGTCAATCTAAAATGGTGATATTGAATTCTTGCAATAATAGTAACCATCTTGTGATTCTTCCATTAGTAAGTGATTTATTCATTATCTATCTAATTGCAGAATGATCTGTGTGAATGATTTTTTCATAGCTAGTGATGTAATGTCTAAATTTTTTAATGACATGGAAAATAGCTAAACACTCCTTTTCGATAACAGTATAATTTGGCTCTTATAGAGTCAAATTTTTACTTGTATAGTAAATGAAATAAGGATTCAAGTATTTTTGTCCCAATACATCTCCCAGAGTTGTTTCTAAAGCATCAGTTGAGATATGAAAAGGAAATTTCCAGTTTGGTCCTCTTAGGATGGGTGCTTCAGAAATATTTTCTTTCAAAGTTTCAAACGCCTTTTGGAACTCAGGATTCCAACTAACTTCATAATCCTTTGTAATAAATTTGAAGAGTGGAGATGCAATCTTTGTGAATTTTTCTATGGATATTCTATAGTATATTGTAAAAACATGAAAACTCCTAACATCTATTTGACAATTTGGGATTGCTAATTTGCAAATAATTTCAACTTTAGATGAGTCCACCTTAACTCCATTTCCTGAAATATGGTGTCCTAAAACAATTACTTCAGTAAAAGTCATAAAACATTTTTCATGGCTTAATGAGAGATTTTATCCCTTACATCTTATGAGAACTTTTTCCAAATTTTCAATGGTTCTTCAAAATAATTTCCATAGATCGTAAAATCACATATATATACTTCCACACAATCGTGAATTGAATCAGAGAAAATACTCAATACTGCTCTTTGAAATGTTGCGGGTGCATTGCATAATCCAAAATGAAGTACTTGGTAATCATGTGTTCCCCATGGACAAGTAAAAATGGTTTTTCCTAATCTTATGGCGCTACCTGAATTTTATTATACCCACTAAAACCATCCAAAAATGAAAAATATTTCCTCCCTACAAATGTATCCAAAAATTTATCTATGAAAGGTAATGGGAATGATGTCTTAAAGTGGCCTTATTCAATTCCTTATAATAAATAAATAATCTCCACTTTCCATTCTTTTTAGGAACAATTACTAAAGGTTAAACCCATTGATTATCTGATATTGGATAAATAAAGTTTACGTTCAATAGTTTTTGTAGTTCCTCCTTTACAATTTCCCTTATGTTTGGATTCATTCTTCTTTGAGGTTGTCAGATTGGTCCAAAATTCTCCTCAATATATATGTGATGTATGCAAGTTTTAGGGTCGATTCCTTTCATGTCAGTGTATTCCCATGCATATGTAGAAGAGTGTTTTTTTAATGTTTCCATTAATTTGTCCTTTTTAATTTCTTCTAGATTTTTGTTTAAATCTAAAGTTTTACGTGGAAATATTTCTATTAAAGATCTGCCAAATTATTCCATAGAATATAAAGACATTTTTCTAGATGATAAATATTCAATATTGAATTGTTCATGAATATTTTGACTACTCTCACATTGTGATGATAATTCATTATTTTCTATTGAATTTAGAATATGATTTTCTTCACTCATTTGTGAGATAGTTAAAACATGTTGTATTTCATTTTCATCATCCATCCATTCCTCTTTTTCTAACTATATCATTCTTTTTTTTGGAGGGTATAATGTGAATTTCTTTTTTGACCTTCCATCAGAGATAAACATATCACCGGATCTACAATTGATGAAGGCATTAGCTATAGCTATTATTGGCAGTTAAGATCATAAATTCAACTAGATATTCCCGAGAATATGAGGATACATAAATGTCTTCTAATACACCATCAAGTTTAATTACAGATCTACCTTCTAGTTGTAACAATGTTGGTGTATATTGAAGATTTGGAAGTTTTAGTTGTTCCAAAGTTTGTTTACTTATGATGTTTATGGATGCTCCTAAGTCGATCAATGTGTTTGGGATTTCGATACCATTGATGGGTGTCTTTACAATGGGGCTTTCTGAATCCAAATATTTATGTATTGTTTTTTTTCCCATCATGATATCTGCAATTTTCCCTACTAGATTGTTGGAAAGGGGTCTCCTAATAAGTTGCGAAACTAGTCCATTTTTTATTTTTTCGATTATATTTAATCTAGCAGGGGGGTTTTGGGGCGAGTAAAAGCCCTGAGTGCATTGTAATGGGTCAAAGGGTAAACTAGGGGTCAAAAAACCATGGGTTGTGGACCATAGGAAAGTCGGGGCTAGATTGTTATAAATAGAGAAGCATTTTGTATTGTAAAGGATAAGAAATGATGAGCTATTGATGCAAATTATGAATTAAGCTATTTGTTTGGGTTTTTGGGAACATGCTCTTGCTGGCTGTGTGCACGGAGATCCAAGTCCGACTGTGTGCAGACCCTGCTGCTGTGTGCATGGGTTGGGAAGGGAATTGGAATTGTAAGGAAGAATTAATGAATGAATAAATGAAAAATATTGTTAGAGAACTGAATCTGTGAGTACTATTATATGAATTACTAGTAATTGTTGTATTGTGTGTTTCCTGTCCTTAAGCTATGAAATATCTGTGTACTGTGTTCTTGGACCTAGATCTGTTATGTTATGTTTATGCACTGCTGTGTTGATGATATAACAAGCATATAAATATAGATCTAGTGCACATGGATGCAAATAGAGGCTTAATTAACTCTATGTAGAATAGGGTAATTGGGGATTACAGGACCTAGCACTGCTCTGCTTGCTTTACCCATTCTTGCTCAGAGTGTGGAAAATTGGTTCCAGCACCCACCCATACTACTTCGAGTGAGACTTTGACCTGCGAAAGCAGGTCACTGCTGAAAGGGCCAGTAGTATAGGGGTTTTTTGGAAAACCTTGCTTACCGAACCTGGGTCAGGACCCATCGAGCCAACAAATGGTTCCCTTTCCGGGACCCGAAGAAGTTTGAGAGAGGAATCAGGTAATGACAAGAGATTAATGGAAGCTTAAAATAAAAGAGATCGAAGACTAGTTTGAAAGATAGATCCAGGAGTTCGCAGTAAAAGAAAACCACAGTGAAAAATTAATAGTGGAAAGTTGGAAAAATAGGTACATTATTACTGAAAGCTACGAAATATTCTTTGTAACCTTTTCGATTGAACTCCAAGAGTGTTTGGCTAGGCTTGTGGAATTCCAGAAGTGCTGGAAGGACGAGCGAGTTACTCAGTGGACCTAAGAGCTGCTTGACCAGCTGGAAAAAACTGATAACACTATCACATGCATTGTGGATCACTTGGTGGATAGTATGCTGGGAGGATTTCTGACGGAATTTGCCATTGATCAATTTGTATCATACTCTGAGGCTGAACGATGATTATTTAGAGGATTCTGTGGAAAATTTCTGAGGACGTTATGATTGTTGATCAAGAAATTACTTTGCGAAAAGAGCATTCTGTGTAGTCATACAGACTGAATGACCTCAGATCTAGACGGGAGCGCGACCCGTAGTGGTAAATACTATTGGAACAACCTTGATGGAGGGAGATCTGCCTATAATTCATTGCAGGAGCCAGCTGCGCAAGATCCCCTAGCTACATCGCCACCTCGGCCACGCAAAGGTAAGAATTCGCCTATACCGCCACCCTCCCTAGACAATGATATGGCCATGCATTTAAAACTACCTACCTTCAAGGGGGTAGGAGATGAGGATATGGAACAATTTTGGTTCGTTGCAGACTCTATATGGACTGCGCAGAATGTGGCGAGTGATACGGTAAAAACGGCGCAACACTCATTGGCCTTCGAGGATAGGGCCCTGGACTGGTATATGCGGTATATTACCCAGAATGGGGGCGCATATATTCAAGATATCAAGGATGCTTTGAAGCACCAATTCAGGAAGCCAAAATATTATTCCCAGTTGGTAGCAGAAGTAAAGGACTTCAAACAAGGTGTGTCTGAGTCACTATGGGAGGCTGATCAGCGACTGAAGAAAGCAATCAGGGAAGGAGGATTCGAATACGATGATAGATAGCATACAGAATGGTTCATCGCTATGTTTTTACCTCAACTGTGCACGCTAATGAGTCATCAGACCTTTGAGTCATAGGAGAAGGCTGTGGAAGTCACTATGAAACTAAAGGCTGCCCCCCTAGAGGATACGTCAGCAGGGGTACAAAAAATCCAGGAACAACTTGGGGATATGCATATGGAGATACAGAACCTGCGAAAAGAGTGAGGAGAGGATTTTTGCACAGATATCTAGTGCATATGATGCCGGGTGTTTGGCCATACGAAGGAGCAGTGCCTTCTACTGATGGATTACATGCAAGTAGGAGGACCTATTCCAGTACGCCTAGGGGCATGTAAGGAACCCATCCTATCATGACCAGGTTCAGGTGGAACTGCACTATGGTGTGATGATTGTCAGGTAGTAGGACTGCATGATATGAACCATTGCCCTCGGCTACATGCGTATGTCCCAGAACTAAAGCAACAATGGTGCTGATTCTGCCGATTAGTGGGACATGATGAGCAAAACTGTCGTACTTATGACTTAATGATGGATCGTGGGAACTTATATAGGGTACAATCGGACCCTGCATCACCAAGGCTTTCTGCGCACTTTGGAGGATCACCGGCCCAAGGCAGAGGAGGTTAGGGAGGAAGTGCAAGATGAGGAAGTGGGCAGCTAGTCTATTATAACTGTGGGGAAATAGGGCACTTTTCCAGAGAATGCCCAAATCCCACCATTCCATCATGAAAATACTGTAGGAAGCTGGACCATGAGGTAGAGGACTACCCAATTTTAATAGCCGTGGTAAAACACAACCCCCCCCCATTTTTGACTTGTTCACTTCAAATAATGGGGCCAAGATGCAGGAAAAGTAGCCCACCCCTACGCAAAATGTACAAAGAGTTAAATCCAAGATAAGAAAGGTGGATCCCTGTGTAAAATTCATGACACGCAGCGGGTTGGTCACCCAGGGAGAAGAAGAGGAGCTTGTCTCCTGGGAAGGGGTGCCTTTCAAAGAAAAAAAACCACTGAAAGTCCCTACATAGCCGCCAACACAACCTTAGATAGAGGAAGGGGTAGAGCCCTTTTTAAAGGCATGTCTGAAGCTGCTGTGAAATCCGCAGGCTATAGGTAATCTACAAGCACTACTAAATACCTACGTAGTTTGGACCAATCTGATCCCTAAAACCAAGGATGTACACAAAATATATAGCTATAAGAAGCGTACTGGAAGATAGATGCGATTGACTGCGCATATTGGTGACTATGATATGGATCAAGTTATCTTAGGTCTGGGGTTAGATGCAAGTGTATTACCAAAGTAGCCATGGCAATGAATGGGAGAACCTAAATTAGAATGGTCCACCATCCAGCTACGAATGGCCAATCAACAAAAAATCATCCCTCTAAGGAGGTTACCAAAAGTCATGGTTGACATCGCAAGGGTAAGGGTCCTAGCTGACTTTGAAGTCATAGAGATTATGGAAGATGCAGATCTCTACCTTGCACTCCTTGGACTGGATTGGGAAATTTACATGGGGGGTTTCATCAATCTCAAGAAATGAAGCATGGTGTTTGAAAGCAAAGGTATGCATGTCATTATACCACTAGATCCAACAGAAGGTGTGTTGTATACAGAGCTAGCCTATCAGGAGGAGGAATTAGATCACATTTATAAATTAACTACGCAGGATGAAGATCAGTTTAACCCCACAGATGAAGGGATGCTCTACTGGGAAAAGGACAGTGAATGTTTTTCTGACTCTGATGAGGAGCTGGAAAATTGGCAAGGCCAATTTCACGAAGTTTCGGTGCTCTGATGTCTTCAGACCATCAGGAATTTTTGGCCCATCTCTACTATGGAAAGGAACCTACCTTTCCAGGAGGATGCAGATGATAATTAGGAGACGGTTGAACCTAAGATTCCCACGGAACGCGGGCTCGAGGCACTATCAATAACATTGCATGGAGCACCTATGCAAGGATTGGTATGCTTTGCTCAGGAGAAGTATTGAAGAAGGGTGATCCTACGCATAGGGACCCTGGTTACTAGATGGACTCCAAGGTCAGTTGACCTACACGGACACTTCCTGACATACCACACTCAAGGGTGTGAACAAGCCTTGCACGGATAGGCTTGCCGGGGTACCGCTGACCTAGGCATGCCTTGGGTTACGGACTTGCCTAGACCCACATGTAATTTGAAGAATTTGTGAACGCCTCAAGTAATAAATGGCACGAGGATGCATGATGCAGCCCTCTGGTGCAAGGATGTTCCAACCAAGGGCGAAGCGCATGGCTTGAAAAGACTGATGGCCAACTTGCAGACACACCTCGTGTCGACCTTCATTCAGGGTATGCGAATGACATACAGTCGTCATATGTGGTCTGAAATTCCATGAGAACGAACTCAGGCACGTAATATGATAGTTAGCACATCCCGATTTAATAAAAAAAGGATCTTACAAGTACACACAATCAGCGACAGATCATCAACGCAGACATTTATGGTAATATTGATCTACCTGATCAATGGTCAGTCTCACGAATGGGCTAATCCACCATTAAATAGCTCCAGACGGTGTGTAGATGGCTAGAAAATTACACACTAGGCTATTTATTCACCCTACAACATGCTCCTGCTATCTGTGTACTAGTTTTTTGCGCTCCTTAACATTCTCTAGGTTGCCCGCTTTTGTGTTGCTAGGATGGACTTGTTAGGATTTACCAGCAGAAACAATAAACATTTTACTGAGATAAATAAACATAAAGAACCCAGCAACAAATCATGAACATAAACAAAATGTTTATCCGAGAAAACCCCAAATCCGGGGAAAAACCCAACCAATGAAATTTCATTAACCATTGGCCAAAACCCTGGCCAATCCAGCCAAGTGAGCTTTCACTGCTCACCTCCAGGCCTACATTACAATGAAGTCTTTCCAGCCCTTTTATAGGCTCCATCACATGCAATACCATGGGCCAAAACCATGGGTACACAAAACCATGTTCCCCAAAACCACTACTGTTTACCCTACTCAACATTGACTCTACCCCGAGTCAAGTTTACCTAACAATTCCCCCCTTAAACTTGACTTGGGGATTATTGACGAATCCAGCCAAACCTGCTAAATGAGACAACCCCGCTCACTCTAGCTCCTCCCCCCTCAAATTTTTTACCCAGGGTAATTGTTAATTTGACATCCCCCCTATCACCTAGGTCTAACCCAGACTTTACCAGTGATTACCCAAGGGTACGCATGCCATACTAGGTCTTACAGCAGTATGCCCATTTACATGTAAAACATTAACTCCATTATAATAAAATTTTTTTTTTTGTCTCATTGTTGCTGGTCTTTGTATGACCATTCTCTACATTCATACATGATGTCCTCTCCAAAGAGGACATCATAGTTGTACATCAATCTGCCCAATTATTTATGACATCAATGTCCATATAAAGAGAACCCATCTACCGGATTACATGGGTCACCAGCCTCTGTAACCACCAGTCCTCTAGGAATTCTCTTCAGATACATGGTTCATCAATTTTTTTTTAATATCTGCTCTCTCATTTTGACAAGGCCTCAATTGAATTTCACCTTTCCATGTGCTTCTTGATCCCACTGGTTCTGCAAAATCTAGCATCTTCGCCATTTGAGTGATCACCACAACATTGTTCGACGTCTATGTTCCAGATTTTCAACGTAAATGTGGATTTGCCTTCGTCGAAATCTCAATTTCATCTTTCATGGACCATGATGCACTTAAAAAAGAATGTCAAAGCAGCACTATCGTAAATATCAAGCACTGTTTCCACAGTCGCTTTGAGAGCTTTCTCCATTTATTATTTGCCACACGCATGGTCTAAGTGTCTCCTGCAAAACCATACCCGATCTCATGAATTTTGAATTCACAACCACTTTAGCACCATGAAAAGTGCCTTCCTCGGCTAGCATATCCAAGGCGTTGTCACTGACGGTTCTTACTCTCTACTCAGATCTTTGAATGCCCCTCACGCTGAAACTTACCATTTTGGGCTTCAAGCACCTATGACTGCACCAGTCCACATCAATACCTCCACATTACACTCGCCTTTTCTAGTTTTCCGCCTTCATTCTGAGTGGCAAAAAACCCATAACCGCTCTTGATCAGCTACTACTGCTTGGTTAGCAGTGGACCTGTGTCTTCCCTCATATGATGATCGCAGAGATGACGTGCATCTCTCCTCAGCCGACTAAACTTCAAAAGACGCTCATAGTCTTTCTTTGCCCAACAGATCTCTGCTTTACGCGCATCTAGATCTTGGACTACACCGATCTGAGTTGTGAAATACCCACACATGCACCGCCTCTTTTCTAGCAATACCATATTCATTACACCAAAAAATTTCAAATACATGTTGCATCCTCTTCCAGCGTCAGAACCCTCGGTCCAAAATACAATCTATATTTATAACAACAGCTTTGAATTTGCAGATGAAAGAACAAATAGCAGTCAACCTCCACAGTGCTGTTTCCAGCGCATGGCAGTTAGCTCACAGAGCTCACAGCTTCGCTGTGGCTCCTCCTCCCAGGGCTCACGGTCTCTGCGCTAAAATATATGCAGATCTGGTATATTCCTGTCCCCAGTGTTCAAACATCCATGAAATAATTGATACCTTTTTCCAATATGTCTTTCTCAGTGATTCGATCCACCACTAACAACATCATGTCGACCTTTTTTTCTTTTCTTTTCAGATCTGCGATCAGATCTCTCCAACCACCGAGCTACCTTGTGCCTAGAACTGCGAATAGATTCTGCAGTCAAATAAACCCTTGACAGCAGAGGCGTCCCTCTGAAGCCAACACTTAGCTTTGATACCAGTTGTTAGGATTTACCAGCAGAAACAATAAAAATTTTACTGAGAGAAATAAACATAAAGAACCCAACAACAAATCATGAACATAAACAAAATTTTTATCCGGGAAAAACCCAAATCCGGGGAAAAACCCAACCAATGAAATTTCATTAACCATTGGCCAAAACCCTGGCCAATCCAGCCAAGTGAGCTTTCACCGCTCACCTCCAGGCCTACATTACAATGAAGTCTTTCCAGCCCTTTTATAGGCTCCATCACATGCAATACCATGGGCCAAAACCATGGGTGCACAAAACCATGTGCCCCAAAACCATTACTGTTTACCCTACTCAACATTGACTCTACCCCGAGTCAAGTTTACCTAACAGGACCCACCCAGAGAGCTTGGGAATGCTGAGTGCAGTCACAAGGGTGAACGCTGGCTCCCGACAGAAAGGATTGTGCACGAGCCACGCGTAGCAGGAATGCTGAGATACAAGGACATGCTGTAGCTTCTCCACAACTCCAGAATACCGTCCAGCCGAAGCAATGTGTGTTCCCTCGCTCGAATTTCCCTCGTCAATGCTCCTAATCCAACTATGGGGGACATCCAAATTGATTTAGCACAGCTATCTCACACAGATCTACAAGGACTGCACACCAGAGTGTTGCGTGAAATTTTCCACTGTGACTGGGCCAGACAATAGCAGTATAACATACCTCAGGAAGTACGGGACCAATGGATTGCAGTGGTCACAGAGGAAACACATATTATTCAAGAACAACTGATGCAGAGTGTACAACTGCTCGAAGTAGCTACCCAACTATGGACGACCATCCAACACCATTCCATGCTTCAGCATATCCAGATAAAATTGGAGCAAGCGGAAGCTGCTCTGAACCAAGTCAAATCCTCCTCACCCTCCACTGTCTCCGCGCAACGTCTAGCCATATTGGACAGGATTGAGAACCTTCTCCACAACAAGCATGTCACTCAAAAACAGTTGAAACCATGGGCTGATACAGCACTCCAACTCGCCGAAGATGCTCAGTTTGCCATTGCGTGCCTCCACCGGCTATTAGAACAGGTTATCGCGGCTCCAGATGGCCCTGCCTCCCTGACATTGGTCAACAATGCACAACGAGCTGCAGCCCAGAGTAAGGAAGTGCTCTCACTGCTCCTCCACACTATGGCTACCTTGTGCACACAAATTGAAGCTGTACCACTGCAGTGACTCGGAACAAGTCACAAGATTGTGTTGGGGGACTGTTGGAATGTGGTCTCCTAATAAGTTGTGAAACTGGTCCATTTTTTATATTTTTTATTATATTTAATCTAGAAAAGGGGTTTTGGGGTAGGTCAAAGCCCCGAACGCATTGTAATGTGTCAAAGGGTAAACTAGGGGTCCGAAAACCATGCATTGCGGACCATAGGAAAGTCGAGGCTAGATTGTTATAAATAGAGATGCATTTTGTATTTTAAAGGATAAGAAATGATGAGCTATTGATATGAATTGTGGATTAAGCTACCTGTTTGGGTTTTGGGGAACGGAGTCCTGCTAGCTATGTGCGCGGAGATCCAAGTCTAGCTATGTGCAGACCCTGCTGCTATGTGCATAGGTTGGGAAGGGAATTGGAATTGTAAGGAAGAATTGATGAATGAATGAATGTGAAATATTTTTAGAGAACTGATTCTGTGAGTACTTTTATATGAATTACTGGTAGTTTCTATATTGTGTGTTTCCTGTCCTTAAGCTGTGAAAGATCTGTGTATTGTGTTCTTGGATCTAGATCTGTTATGTTCTATTTATGTACTGCTGTGTTGATGATATAACAAGCATATAACTATAGATATAGTTCATGTGGATGTGAATAGAGACTTAATTAACTCTGCATAGAATAAGGTGATCGGGGATTACAGGACCTAGCACTGCTTTGCTTGCTTTACCCATCCTTTTTCAGGGTGCGGAAACTTGGTTCCAACACCCACCCATACTACTTTGAGTGAGACTTTGACTTGCGAAAGTAGGTCACTATTGAAAGGGCCAGTAGTATAGGGGTTTGTTAGAAAACCTTTCTTACCGAACCTGGGTCAGGACCCCTCGGGCCAACATAGCTGTATTATTTTTACTTCTTTTCTCTATCTCCCAGGTTTCTTTATACTCAACTCTCTTATTGTTTTTGCAAGGATTGGAATTTCTTTGATAGCTTGTAGCGAAGGAATTTTTATACAAACATTATTCAGTTCATATAACATATCATACTTAGAGAGCATAATTTATTTTTCTACTCCTTTATCAATTTGTAATATTTTAGCCAAAGGAGGTTTGATATAGATAGTTAAGGTTTTTCTATTATGGGGGTTGAGTTTGTTGGATTATCATGTGTTTGGTTTTGAATATTTTCATTCTCATGAAGATATGTCTCTTCTTTAGAATGATTGTTTTTCTTTTGAAGATTTTCATTTTGATGAAGAGATGTCTCTTCATTAGAATGATCATTTTTTAATCTTTTCTAGATAACAACAAATGGTAATTTATTTTCAAATATTCTACCAGATATAATTTAAAAATTGTTAAGATCTACTGGAGTTATCATATAAGTTTGAAATTTGTGTCCCTCCATGTTGTAAACAAGTTGTGTATTTTTACTGCTTGGGTTTGGAAATGGTTGAGCAGGTAGTTGGTTAACCTTTGTGGAAATGGTAATTAAAGTTTTGGATTTTTATTTTCAAATTGATGTTGAGGTTTTTGACTTGTTTGAGGAAAATTTTGTGGTGGAAAGTTTGGAAAAGGTTGTGGATTCTGGTGATATTGAGAGTATATACCAAGGATTTTTCCATCCATGTGTCCAAGGTTTGGATTGAGACCAGGGCTTCTTCAATGGCAATGTTGCATTCCATTTATTTTGTGGGGGCTACGTATCTTAATGTTGAAACCTTGAGTTTTTCATCCTTGTCATGGTCTTATAGCAACGAAGCAAATAGGATCTACCTGTTTTTGAACTATTTCCTCCTGGTATACAACTTTAAGAGCTGGAATGGAAGGAAACTTCTTTTTTTCATGATTTTCTGTACATATGACACATGCCTCTCTGACTTTTAAATCAAGAGGGAATTCTGTTAAGGCATGTTTCTTTCTGCACTTAGGACAAAAGATAGTTAAGGCATCACTTTAAGCTCTTTTCTTGTTTTTTAATTTCAAGGTGTCTATTTGTTCACTAAGACTCCCTAAAATATATGTTTTAAATTCATCAATAAAATTTCCTATTGTAGCCCTACTTACTGTTCTAGCTGAAAATTTATTGATTCTAGAGAGAACATGATATCTTGAACTCCTCCTAATTCTTGACTTACCTCTTTAAATATGTACGCATAATTCATAAATTCTAGGTAATGATAGCTGAGAAATATCTTCTTTTACATAAAGTTAGGGATATCTATCCATTCATGTCTAATAGCTTTCAACAGAAGAGCCTTTAAAGTATCTTAATCCAAATTTTCTATCTTAGCCTTTTGAGATTATAAATGAATCTTTCAATTAAATCCTCAAAGTTTTCATCTTCTCTTTGCATCATCTTAAAAAATTCATGTTTCCGGTTATGAGGTGTGCAGTAATCCTTGTATTTTTGTAAGAATTCATTCTTCATTTCTTCCCATGTCCTAATAGAATGTGTTATTAAGACCATAAACCATTTCAATGGTACATCCTTAAGAGTTGCTGGAAACAATTTCAGTTTTGAGAATCGAGTAAGTAGTCATATGATCTACATAAAAGTTCGAATTCAAAAAGAAATGTTTCAGTATCTTCAATTCTTAATCGACGTAAATTAGGATTGATAGAGGGTGAGATATTTTTCATTGTGGCAGTAGTATCTTCATCAAGTATAGGAAACCCAATAGGATCTGGATCTATTATGTATTCTTCCCTACCTTCTCTACCTTCACCTCTTTCTCGGACCTCTACCTCCACCTCCAATCCTAGCTCCA
Organism: Pinus albicaulis; assembly: GCA_034641835.2. Classification (NCBI taxonomy): domain Eukaryota; kingdom Viridiplantae; phylum Streptophyta; class Pinopsida; order Pinales; family Pinaceae; genus Pinus; species Pinus albicaulis. The sequence goes on along the minus strand of CM076579.1, from coordinate 424,781,962 downwards.
CCTCCTCCTAGTATCAAATGTTCATCATTGACATTTTGTACTTCTCGTTCCCCTTCTCTAGCTATTGTAGATTCTTCAAAAATGATATAGGATTATAAGTTTGGAATTTTTTGTTCCTTTTCTGATTCTTCTAGCTCTTCTATCAATGGTATATTAAAGAATATTTATTCTTCTTCTTCCTCACTAGGGATCTCTATTTCTTGGGATAAAATTTGTTCTCTAGTAGAGGTTAGAAATATTACTCCTTCTGTCGGGGATGTGGGATCTTGTTCTTCCACAACTGCTTTAGTTAATGAAGTTGGTAAATATCTAGGTTGAATTTCTAATCTTAATACCTTAGGAAGTCTATGTCTACCTTCTAAGAATGGTATGTGGGTTTGGGTCGGTGTTGTGGAACTACGAGGTCTTGATGGGGTGAGTGGTGTTGTTGGAATCAAAATTCTACCTCTAGCTACAAATATACCTATAGAATATCCTTCTCTATGCATTCTATTTTTTATGATTGTTTGTTTTTTTTAATGGATTAAGTGATAAGGCTCATATTTACACTTCCTCGAGAGCGACACCAAATTGTTCAGTCAATTTAATTTTCTTAAATTTCTAACATAAATTATGGAGCAGAGTTGGTAATATTGTGAAGTGAAAGTGCAATATATATGTTAGAATCCTTTCTTACTTAGTTTATTTTGGTGATTTTATGTGTGAAGGTTGTTTTTTGAAAATGATTTTATTTTGGATGTCATTGAATGAATTTAAGAAACTAAATTATGAAAATTAAACTAAATCCAAATTTAACTAAGTCCTAAAAATTGAGATGACAAACCTTGTTAGTAGCTAAGGTTTAATTTTGAGAAGAACTAAAATTCTAAAACCAAAAAGCAATTCAAATTTTTATATCTTTTGAGAATTTGATGTCAATGAAACTTAAACCAAAGAATCACTAAAAATATTTATTTATTATGCTCATAAATAAGTCACTATTACAAAGAAAAACTATTTGAATTCACAATACATAATTGATTCAAAACTAGAAAGGAAATATTCTATTACTTCTTCAAATATATCTTTCAAGAACTAATCTATGATAATCTACTATTGCATGAAAAGAAACTAATATAATCCTTGATAAAGTAGTCGATGATAAACTAATATATGATAAAATAATTTGTGCTAAACTATTGTGATAAATTATCTCAACATTTTTAACCATATAGGAAATAAATCTATTCAAACGATAGAAACAAAGCATCTACTCTAACATAATGACATTCTAGAAATGATGACAATAGGTAATGAAACGACAATGATAAACTGAACATCTACACTGTAGAAATCTGGAAATGATTGTAAGAAAATAAAAATAAAATCAAAGTATATATCTACACTACAAACACAGTAAAAGCATAAAATATCAAGCTATGAAATAACATCTAAATGAAATAACTTAAAGAAAATAGAACCTCTTCTATTTCAAGGGCCCTCCACAACAGATTGCTTTGAATCTACTCTTTACTAACTTTGAATTGAAATTCTAGGACACTTCTTCGTTTGATTAGAAAATAAAAATAGAGTTCTAATGATATTATAGTCTTGCAATAATTCATACCGTTTATATAATTACACAGCCTAATATTTATAAAATGATGTCATTAAACATTTTGAGGCTTTGACGCCTTATAGGAATAATAAAATTCTATCTAAAAATATAAATAGAAAGCATAAATTTGTTGCTTCACAATTTTCTATGTGGTAGAGAAAATCGTGAAGCTTCAAACTTCCTCGCTCAGTTGTTCTAGCTCCTGGTTGACCGTCCCTTTGACTGCATTTCTGGGCGATTTCTTGCTTGATTCTGGATAGATGGATAGGATACGATCCATGATTGAATCATTTTTCAACTTCCCATATGTTTTACTGCTCCATTAATACCTCATAACATGTCGAACTGTGGCAATGGCTACAAAAAGAGATTTTGGGTGCAGAATTGCATTAATTCCATAGCTAAATATAAATTTCATTCAAATAATAAGGAATAATTGAAAATATAAAAAATAGAACATTAGGATACCTTACGAAGTCAAAATGTGAAATTTGACACTTGTTTTAGCTTATGGTGTTGTCAAAAAGAAGGAAAGATAGTGAAATGGAGTGTCAAAGTTGAGGTAGTATTGAGGCTCCACACTTACTAATGTTGTGTTCTATGATATCATCTATGTGACACTTCTACACACTATTCTTTGCCTCTCCACTTATGCACATAAAATGAAAATGTTAAAATGTGACTCCAATAGCCCCCCAACACACACCTGTGGCTCGTCCTAATCCACTCAAACCTTCTCCTATCTCTAGTGTTTCAGGAGCCTCTATTTATGTATAAACTCCTTAAAATCCACCACTACAATTATCAAAAATAGATGGCATGTTCTTCAGACGAAAGGGTATTTTTATGTATTGGAATTAATCCCACCCTATCAGAAATGTAGTCTTATGTCGTTCATCCTTAGCAATTCATATCTCATGGTATGTTGAAAATTCATTAGTGAAAGAGTATGCCTCTTGACCCCCAACACTATCTAAAACTTTTCTTGTGGAAAGAGTGGGAAATGGGTCATGCACGTTGAAATCATTAAGTTTCATCAAATAAAGAAAAATCCATATTCCACCTATTTTCTTATTCTAAACTACCATAAGACTTATCCCTTTTGATTCCTCTACTGGTTCAATGATCCTAGCTTCTAGAATCATACCCATCTCCTTATTTACCTTATACTTGTATATTGGATTAAGTATATATGTCATTTGTCATATCGATTTTCCATATGGCTTGAGAGGATTCCACATTTATCCTAACTCCCTGGCTATGCCCTTCATTTCAGTAAAGGTGTTAGCGAACAAGTCTTAGTATTCCCTCAATAAATCTCCAACCTTCTCTACAGTATCATCATCCCAATACTCTCCAATAAATGCCATATTTGGGTTATCCTCACTTCTGATATTCACCTCATTCATTCGAATAGGCTTGGAGTACTCGTGTGGCCCCAGTTCCAATCAAGATACCTTACACTACCCTTTTGTTTCTATATTTTTTATATTCCTCGAATGTTCATCATCATCGACATTCATTGTGACATTATAGCACTACATAAATTCTAGCACTTGCTTCCAATGCTAGTGGACAAGGAACAACGACATTGTACTCTCATCTAGCCACTATTAGATTAAAAACATCTTCTACTTTAATTCCTTCTGTGCATATTATAGTGCCCCATTATGAACCATAAACTTCATAATGACCTTCAATATCCTAGTCATCTCTTCCCACTGTGTTTTACCTCTGTGCACATCCAAATCGACATACCAATTCCTTGGAATGGTATCCAACATTTGCAAAAACTTGTGAACCCACTCCTCCTAGGGAATTACTCTCCTATTCCATGTTGAAGGAAAGATTTTCACATGAGTTGTGGGGAAATCCATATCCATGTATTTCACTCCCTTAACCTTTGGTTATCAATTGAACCAAATGCGCAAAAGATGCTTAAACTTTTGCCAAGTATTAATCCCATTTGTATGCACCATCCACCATCACGCGGGAGTGGATTTCAAAGAAACATCTAAATCTAGTAATCTTAGGTGCTCAGGAATCTTCTTCTTAAACTCATAAATAAATGATACTAGATCAATTAAGCCATCATACCTAGAGGAATTATGCACTCCCATCTTGATCTAGCATATTGTGTGGGTGATGTGCAAGTATATTTGAGTTGAAATTTAATGTAGCAAGTTCTACTAGTTCTTTAGTCCTTCTTTAGAGTCTGATGTGCATGAACCAATGGTGCACCAAATCAAAAATCCATTTTTTAACAGGTTGAAATTTTCTTCCTTTGACACAGTGATCTTATAAATCTCCTCCAGAGCCTCTCCATCGACTTCTTCTTTAACAAGTTCCATGTATATATCTCCTTCACCTATAACCAATGGCATGATTACCTGAAATTATCCCAACTCGAAGGTCATTTACCACTTCTTCAAATTTATAACCACCTAATTTTCAAAGGCCCAATAGATCCCTATAAAGTTTCGTAAGGGTTGGTATCATAAAAAATTTCAATCAACACAAAATCAACAATTTGGGTGACTCCCTCAATGTCTACCTCGACATTGAATAACCTTCCAATCAGAAAAATCCTATACTATTTGGCCAATCTTAGTTGAATAGGGGACCAATTCAACTTAGGCATCCCCATCAACTCCCATGTATTCTTAGGAAAAATTCTCACATCAAAACCCAAATCCAAAATAGTTCTATACATCTCATATGCTCCTACTTATGCACCAAACCTTAGTTCTTGGTTAGTTATTTTCTTGTGTTTGACTTGGTTGAATATATGCTTGGTTATTTGTGCTTCTTCATTCATTGGCTCCTTCCCACATTCGTAAATAATTCTATGCAGCTCCTATAGGGCCCCATAATCATGTATTAAGTCCAAGAAAATTTTCAAAAATGTTTGAATCGATTTATCTCCTCTCTTTGAATGCTTCTCAACTCTCTTGTAAATAATTCAAGACATATCATAAATAGGGCTATCCTTAGGAACAATATAGTCTGTCAAATCAATTTCTTGTGTGCTTATTTGTCCGTATGTTTCTCTTTCTGAGGATCAAATATTAGGGGTGGGTCTGCGGCTTTGCACACCCAATGCTGGCTAGTACCATCCTGATTGGTGATGTCTGTGCCAGTCATGTTTCCTCTGTGCATTACGAATTTTACTTGTGACTGGTATCTGCGTGCTTATATTGTCACCTTCTATAGGTTCTACACATTCTTCTCCTATATTTTTCTCCAGTAGCTATGGGAAGTCCTCCATTGCATGGTACAAATCTCGACAACATGTGTAGGTCAAACAAGGAATGGGGAAACCTCTATCGAGATTTCTATGTTGGTTGCAATTATAATTGACAATTGGCCCTCTTCCTCATCCAAAATATCCATGTCCTTGTCCAATTACCACAAATCCTCTTGGTCCTCTTCCCATTGCACAATGACCACTGCCAGGATGGTTGTAGTTTTGTGTTGACCCATATTGACCCTCATGTACTCTATACGCATCCATAGTGTGGTCACACATAAAATCCAACACCTTGCAAATGGTAGATATCATGACTAACCAATTTACAAAAATACAAAAATAATGTTCTCGCAGAAGAGACAGACTTCTACATCATAGGGCAGGTCCTGGGCATCTGACCCCACACTCTACATATTTCACACCACAAGCCCCTTCCTTGATGAATTAGGTTGGAATAACCTGTAAAAATGCACACATTTAACATGGGGAATCAATTCTTGTAGTGCCCTTTTCTACGAAAAATTGTGCACCACACCTCACTACATTGCTCTTTTCCCTTCAACAAGTTGTACAATTATGTGGTGAGTGCAATCATCTGTGACTGAAGTTGTGCTATCTAAAAATTATCTCCCACCATTGCAACCATTTGAGATGCTTCTAGGTTCAGCACTCTCTCCAGGGATTCTGAATGATTTTGGATCTCTATATGGGTTAATGGTAGTCGGATTTGAGCTAGTTCTCCTCCAATGAATGATTCTTGGTGTTGTTCATTGGGTATCTTAACATCTAGTTTCCATAGAAACACTTTAAAGTGTTGGTCATATAGTAGAGAAATTTTGAGGTCTAAAATGGGCCTCCTAGGAAAAATGTACAATCAAAATAAACTTTACAAGAACCAATAAGATTCAATATGATGATGTCAACCATGGGGGATGATTCACCATTTTTGGAGTAAAAAAGTAAAAAGATTAAAAAATAATAAAATAATAAAACTACTTTTCAACTCGTATTTTAAAATTATCTCACTAAGGTTTTACTCAAATTTTGAGTGGGAGTACTCGTTGGATGCAAAATTTAATTCCTCATCCTAGGAGTACCTATGTTGTATACTTTTGATGGACCCTAGTACACAAAAAATGAGAAATACATGAAAAAATTTGATCGTAATCACACTTTTCATTTATTTCACATTTTTCATGTACCAGTGTCCATCAAAAGTATGCAACATGGGTACTCTGATGAGGAATCAAATTTTGCATCGAATGAGTATTCCCTCTTGAAATTTGAGTAAACTCATAGGGATATAAGATGAAAATACGAGTTGAAAATTAGTTTTTTATTTTTCCCCTCTAAAATTTGATGATGTAATCTAATATTATTTTATTATTGCCACTATTATTTTATAATTTCCTTAGGAAGCCCATTTTAAACCTCAAAATTCCTCTAATGGTCGCAAATAGACTAATGTGGTCATTTTTTAATCTACTTCATCTCAGCCATGCATTAAGAGGTAGTCTTAGGCATGTGAAACTCTCTCAACAATGCTTGTTCAATATATTGTGGCATCCTTGGCTGTGTTCGTGGAGCATTACTCCTATAATTGATGTGCCATGCTAGTGAGTGGTCCCTAAATATAGTTATTACCTACATAATGTTAACAGTATCAACTTGCACATTGTTAGAATATCAAACCATTTTGTTGGGGCCTTTTTTTTTGAAGAGATTAGGTTTTGAGTTGAGAATGGTCAGTTGTGGATGAAGAAAGTTGCGGAGTGACATTGCGGAAGGAAGAGAGCTATTGCCAGTTGCGGAGAATTGGCGAGCATGTGGCGGAGTGTGAAAATGCGACAACACAGGTGGCAAGGATAGTTGACAACGAACAAGAAGAAAGACTCCCAGAAGTAGAGCCAAGCGTGGAAGAGAACAGGGAATGGTGGAGCATATCACAACAACCAAGAGGAAAAGAAGCAGAGGGTGCTAGTGCCAGGAAAGGCAATAGATAAACAATGAGAAGAAGAAGGAAGTTAGGTAGTTATGGGATTTTGTGGGGGTTTTGGTAATTTATTGAGCTTTGCAAAGTCTTGGATGTAATGTACTGCACAGGAAATATAATATATAGAAAGGTGTTTTGTGGACTTGAGCTGTGTATCGAATGTGTGATTGTCTATGCATGATTTTTAATGGGGTGTTTAAATATTTTCTGATAGCTTCCTTTGATACCTAACATATTTACCGATCAAATAGGTAACTGAACTTGTACCTACTTTTTTGAGGTAGAAAAAAAAGTACCCGATTTGGAAAAGTGGTGATGCAGAACCACCCTCTTTTTTTTTTGGCATATTTTTGACACTTTAATTTTTGTATTTATGAAGTATGGACATTTTTTTTAAAATATTACTGATTTTCATGCTAATTTTGAAAAATGTTGATGCATCATCAACCATTAATTTTGAGAGTGGTAATTTTCATGTTGGTAATAAAACATAAAAATAAAATAAGAAAAACATGACAAAAAAAACTCAAATATAAAAAATATAAAATAATAATAAAAAAACCAATAAAAATGTAAAATTAAAATAAAATTAACTTGGAAAAAACAAAAAAATTTAAACAAAAGTAAATAAACAAAACAAAAAAACCAATAAATTTGGAATATTAAATAAAAAAATGTGGAAAAAATTCAAAACAACACATAATTTAAAGAAAAGAAAAACAAAAACTGAACCAAAAAAAACATCAAAAACAAATTTTTCTAAGTTATTATATATATATAATTAGCAAAAAATTAAAATAGAAAATTTAAAAACAATTAAAATTAAAATAAACATACAAAAAAAAAATTAAAAAAAAATTAATAAGAGAAAAATTAAAAAAATAAAATTAAAAAGAAAATTAAAATAGAAATTTTAAAATAAAAAAATTAAGATTAAAAAACAAAAAAAATTGAGAAAAAACATTTTCAAATAACTAAAGGAAAAATTAAAAAATCTAATTGTTTTTAAAACTTAAACCATTTTAAAAATTTTAAACTGAAAAACAAATAAAATAAAAGTAAAAAAATAACAAAAAACATTTTTCAAATTAAAATTAAAAAAAAATTAATTGAAAAATAAAAAATAAAAAAAACCTAAAAAAAACCTAAAAATATTAAATTTAATAATAATACTAAAAAATAAAATATGAAATATAATAAACAATAATAAAAAGTTAGAATAAAATATTATATTAAATTAAAAAATAAAATATGAAATATAATATATAATAAAAAGGGGTTAAAAAAATTATTAAGAACAAAAAAAAATTATTAAAATTTCATAAATAAATAAATAAATTGAATTAAAAAAAAAAAATTATTTAATTGCGTCGCCGAGATGGCGGCCGAAAGTCGATTCTCAGAATCGACTTGGCAAGGTCGATTCCCGGAATTGACCTAGGGAGGCCGATTCCGAGAATCGACTTGGTGAGGTTGATTCCCAGAATCGACTTGGGGAGGTCGATTCTTGGAATCAACCTCCCAAGGTAGATTCTTAGAATCGACCTGTGGAGGTAGATTCCCGGAATCGACCTGGGGAGGCCGATTCTTGGAATCGACCTAGGGAGGTTGATTCCGAGAATTGACTTGGGGAGGTTGATTCTAGGAATCGACCTGGGGAGGTCAATTCCCGGAATCGACCTCTCGCCCAAGGTCGATTCCGGGAATCGACCTCTCGCCCAGGTGGTGGCGGGGGCTAGCCGTTGGGCAGACGGGGAAGCTGCAAGTAGTCCCTCGCTTGCCGAGTGGTCGACCCTCGTCGCAACGTGGGAAACACAATTAAATATTTGTTTTTAATTCATTTTTTTTTATAATTAAATTTTAATATTTTTTTTGTTTTGGCTTTTAATATTATTTTTTAATATTTTTGTTACTTATTATATTTCATATTTGTTTTTTACTTTTATTTTATTATATTAAATATTAATTTTTGAATTTAATTGAATAAAATTTAATAAATTTTGTTAACTTTATTTAATTTATTTAAATTTTGTTTTTCTTTTAATTACATAAAATTTAATATTTTTTATTTAAATTTTTTTTTTTATATTTTAAATTAAATTTATTTTTTAAATTAATTTGTTTTTTTTTTATTTGTTTTTTTCATTTAATAATTTTGATTTATTTATTTGTCTCCATTTTCCATTTTTAATTGATTTTTAATTGTTTTTAAATTTTCATTTTAAAAGTGTTTTTTTTTTAAATTTTAATATTTATTTATTTATTTATTAAAATTTGATATTTTTTTTTAAATTTATTTTTTTAGATTAATATTATTATTTTTTTTAATTTAATAAAATGTATAATATATATATTTTAATTTAATTTAATATAAACATATAATTTTTTTTTTTACAATTTAAATTAAACTTATTTTTTAAAATATATTTGTTTCTTTAATAATTTTTTTTTTAAAGTTTATTTTTTTTTGTTTTATTTTGCTTTTTCATTTGTAATTTATAATTAATTTTTAATACTTTCAAATAAATAAATAAATAAATATATATATATATATATATATATATATATATTATATATATATATATATATATATATATAATTATAATTTTTCAATTTATTAAAATTTAACATACTTTTTTTAAATTTAACTTTTTATTTTTAAATTTAAACTCTTTTGTTTTTAATTTAATAAAAAATTAATTTTTATTTTTTAAATTTGATTTGTATATTTTAATTTTACTTTAGTTTTTTTAATTTCTTTTTTTTTTTAAATTTGTTGTTCTAATTTAATATTTTTAGTTTTTTTTTTTTAAACTTTTAATACATTTTAATTTATTTTTTAAATGCTTTTATTTTTTATTTTTATTAATTTTTTCTCTTAATTTTTTATTTTATTTTAAAATTTTAATTTTTTTTTTAATTAAAAAATAATGTAATGAAATTTGTTTTTTTTCCATTATTTTAAAATGTTTTTTTAATTTTTTTTTAATACAAATTTTTATTATTCTAAAATTTTTGTTTCAACACTTTCCTTTTTTGGGGTGTTTTTTGCATGAAAAAAATTGGTTTTTATGTTTATTTTTAAAAATGTTGAAAATTTACCTTGAAAAAAAAAGAGGTTATTTGACAATACAACTTTTCGTTTTCAAGGTTTTTTTGCACAAAAAAATGGCGTTTTCTTCCATTTTTAAAAAATGTTGAAAATTTACCCCCCAAAAAAGAGGTTATTCTAGAATACAACATTTCATTTTTGGCTTGTTTTTTCATGGTTTTTTGATGTTTTCTTTGTTAGAGTACCCATTTTGAGGTCATAGTTCCCGTTTGATCGGTAACTATGTTACCTGCAATGTGAGAGTTCTTCCTTTGAATAATATGTGTTGAGTGTTGTTTCCTTTATGACTGTAATATATTTGTGATAAGTGTAGTTTTGCTTTGCTACTATGGTTCTAGTTCTCCTATCTCAGTAAGGCTGCAACATGCTTCAGGTGAGACTCATTTCTCTCCTTCGAGCAGGGTGAAAATGTTGTTGTTGTCCTAGACTACACTAGGATCTTGTTGGCCTCCGAGCCTGAACTTGGGTCTTGCCCATAAGTCACCCCTTTTCGCCAATAAATGGTTTTTTTTCCAGTACCTGAAAACTTACTATAGAACTAGATCATGGTGTCAAGGATCTATGAAAGGGAAATACAAAGTTGGTGGGTTAATCATGTGGATCAGTTCATATCCCAACAGGCCGAGCTCCGACATCAAAAGGAAAGGAATATTAAAGATCAAATCTTCTTGTCTGATGTGGCGAGCAACATGTATGAGATATTTTGGGGAAAGTTTCTTGAGGAGCTCTAGAACTAGTTGCGAAGACTCCAGGTCAAAGATACCCCTGGAGCATTCCATCGATCCCGTCGTAGTTGGATGCACGTGGACCTTATCTAACATGAGCCATAAATTTTTGGGTTCAGAATACATTAGAGTGATATATTGTGGAGTTCGCAACTGAATTTCAACAGTCCTTTGCTAAATCAGAAGACATATTTAGATCTCGGTTGAGGGGAAAGTTGTTGAAATAAATTCCCTTGTGGATCAAGGCTCTAATGGTGGATGAGGGACTGTTGGCTTTCCAAGGCCTCGCGATGGAAGCCCAAACCTATAGTACTGGGGGGAAGACTTGAGGAAGAGATGCTATGGAAAGGGAAAGGGGGGGGGTAGGGAAATGGACGTGAGGACTTCCATCAAGTTTAGAGAGATAAGAGAACATTGGAGTTCGAAAATCATTGAGAAGTGGCGGGAAAGGGAAATACAAGAGTTTTAAATGAAGAAGAAGAACATACAACAAAGAGAAGAGTTTCCACATATGATAGTGGAGATAGAAGATGAATTAGGGCCCCACGGAATGGAGGGGTCCTACCAAGAAGTTAGAGAGGTTAATAGGAACCCATCCTGAGAGGAGAAGGGAAATATGTCCACTAAAGAGGAGGAAACATGCCCTGAGAATGAGTCTGATGGTGAGATTCATGTTGTGATGGAACAACTATTCCAAGAAATACTCGCGACCATAATACAAGGTAATCCTATTCCCCAAATTCCAAGTAGCATTTGTTTGAACCTTCACCTGGTACTCTATAACCTGCCTGATAAATTTTTGATAAAGTTGAAAAGGTTAACTAATTTACATAGTATTTAATCTACAATGAAAGTAATCGCTAGCAGTAGTGCTAGTAGAAGAATTTCTCAGCTAGGAAGTAGAGAATTTATACTAGTTACGCCTACACAAGTAGAAATGGCAGGGTCATTTACCTAATATCTAGAGTTCTTAGGAAAAGGGAATGACGATGTGGAACAACACTAGTATCTATTAGAAGAAATTTGTAGAGCTCTCTAGATCCCAGATGCTGTCAAATTAATTGAATTCCAAACTACACTCAGGGAAAGAGAATTTCATTGGTTTATCAGATGGTCCGAGGTGCACCAGAATCCTGCTATAGATTACGTTAAAAGAGAATTTGTACAGGAGTTCAATCTCTTGTAGACTAATAAACATGGGCTATCCTAACTATAAGAGATCAATCAGAGAGAAGGAGAGACCTCTTGGGACTTAATTAGAATATTCAATGATGTAGTCAGGAAATTGAGTCACTCAATAGACCCGAATCATCAACGTGATTGGTTCATTGAGGCCCTTTTACGTCTTACCAGGATGCCACTGACCTAATAGAAGATCGATACCCTCCAAGACGCGCTGGAATGGGTGATGAAGATTGAAGCAATGGTCGGCTATCCACAAGATTTCAGGGGAGGGGTAGCTGCCCAAGACCCTTCCATACTGGGCTTGCAACACTAGATTCCAATTCTCACAGAGAATCTCAAGGACATGCAACCGACATAACTAGCATGACCCAACGTGTGGTGCACACATTGATTTTTGGAAGGACATTTGATTTCCAAGTGCACGAGGTTGCGTGGAACCATTGTTGGGACATCATAAGTAGGGCCGCAAGGGATGCCACTAACGAGAGGAGTCGTACAAATAAATACACATGTAGTGTACCATGGGCAACCAAATTTTCATGATTTCCCAAACCAGAAAACCCCAAATCCAAGCAAATATTTCCAAATTTTCAAAAGGAGTTGGTCACCCTCAACGTCCGTGCCCAATATTTCAGAAGTACTCAAATGTCACGAATAATATCTTTTTTGAATTTTGTGATTCAACGACCCCTCACACAGATCAGTGTAGAGCTTTGGATGCATTAGTAGATCGTTTGGAGAGATCCTCCTACAGAGTAAATGAGGCTCCAAGTTGTCGAGGAGGACCAGGAATGTGAGGAGGTAGGACGGGGGAAGAGGACCCTTGAGATGCTACAAATGTTATCAAGAGGGCCATGTAGCAAGACAATGCTTGATACCAAGATGACCATGGTGCTCTCAGTGTAGATTGAAAGCACATGCCACAGAACATTGTCCCGAATTAATTAAAATATGGGAACAAAGAAACAAGCAGTAGGGCACTAACTTGGTCAATGGAGAACCAAGATTATATAAAACATAGCCTTTACCAAGTGTGACCATAATAATCTGGGGAGGAAAGAAGATGGGAGAGGAGAAATAGAGATGGAACCAGTAAAACTGAACAAGCCAACATCACTGAATAAATCTTATGACTCTGAACAACAGAAAAAATACTTCAAGGAAGCACTGGAAACATTTTGAAAGTCAGGAAGCCATAAGGACATGAAACAAATAAAACCATTGAAGGAAGGAGGAAAGTCTTCAACAACATGAATTCAAATAGAATAATGATTCAGACTATTCTTGAGCATTGTAAATGATAGACATATGTTGGGGCAGCTAAAACAAAACTTAAAAGTAGTAGTGGAAGGAGGAATGGAGCATACAAGACCAATCAATTTCATCCTTCCAGAAAGGCATGTGAGAAGGGTGAAGAAAAAAAAGAGATGAATTGGGAAGGAATTCTGAATCAATGCACAAGTTGTGGGATTCTAGATAAAGGACACAATTCTGGACTTAGGTTCAGATGTAAATATATTACCCAAAAAAACATGGGAAGCACTGGGCAAGCCTAAGCTCACGTTCTCCCCTATACAGCTACGAATGGAAAATGCGTATTGTATTGTTCTGGTGGGAATATTAGAAGATGTTGAAGTGGATGTGGTAGGGGTAAAGACTTATACTAATTTAGAGGTAATTAACATCATGGGCAATAAAGGTCCATACCTAGATTTTTTAGCGATCGACTGGGCATTTGAGAACTACGTCGTCATTGACTTGAAGAAAGAACTAATGATATTTGAAGATGGCAAAGTCAGAGTGGTTCAACCATTAGATCCATATCAAGGACCCTGGTATACAGATAACGTCTAGACCAGGGAGAATGCAAAAATCTTAGCCCAACTCTATCAGATGACAGTAGGAAAAGGAGAGGACTACACAGGGAAAATTTTAGGGGCTAATATTCGTAGTGTTATCACTGGGATTGATCCTTAGCCTGAAGAAGGAAATCCTGAGGTAACCTCAAACCAATCATTGGATTTGGTATCTAGCCCTACCAAATCAAAGAGGGATCTCTCGATATAATCACAGCCAAGACGGATGGATGGAAAGGATTTTAGGCTAGGTAAGGAAAACAAGGGGTTTTGATTTTGATTTTAGGGTTGGGTTCACTAAACAAGGATTAGGTCAAGGGGATAGATTAGGGCCAAAAAGATGAAATTGTAGTATTCTTGATGGTGCAAGGTAGGTAAAGGTTTTTAATCATTCAAAGAGTATTAAATGAGATGGAAATACTAGTGAGGAGCTAAGGAAATCCTTTGAAATGTATTTTCCCTAAACTGAAGAAAATGAACCCATTATACTTAATTTACCAAAACAAAGCATAACTAAATATGATTTATGTCTTTAAAAATTGAAATTAAGTATATTTTATATGTGAAATGGTTCATTAATTAACAATACATTCTAACAAATCAATCGTAGAGAATAAAAAATGTTTAAAACTCATACCACAGGGATCCCAAGAAAATAGCTATAATTTTCCATTAATGTCCAATCCATAATGATACTTGAGCAATAAAATCTCTCCAAATGATGCCAACCATTACAAAGAATGAAAAAGTACACCTTAAACAATTTAAAACCACTTCCTCTCATCCTTAGGGGTTTAATCCATGAGGTGAGGGAGTTGTTACACCAAAAATTGAACTGAATGCTAAAGACTAGGATGAGGAAAGTGACCCATTCCTAACTTTTAGAATAGGTACATTTGACCTGAAACTAATGATTTACCTAATGTATCTACCTTAGGTAAAAGTTAAAGCATGATATTTACAATGGTAACTTCTCATTTACCCAAGGGAAAAATAAATCAGAGGTGAAATTTCAAAATTTGAGTAAACTGGTAAAACTATGAATTCCTTGGTAAACGCGCAGCACCATGATAGACAATTTGACCTGTTTTGTGAGCCACTTTTGGAGGCCTTCCCATTGTCCAAATTAGCACCATGATAGCTCATTGGAAAGGTATGTGAGTATAGTTTCTAGATATGCTTTCACTATCCAAAATGGTGTCCATCTGCCCCATCAAAATATTTTTCTCCCAAGAATGGTAAACATGCAACGCCAAGGTGGAAAAGAGGGAAAAAACACGATGTTTTGATGGTTTTTGGCCTTTTTTTAGGGACCATTTTTGCTCCAAATATCCTGAACCATTCTGAGGTTGATGAAGCTCCCCTTCTCTTCTGACAAAATCAAACTTGTAATCACCAGTCAATTTGCAAACAGTTAAATTATTTGCATTGTTAAACACCTTTCAAGTCAAACAAGCAACCTAGTGCTCTATCAAGCAAGCAACCTAGTGATCTGATACCACCAATCCTAATCTGAAAATGGGTGGATAAATTGTTATTCTTTTCAAACACCTCCCACTGAGTTAAACAAATTAAGATGTAGCTTATACTCGATTGTATGGAATTGAATGCTTGATTCAGGTGTATGTGTTTTTAAACTGTTTTAATGCTTCATGTGTGAGGAAATACAAAAATTTTTTTGTTGATATTAAGCATGTATAGTGACCATAATGTGTAGTAAATAAGCATCAACACATAACAACAAATTTAATAAAGGATTTCACCTGAATATCGTGGGCTACGTCTCTTTGAGCCATTGTCAACTGACTTGGCTCTTTGGGATTATGATGGAAAAGTTTATTTTACAAGTATATAGTTAACTAAAATGGTTATTTGGATTGTACCATTGGGTTTATAATACCACCATACCCCTAGAATGGTTGTTATCTCTATGAATATAGACATAGGTTTCCTTAGACTTAACCTCTTCTGTCCGGATCCTTAAGCATCCATGAGCTTATTTGTGGCACTAAATCCTTAAGAAATCATTTTTTGTCCCCAAAACCTCACCTATTATCTCTATCACATATTATAAATCCAAAATAGGTTGGTCATTTTTATAAAATGAGCTCTGGCTCCCCCATCTTGTCCTCCATCCACTGTTGGCCCTTGGCTGCCCGAAACTTCCCTATGGCTTCTCGACCTTTAGAATTATCCAAATGGATTTGAAAATCCTTCCATTGGATTTAAAATTTCTAAATTATTCTGAATATACTATTCACTTTCTGAAATTTTCCTTCGGCTGCTCCGGTTACACCTCTAAAACCTAGTGGCACCCTTGGCTCTCGGTTCATTGAATAATTCTCTGAAGCATATCGGCCTTCAAAAGTATTCAAAACCTTCTGAAAATCCTTCCATTGGATTAATAAGGCTCAAAATATTCATAATATACTATTTGTTTTCTGAGTATTGTTAATGGCTACTCTGGATAGGCCTCATTCTCCTGCTAGCCATTGGTGGCCCAGTTGGCCCTTGGAACTTCTCTGAAGCATATCCTCCTTCATAAGTCCTCTAATAGCTTTGAAAACCTCACCATTAGTTCCATAATCACTAAAACATCCAAAATTGACTATTGGGTTCCTCATTAAGGCCACTAGCTGCCCTAGCTAGGCCTCTTTCTGCTGCTAGCTCCTAATGGCCATGGTGGCCCCTAGAACTTATCTGAAGCAAAAACACACTCAGAAGTCCTCTCATGGCTATGAAACCCTCACCAATGAGTCTCTAATTTACAATAAAGTAAAATTTAATATTCACACTCCAATAATGGTCGAATAATTTTGAAGATAGAGCATAGACAATTTCGCCGAGTTTCACCTAAAACAACTCCACCAAAAATGGAGCACTCTAGTTAACAAGAGTTAAAATGGTGAAAACCACCCAAATTTAGGGTGTGGTCCAAACTCTCTGCCAGTTTATCTGTTTAAATTAAATGCTCACGGTTTTTGGATTGGGCACATGCACCCCATTCCCCGCGGTTATGGAGACCGTTGGGAAAAACCCAAGGCTTGACTATGGTGAAGTTGTTTTAAACCCCAGTTAGAAATCACATTAACCAAAAACATTGGCATTGATTTTTATGTTGCAATAAACATTGCAATGTGACCAGCTTTCAAAATGATGGAGGTTGTGATAGAGTGTTGGTGTTTAGCCCTTGGGCTTGTGCTAAGGCCACCTGGGGAGGGGGTTGGCCCACGGGGGTAGCCCCCTCGAACCCTCGAATATGAATCCTCCAAACAATATAATAAACCCGATAAATATATATGTTAAGTCATAAGATAGCGCGATTGGTCGAGACATTTGCGTGTAGGTGAGGATGTCCATGATTCGATCCCTTGGACCCAAACCAAAATTTTACACCACCAATCCTAGGCCACGTGGCGGCCTCCATGCTTGCCACATGGCGATGTCTAATTGGTCGAACCCAAAACTTACAATCCTTCTATCAAACCATACTATGCCACTTGTTAGCCTACAATTCACCTGAAAGGAATATTTTGGGAATATTCCAAGAATATTCCCTGGAATATTCTCTTTTTTATAATTTTCAAAAACACAGCCAACCCTCGTATTGCAGTTTATTGGAATTTTCAAATCGCGATAACTTCTTCATATGGTGTCGGATTTTCGATCTGTTCACGACACCACTGGATTTAGGAAGATTAGATCTATCCAGTTGCTCAGTTTTGGCACATTTTTAAACACTTTGAAATTTGAGCCACTTATTTCCTTGATCCAAATATGATCACTCATATGAACATATGGGACCCAAACTTAAGGTTGGGAGATATTAAGTTGATGGCCCTAGCATCTTAGATGGTCAATGAATGAGGCAGGGTAGCGGAGGTAAAACATTTGATGAAGAGAGAAGGAAAAGAGCCTCTCCAAATCAGGTCAGAGCTAATCAACCCTAAAGGGGCCATAAACAACCACCAAATGATAGCCAACAATGCCATCCTTGTAGATAGATATCTCAACACCCAAGCACAAATAATTTCATATTATGATGACATATCTAGACTACTGGGAGAGGAGTGTGTGATGTCATGTCAGAGAATTTGGAATGGCCTCCCACTTAGCCTAAGAAACATGGAGTATCATACTTTAGATATATTGAGAGCTACCCTAAAAATATCACCCTTGTTAAAAAGATCCATGCAAACAATGACGATCTAGTGGCTTGGATTAAAACTCAATCGAACTTTGCTACTGGGACTGAGTGAATGAAAATATCAAACTGAGGAGGAAAAGGGATGGGAAGAGGAAAAAAAGAATGCAGGGTTTTAGCCACATGTAGGGACTCCTTCCATGATACCTTGGTATGTCATAGAATCCAGAAGGGCTCTAAAACAAATCAAGAAAGAGGAATGAGATGCTTCGATGATGATCACCATTTTTTAGGGGGGTGATGATGATCACCATCATTAGGTATATTTTAAGTAGTTAATTGTCACCCTTTTAGCTTAATTATACTCTCTCACACAAATTTAATTACATTTTGTCATATTTTTCTTAGTGATAATGGTGTATTAAGGGTTGTCATGATTCGAGGGCTAATATGATTTAAATGCAAGAAAATAAAGTGAATAATTTATTTTGAGAAATATTTCATAATCAGGGCTTAGAGTAGAAAACAAGAAGTAATTGTAGGGATGTTGACCACCTTCCTAACTCTTAAATGTAGCCAATATCTCTTCAATATTATCCGCCAACAACTTGAAATCAGAGGCAGCCAAGCAAATGAATGACGAAAGGGAGCCAAGCTCCATTTCTCTCAAGCTCCAAGACCTACTTTTTAGGGATATGCTGGTAGCTACCCTCTAGCATAAATAGGCCAGAGTAAGAGCTCACTAGGATTAAATTTTTTTATGCAACTAGAGCACTCTTGGCTTTTGTATTAGACATTTCTGACTTTCATTGTTCATGTAAAAGACTGGTTATGAGATAATATGAGACTTTGGTTTGCTTTCCAGTGAGTTGATTAGAGGGAGTTGAGCTTGTGTGTTAGGGACCAATCCATTGTCCTCAGTCTCTCTTGTGTAAATATGCCTTTCTTTTATGTTTTAGTAGTTGATTTCATTCATTACCTATTTGATAGTATATAAAACATTAAAAATTTGTGCTAATCCTCCCTTTGTCACCTATTTCATTGGAGCTTCTAGAGAAAGATATTCCACCATCGACCAAATATATTTTCAGTTGATTGTTTCTTGGAAAATTTAGATAGTTTTTATTTTTATTATCATGAACATGTTGTAGGTTTAGAGGTAGCTTTCTGTTTCAATTGCATATTTAGATTTATCTAAATTCAACTCATATTTTCCACCATGCTTATGATAAGTTTGTCAATGATGAACTCATGAACAAATGTCTTGATTGTAGGTTTGGATAGAGAATCAGAGAAGACCCCCTTCAACACTATCATCTTTATTTTTTCACCCTTCATCAAACACCTTCCATCAAAGTCACCTACAACCTTGTTTTTTAGGTCACCATTACATCACTAAGAGAACCTTGTGGGTGAGAGACACGATCTTTGAAGATCTATGAGCTTGGACAAGGGGTTGGATATCCTTCATTTACCAGGATCCACCTTTCCCCCACCTCTCCTAACATTCTTCTCATCATTTTTGGACCTTGACTCCTATCGTCTTGTTTCTTCTATATTTTCATGACATCTTGTGGCACTACATGAAATACTGTAGAAAATTCATGGGGTAGTGTCAAACACCCTCTCCTTCAACCCAAAATAATTTTTACACTTCACCTGAGCCTATCCATGCAACCAATATAACTTTAGACCTAAATCTTTGGTCCAAGGACCCTCTTAGACCACCTAAGTGTCTCCTTCTTTTGATTCAAAAAAAAGGCATTTTAAATTGTGATTAGTCCATTACAAGATGCATCATTAAACATAGTAGTTAAGCAAAAGTTAGATAGGACTTAGTTAGTCATTGATTCAACATGTGTGCCTTAGATGATTTTCTTTTTCTGCAATTCAATTCAGTAATCTAGACTACGATTTCCACTTAGTGTAATTTCCTTTTCTTGCATTAGCATAAGTATGAACCTGTTGAAGCCTAGAAAATCTCTGCTTCAAACATTGGGGGAAAACCACCCGGTCGGGACCTTAAGACAGCTCCTTTTCCGTTTGGGATGGTGGCTCCGACTGGATTTAAAGGACCAGTTTCCTTATAACTAAGTGGATTGAATTGAATGGGTGAAAATGGGACTAAATTGACAGAATAATAAAACTATCTAATCTAAACTAAATGCTGATAAAGAAATTCTAATTTTAACCCGGGTAATAATATATGAATACAACTTAGGATTGTTTCAATCTAATAATAACCATGAAAATGTATTATTAGTTAAATTGAAATGTGCAGAAACGAATAAAGATAACTCTGTTTAATAAATTAAACAGAGTTATATTAGCATATTGCATTCATCATCATATACCATTCATATATGTATATAAATGATAATATTCCAATTATACTCAGAAATGATAATATAAAGAGAAAATATTATGAAAATCAAATATATAAATGATAGCAAATTCTTCAAACGAATACCATATAACATAGACAATTAACAATGAACAGATAAAAATACCTCATTCATATTGCAGACTGTCAAACAAAGTATGATACTCTGATCTAGTAACTCCGATGTAAAATTAACTCCAAAGGCACAAAAATGCAACACTTCAAAGATAATTTGAGCACAAAAATCACCAGATGTGATCTTTCATAGAAATATAATAAGGAATGAAGTACATAAATGTTAGCTCCAAATCCTCAAAATATTACAACTTCCGATCCTTCTCTAAATGCATGAGAGGGATTTAAATAATAAAATTACATAACAAAATCCTAATACTACTGCTACAATCTATCAATTTAAAACCGAAATGCTATTTTGAATAAAACTGATTCATTGTTTTTCTCCTTCGCTTGATGAAGCCAAGTTGCAAATGTTCAACATATCTCGGAGTCTTGGTGGATGACTCATCTCAGTATGCAACTGTCCAGCATAGGTGGCATCAGAAAATTCTGGAATTAGACAATCGATAGCGTTTGATAGAATTTTGATAGTTGTCTGTTGATTGTTTGGCTTGATCACATGAGTCCACATACTATCCCAGGATATAGTTTGAAGTTTGCCGATTTGTTGACTTTTCCTTTCCATTTCTTTTCTCCACCTGTCTTCAGTTTCTTTTATCTTTGGCAAACTGCCAGGAATACAGTCTGAAATGAGATTAATTGAATATAGGCTGTCATTTATGAATTGCGTGAGATTGTTCATTATATTTCTGGCCCTTGATATTGCTCTATCAGATTTCATTAATTGATGTTCCCATTCTGTAAACAAGATTTCTTTGTGTTTTTCCTCTATCCTAGGAAGATTTGCTTCTTTTCCTTTTTCTGTATCCTGCCAGTTGAGAAACTCAGAAATCTTTTCATCGGCATCATCTATTTCTTGTCTAAGAGTTATGATAGTTTGGATCAAAGATGAAGTAATCTCACAAAAGGGTTCTGCTTGTGACAGTTTTGAGCAAAATTCAATTAACTGCTGAGTCAATAATTTATTAGCTTCAAGGGCTTCCGATTTGAATTCATTTAACTTTGGATAATCTTTAAACTTATCCAAAGTTGCTTGGAATTCTTTTTCTTGAATCATTTTTTCCTTTTCCTCATTTTGTAACAGACTCTGCAACTTAGAAATTTCTTCATTTAGCTGCTTTTGTTTGCCTAAAAGCTTTTCATCAATCTTCTTCTTTTCTTCCACAAGCTGTTTCTCCAATTCTTTAGACCTAAATGTCTGATCCTGTAGTTGTTGCTGCAATTGGCTGATCAGTCGCTGATTCTCCTTAGCTTTTTCTTCCAGTGAAGCTATGTGAAGATCTTTCTGAGTTATTAGTTGAGAAACTTCTACAACTTTATCAACTGTTGCAGCACTATAAGCTCCTGTATACTGTGACAATTTCGTAAGGTCTTCAAATGGATTCATTTCACTGTTCTTATAAACAATATTCATAAACTCCTCTGATGGAGTAGAGAATATTCCCTGTTCTGTTTTTCTTTTCTTTCTTTGTCTTTTGACAACAGCCTTATGTTTAGGGCTGTAAAATACATCCAAAGGAGGGATTTCCTCACATTTTAATACAATATGACCTGTAGGATGTTCAGGAATGATTTCTACATCCTGCTCTATTTGTTCTGAACCTTTATCCTGCAATCCAAGCTGTTGAGCAAACTGATCATATTGATTTAATAGCTGAGAATAAATATCAAGATTAGTGGAAACCGTAATCTCCTTAGTTATTTCTTTTTCTTTCTCTTTATCTATGATCTGCTTGGTGCTTTTGTCATCTGATCCATCCCTTTGATTATGCACCTCATCATTGATATTTGTGCATTTGTCTATCATTTGAGCAGTATTCCCTTTTGGGGCATCAGGTTTGTCAATAGTGACCACTTTTTGAGAATGTACAATCGGCTGGTTGACAGCCGATTGTGTAATGATTTTGCTGGTAGATGTTTCTACTAGCATTTGGCCTGATGTACCTTCTGTCTCTGATTTTTGGATTTGAGTTCTCAGCTGGTCTAGAGGTACTCTCAACAATCTCTGGCTTCTAAATAAGAGAAATTTATTTATTTCCTCCTGTTGAAATGTAGACTTGATCAAGTCAAAAATCTGAGGAAAATTATCTAATGAAATAAACAAATCATCGAACATATCTGGTTCATGCTCAAAACGAGCAATTGAAACTGAAGTAGTGACATCAAATGCTATCTTTTTTGGATCATACTGTCTTCCAGGAATGGTTGCAAATTTACAACCTCTTATCTTGAAGACTTCCTTTTCTGCATGCTTGAAATCATTTAGAGTGAAATGACCACAATTGAGTGGGAATTGAGGCCACATTTTCTTCTTACTGTTGTTCAAAGACCTGGATATACCTTCAATTGTCAATTGATAAGAAACTTCTTGAGCGAGAAGTTTATCTGGAACAAAAAAGCGGAAGAACATGCGGCTCCACTATACTACCAAAAACCCTGATGTAAGTAAATTTTTCCTCCCCAAACCAATCTCCGATTGCAGACAGGTCGGCTTTAGCTTTATCAGAAATCCTAGGGGGAAAGTGATTAAAAATGGTTTGGAAAACGGGAATGAGGAAGCCATGACAGATTCTATATACATTAGCTTGGAAATGAATCTTCCAAAGCAATTTATGATAAATATGGATTGGAAGGGGGTTATTAGGAGTCCATTTCCATCCAAATAAGGGAAATTCGGAATTGAAACAAATAGCATCAAGAATATAGGCACAAAAGAAAAAGGGGGTAGAATTTCCAGCATCTTTTTCTTGTCTGTACTCAAGGATCCTATTGGCCATTCTATCAGAAAGAATAACAGCCCAATCCATAATGTCGGAATTCACAGTTGCTAGGATTAATGGGACCATTTGTATAGAAAACCTAGCTGAATTATCGTTGCCAAATAACCTACACATCATGGCAGCTGCATAGGAATATGGAGGCAGAAGAGAATCTACAGAATACATACCGGATGCTTCATTTCGGTGCTTCTCTGGGTATTTCCTCCAATTTCTGATAGGGTCGGATTGGACTTTGTTATCATCAGCAAATTCTTTGATAAATTCCTTGTTATACACCTTCTGTGGGTCTGGAAGATGGTACATTGTTTTCAAGTCTTCTGCTTTAAATGAGCCGAAAGGCACTCCGGATGCTGAAATAAACATTCTATCTTTTATCTTTACACTGTCAATAATTCATCGAACTACATCATAGTAAGGCATGATGCTTGCTCTGGCTGCAATTCGATGCAGAAATGAATTTGCAAGTGTTCTTTCATTGATGTCAGAGTCGGAATCCGAGCTATCCTCGTCTGAAACTGATGCCTTCTCCACTGTAACCTTGGGGTCTAATTTTTCCAACAGGTTGTAGACTGTGTCCCATGTCATTTTTCCAAGACCTTGGCATGATGTATCTGTGACTAGCCTTAGCTTTATGGGCTTTTCTTTTGAGACTGTAGGAGTCTCAGCAAAATTCACTGGTAGAACAGTCTTATTTCTTCTCCCTCTTTTTGACATTTCTACGTCTGCTACCGCTTCTCTTTGTCTGTGAATGAAAGAACTTGGTGTTCTTTGGCTCTGCAAGACAATAAACTCTCAGTCGTGCTCAACAAGTCATTCAAACTGAATGATTTATGAATTTATGGTTTTCATTCATTTGTTTCGTATATTGCGTAAATGCTCCTTTTGGGTCACACTTAAGTATTTAAAACCAAATCACAAACCATATTCATTTGATTCGTTATTGAATGCCTTTCGTACCAATAAAGATTTGGCGCTTGTGATATATTAATATATTCAACAAAAATCTTCGTATGCAAAATAGATGAATCGCATCGGAAGTTTTCGAATGGCAAATGAGTATCACAATACGTTTATCCCGATTGATCGATTGCGATTGCAGATCTTTCCGATCTCTGATGGTGGGGTCTACCATATTTTTTTAAACAAATGTTCGATTTTCTTTTAAAAGCGCTTATTATCAAATGCACATCGGATCGGGGAATTTCAACTAAGCATAAAGAGTTTTTTAAAGATTGTCCCGATTGATCGATTGCGATTGACCGCATCGCATCGGAAGCTTTATTTAATTGTTTTAAACTCTTAGCGATTAGAATTTTCCGATTGGACTAATCGCATCAGAAGATTTGAAATGGGCATATGATATTTCTTTTGAGTGTTTTTTCCGATTCTCCGATTGCGATTGAGCTTTTAACTTTGATTTGTTTTTTATGATAATGCCTTTTATATTAGATCGGACTATAAGTTTTTTGAATATGAAATTTCAAAACAATGAATTTTATTTCTAAGTGTTTTATTTCTAAAAAGAAAGGGACCCTATTTCTAAATTTTATTTCTAAAATTTAGAAAAAGGGAGGGTTGTTGTATAGTACAACAGAACCTTTATTTCTTGTAAAATTAGAAAATAGTTAGATGAATCAATGTGATCTAGAGTAGTTTCTCTCCTTATTAATAGAGTGATGGCAATGATCTATTTCCAGTCTTAGATTTCATTTAGAAGTGTTATAGGCTTCCTTTCCAAGAGTAACTCTAGTTACTAACACCTCATTGTAGAACCAAGATGAGTATGGCATGAGTAGAGCTCATTTGCTGTGCATATAGCACTATCACCTCCAAGTTTTTGCGGACCCTGGGTTGATAAACTAAATTTGCGTAGGCTCTAGGGGTTTTAGCACTCTTGGTGCAATACAAGGGCTCACCACATTTTCCTCCTCCATTTTCATTTCCTAATAAGGTAGTCTATGTTGCTACTATTGAATTTCAGAAACATAAATATCAAATTGTTGATCCACCTCTTCCACCTTCTTCAGTTTTCAATGGTCAAGAATTCATCTAAGAAAACTTCAAATATTCTAATACAGACATAGAGTCTGAGGCGAAGGATGATCCCTCTATTTTTCAAGGTGACATCACCACACATAATCCTAATCCTAAATATGTTTCAATTGAGAGTATTATTTATTTAAGGGTTACCTGTTATCCTCTATCATTTACATATCATGGATTTTTGTACCTTAATTCACTTGCTCAATATGCCCAACTAAAATTTTCTTTAGATACTCTTGATTCTCAGTTTGCTAGTCCAAATGGTGATCAAATACAAGTTGGTCACATTCCATTGATGTAGGAGGAGGGTGTAGATAATTTTAATCACTCTTTCCTCTTTTAAATTCCTCTATGTAAAGATGTCGTTCCTTCATTCTCTACCTATTTAGAATCTTGTGATCTCAACAATAAATAATAAAAAATGAAGATGCTTAACCAAACTAAATTCTTGGAATACCAACATTCTTATGAAAATGAATCCATTGATATATATGGTGATTAATTCCCAGGGACATCGACTTATCACTTTATTTCTCAATTAATATTTAGCTTAAAAGTTTTAAATCTAGAATCTGATCTATTCAAAGAACATTTTCTTATGGGAACTTCATCTTCAACTCACTATCCCTTCTGCCCTACCGCTTCAAAGTAATTAAATCGTGATGAAAATATGAAATGCTTATTGAATTCATAG
Organism: Pinus albicaulis; assembly: GCA_034641835.2. Classification (NCBI taxonomy): domain Eukaryota; kingdom Viridiplantae; phylum Streptophyta; class Pinopsida; order Pinales; family Pinaceae; genus Pinus; species Pinus albicaulis. The sequence goes on along the minus strand of CM076579.1, from coordinate 424,756,062 downwards.
AATGATGGGCATAAATTTTAATTGACACAAGGTGGTAAGTTTGAACATAATAAGGGATAAAATAGTGAAATCATTAAGCATAGTAGGAATTCTTTATCTTGGGTTGCTCATGAAATTTCTTAAATCTATACATCCTCATATCCACAATCGAAAAAACCTTATAACTTGAGTAAATTGTTTGTTAAGGGTGAATAATTTGATCAAACCAATGCAATAGATAGATGACGTCTGGATAATAATGATATTGTTGAAATAACTCATACTAGTTATCCACATATAATTCACAATATAAATCGGCTCTCAAAATATAGTTATTCAACATTTGAAAGTCTTGGGACTTGTTAGGGAGTCAAGGAACTTAAAATTCAATTGATCATTATGTCAGGTTCTCATGATCCTAATGAGATCCCAAACTAGGTTAGATTTTAATTTTCTCCACATTTGTTCACTTAATGCAAATCCATTCTTGAAATATCTTCAGCATTTCAAAGACAATTTTCTTAATTTTAAAGATGATTTTTATGATATGATATAGAATTTTGTTGCCATTCATTCATCTTCATGTAAACCTCTTGTATCTAACTAAGGATTGGAATGCATTTATTTCATGGATGAAAAATTCTATGAATGCTATCATTTTGATTATAAAGATTATAAGTCATTGAAGGATTCACATATTCTAAATGCTTATGTGAATAATCCATTCCTAAAATTTATTTTGAACGTTGTGAAGTTGATCATTATTGTTTTGACACGATATTTACTCTTGAGTGTTAGTGAAGGATTGAATTATCTCATAAATCAAATCTTTTGGGATGAAAAAATAATTTCTCACATTGATATCAATGTCGGAAATGATTCAACATATGCTTCTAATAGTTTGTCAGCCTAGTATCCTAATTGGTTTCCCAAATTTATGATACTAGAAATTGTTTCTAATTCCCTAAACATTTATATTTTTTGTTTAGTATGTAATGGGATACAAAGGTAACCAACAATGAATAGAGAGTATTATCTTATAATCCACCAATTTGATCATAACACTAGTTCTAATAATTGTCACTCAACTCATCATTTTCCCATTGATACATATGATTATATTATTTTTTTTACATTGGTTGATCTTATTAAAACAATATAAACTATGAAATGGAAATTGTAAAATCAAAACGATAACTCTAGCCAAAAAACCCCCAAAAAACATGAAGAATAGTCAGAAAACGAAAAAATGTTGATGCTAGAATAACATTTTTTTAGGGTAAATTTTCAACATTTTTTAGAAATGGCAGTAGAAACCAATAAAAACCAATTTTTTTTTTGTATAAAAAACACCGTGAAAACAAAAAGTGTTGATGTTGGTTTAACTTATTTTTTTTCGAGGTAAAGTTTCAACATTATTTAGTAATGATGTTAAGGACAAAATATCATGACTCCGAAAAACTTTAAAATTCCAACGATTTGCAGGCATGAAATTAAAGATATAATATCACCTCCCTCAAAAGCCCTAAAATTCCAACAAATTTCAGCCATGGTGTTAAAAATATAATACTTATATTTTTTTTTAACCATATAATTAAAGATAAAATATCATGACTGAAAAAAAGATTAAAATTTTGAGAAATTTTCAACCATGGATTAAAACCAAAGATCATGACTCCAGACAACCCAAAGTTTTCAATTTCAACCATGACATTACTGAAATTTTTTATGATTAAAAAAACTATAAAAATGAACACCTAAATGAAAGAGTCATTATACGAAGTGTAATTTTATTTTTGATGCTAAAAGTCTAACGACTTTAAAATCTTAGCCTAGGAAAACTTCACTTATTTCAATGAAAATTTAAAAATAAACCATCAAATAGACATGGAGTGTAGGCAAACTCGACCCATTGCAATGAAAAATTAAACAACAACCACAAAATTGACACATTGTGAGGGTCGACTTGATCCATTATAACGGAAAATTGAAAATCAAATATAAAATTGAGACATAACAGGACTTGGGTACTAGTCAAGGATCAACATGGACCATGAAAGAAAAAATAAATAAAACCAAATAATAAATAAAAATGAAAAATACAAAAGAAAAAAAAAATTAAAACATTGAAAAAAGACCAAAAGAACACAGTTTAAAAAATAATAAAAAGTAAAGAAAAATATAAGTTAACACATAAAAATAAAAATAAAAAGCATGACTATATATATATATATATATATATATATATATATATATATATATATATATATATATATATATGTATCTATGTATGTATGTATGTATGTATGTATGTATGTATATATATGTATATGTATATATAGATATCTCTCTATATCTATATCTATATCTATATATTTACACACACACACACACACACACACATATATATAGAGAGAGAGAGAGACCAAAAAAAGGCCAACATAAAAAATGTAAAAAAAAAACAAAATTAAATTATAAAGGATTAAAATATAAACATAAGCGCAGCATCGGAGCCGAGGATTGTGAAGAGCGTGGATGAGAGTTTCTAAAGGAGGGAGGGTTGACCTCCTCATGCTGGAATGTTCTAGAAATCAAACCATCCTCCATTTTCCATCTATTGAGAAACCATGATACCAATTGTCGAGCCAAGACATTACAGGCAAAGCGAGGATCTAACCCCTGTTTTAGACGAGTGAACCTCTGTTTATGCCGGTATACCATGGGATATGGAACACCCGATCTCGTTGGTGAGGTAGATGGTTTTTTTCCTATGGCACCCTTACAGTCTTGGGAATGAAGCGATGTCCTCATGGATGTTGTTCCTCTCCCATGGATCTTCACGATGTTGCTGGACTCTGGCCATTTGGTGCAACAGGTGTGAACTTAGGGTGATGGACAACGACTTCTCCCTCTTGGATTTGGAAGATTAGACCATTTTCATGGTGGGCTTGCATGATATCTAGCCATGGTTTGGATGTAGATGGCTGGCCCTTTTGTTCGGGCATGGTAAGGGGGAAAATTCCCTCTTCAAATCTATCCCTGCCTAGAAGACTTGGGGCATGTGTGGGCTTTTCTCCTTTCCCTCATCATGGAGGCCATTTTCTCTGTACTCCATGTCTTAGTATTAAGCTTCAATATATCTCCAACCCACCCTCACTTCGGACCCCAGACACAGAATAAAGTGAAGACATCACAATAGATTCAGATTCCCTGGAATAGGTAATCCCCTATTATTTTCATATTTCTATTAGCCCCCCTGTGGGAAAATATTTTTTATTATGGGTAGAAGACTCCAACAGAGTGTTTCAAATGAAATAAAAAATGTGGGAGATGATGGGTTACCATATTCAGATTTAATATATGTTTAGTGAAGGTCAGTCACTTTAGGACTACTGGTCTATGCAGGACCATTTTATTGTTTTAGGGGTGACCATCACCCTTAACCTCCACCTGAGAGGGGGTCTGGCGGATCTGGGCACATCTAGATCTCCAAGAGGTGAAAATCATAATAAAATATCAAATCAAGAGAAAAAAAATGGTGGCCCATCCTATAATAATATCTTACAGGGGAAAAAAATTGCAATAATACCTTCAGACAAGTTGGAAATGCCCCACGGCCATACATAGTAGAAAAATTGGGTCAAACACCATCACTAACGATAGACAATCCAGAAGCAGAGGAGCATTGCACGACATATAAAGCCCAAGCATTAATATGCCGCTTTAACTGATTTTCTCCTAAACCGATGGAGCTCTTCCATTAGATTTTTACACACTGGGCCACAAACTGTGAAATCCACCTATGCTCCAAGGGGTTTTTTATTGTAAAATTTTAATCCTTAGAGGATAGAGATATCATTATCCGAGAAGCAAAATGGTTCTAGGGATCGACCAACCTTTTCATTATCCCCCATGGTTCCTGGATTTTCACACAAACATTATGGAACTCATTAGAATGCCGGTATGGGCCAGATTGTACAATCTTCCCCTTCATTTCTAGAATGACCAAGTTTTTGAATTTATTGGGAATAGTATTAGGCGATACATCAAAACAGATATAAAGAGATTAGAGGAGAGGATATACAGTTTCACACTTGTATGTGTGGAAGTAGATCTCAGCAAAGGTTTATAGGAGAGTATCCTGATGATCTACAAACAAAAAAACTGGTTGCAAACACTAGACTATGAAAACACTACATTCAGATGCAGAATTTGTAGGCTAACATGAAATTTACAAAACACATGTCGTCATGCCGAAAGAGAAAATAGAAAAAATAAGAAGATTGGGAAACAAAAAAAAGGTTGGCAATATCCCCCACCTGATTCGGAAGAGATGAGACAAAAGAAGAGGACAATACTACCCCTATAGAAAACATTCAGACTACGAAGGAACCAAAGGTATAAGAGAATGTTTCAAATGATCATATTGATCCACAAACTCTTCCGAATCAGTCAGACATGAGTCTAGAGGATACAAGAAACTATGGGAATAAATGACATCATTTATCAGATAACTTAGATTCAGATAAGGACAAGGGAACTGAGGTAGCAGATAATTAGATTTTCCTTAGCACATTTGTGCCATCACAGGGTGAATGGCGTAAGGTAAAGAAGAAAAAAAGAAGAACAAATTGATTTGTGTGGCTTTCCCCCATTCCGTTGGATGGGAATGTTCTGTGTTGTCTGACTTTCTTTCTTTCCTCATCTTATTTTTTGTGTCGACGCAACTTATTTCTTACATCCTACTTTGTTTCAGGCTTGCTTTTGGTCTGTGTGACATGTTTCCCCTTGGGGCGTTGCTTCATGTGGAATCTTGTGACATCTACGATGTAATATTTTACTATTTATAAAAAGTTCAATTTTTTTCTGTGGAAGAAAAACCATAAATTATTTTAGAACAACATAATTTAAGAAAACATATTTAAAAGATTAAAAAATCAAAACAAAAAAAATATTAGATAATTAAAAAAAAACAACAATTAAAGAAACACAATTAAAAAGCATTAATATAAAATTAAAAACAAATAAAATAACAAAAACATAAAAAGTTAAAATTAAATTAAAATAAATACAAAAAGACAAAAAAGAACATTCTAAAACATCGCAAAGGAAAACAAAAAACATGTGTTTGGAAAACCCTTAAAAAACAAACATCTTAGAACGAAAAACCAAAAGAAGAATAGGACAACTTGAAAAATGGCTAAATAATCAACATTTAAAAAACAATTATGCATACTTAGGACATAAGAAAATTTAAAGTGTAAAAAATATGCCTTAAAAAAATGTGGATTTTTTTCAAAATTCACATGAAAATTACCAACATTTAAAAAATACCCACACTTAATACATTAGAAAATTTAAAATGTCAAAAACAAGCTCTCTAAAAAAAGGGGTTGATGTTGCATCAATACTTTTCAAATCAACATGAAAATCACTAACATTAAAAAAAATGCCCATACTTGATACATAAGGAAAATTAAAGTGTCAAAAATATTCTCAGAATTTTTTTTTTATTTTGAATCAGATCTTTTCAAAATCGAATGATTTTTTTCTACCTCAAAAAAATTGGTACTCAGTACAATTCTCATTCGTTAGTGTACATTGTTTTAAGCTTATTAATATTTTTGATTCATCATTTCACTATGGATATGTTTATCAGATAGGCGAGGCACTTCAGATTTCAATGTTTATTATGTGTAGTCCTCAAAATCTTGACAAGGTTTCTGAATGAGATCAGGTTATATTTTATTTGCAATACTCTCTCCATGATTCGATTATGATGATTGACAGTTCATTTTCCTAGGAATTTCAGGATTTTCAAATTGTTTTTTAGATAACATGATCCCATTTATGATTTTCTTCAGGAATCTTATTTAGCAAGCTCTATTGCTAATAATAAGTTTCGATTTTTCTTGATGTTCACTAATATTGAAAATAGCAATGGATGTGCATTCACAAGAATATTCCAAGGTTTGTATGATCATTGTTCTCTTCAACAAGGTAAATTTGAAGCGAGTTGTTATGCCACATCTTCCTTCCAATAGGAAAGGTCTTCAATTTCTTATGCATATTTTTCAAGTTGACATCCCTTTTGTTGCACATTATTTCATATTGTTCCTAATTTCACACATCTTTCTACTTGCAAGTTGGGAGCTACTTTCTTGGCTACACTAGAAATTTCGCTTCACTTAGCCCTGACCCTCTAGCTAATTAGATTAGGAGTAGGGCTAGTCACATTTCAGCTTTTCTTTTGCATTGCATCTACCCTGCATTATTCTTTGTAGTTTCTTTGTTTTCCTACATCCTGTCTCGTATGTTTCCATTCATTTTAGTACCACATTACGATGAATTCTTATTTTACTTTAGTCTTTCCATTTGTTTTATTTCTTTCTTTCAATATTATAGGCTACCTTTCATTTCAGTCTTACATTTTTTCTCATTTTCTTCTTTTTATTTTCTTGTTGTGTCATGTCTTTCCTTTCACATTTTTTTTAATAATATCGTGCATGGAAACTACTCATGTGTGGCTCAAGAACAATGTGGCAGATATTTGAAAATGAAATTGTGATAATGATAAACACTTGGATATTTTGTGATCCCCTTGTTTGCTTGGGTTTACATATATTTTAAATTCAATCTTATCTGGATGGAAAATATGATTCCTACCAGACGGAAAACCTTTGGTGGAACTATGAAGCCTGTATATATTTAGGATATTCATTACTGACTCAATGTTATAAATGGGTGGTGTTCTGACCTATCAACTCAATCGAATAGAGAAGATAAAGGATAAAAATTAAAATGAGCATGACAATTCCAGGTATCATTCAAATCCCTCAAACAAGGAAAAACCTCTCTTGTTCATTAAATAATTCGAGATCCATGTGAGAGGAAATTTCAGCCTAAAAGTGCCATGAATTTTTCATGCAATTTCCATGTCATAATATGTAAACCAATAAAAAAACTTTAAATTTAAAAAGAGATACATGTAAATATTTTGGAGGGAAAAAAAGAAAAAATAATTTTTTTAATTGTATTTTTGGTTTATCTCCTTCTAGGTTTACTAAAATTTCAAGTGTAGACACTTGTTGGATGTGGAATTAAATTTCACATCCAATGAGTACCCATTCTGCATTCTTTTGACACGACCCACATTGATAAAAAAAATGAATATACATAAAAAACACGTTGAACACTTTTTTTAATGTATCTTCAACCTTTATCAATGTTGGTCTTTTCGAAAGTATGCATAATGGGTACTCGTTGGATGTGGAATTGTACTCTTTGGATGTGGTATTTAATTCCACATCTAATAAGTGTCTACAAACCTATAAGGAGATAAGCCAAAAATACAATAAAAAAAAGTAGTTTCTTCTTTTCCCTCCAAAATTCATAAATCTTATTTTATTATTTTAACCATTATTTTATTATTTTTCCTTAAGAGGTCACTTTTAGGCTGAGATTTCTTCTAATGCCTCTTCCACCCTAGTGAAAAAAATTTCTAAATAAATGTTAAAGAATATTGAAAAAATAAAATAAATGGTGAAGAATAGAAAGCATTCCTACGTAGAGAGGTGAAGCAAGAAACTTTTCCAAGGAACTAAACATGCCTATTAAGAGAAAATAAATGACTTTGATTCCTTCAAGTGACTTTGTCGGGCTAGTGAAAAGGCTCACTAGCAACATAGCAACATCAGGGAAAGTGCTTAGCTCTGAACATGAAAATATTGAGTATACTCATTATCCTGCTTCCCTATCGAAATAGTTGAGGTATGTATAGTTTTATAAATGTGTTTAAATTTGAGAAAATGATAGGGGATAGTATATATTTAACTTGGATAAGTGGAAAATCTAGGGCGATATAGATGGTGAATCATTAATTCCTAATTTACTAAGACTTAGTGCTTAATGTTAGACCTAAAGAGAGAAATTGGAGCTCTTCGAGTGTGTTTCCAATTGTTGTCACTACAACAAACACCTCCAAAGTTTTGCCTACACTTAAATTATGGAGCCTCCTTGTGATATTATGATTCTCATCTCAATTCCTCATAGTCACTTCTCGATCAATTGATTTTTTTCTAAGTGTTCAAGTATTCTTCTAAAGATTATAAGTGTTGAAACCACTTTCTTACACATGCTCATCTTTTGATGTATTCGTAAGTGCACTCCTTCCTAGCAATCCTAGAAGTTAATGTCTACCTTTGAACTTAGGAATTCTACAACCATTGAAGACAATTCTTGCACAGTATTTTGAGATAGATCATATGTAATCCCTAGATATAGTGATTGTGTAGCGCCTAGTAGTAGTAACTGTGAACTCTTGATGATAGTTACTGTGCAACCCTTGGTGGTAGTGATTATGCAGTTCATAAAGATAGCTCCTATGTACCCTTTTATGATAGGTAGTTTTCATTTCCAATTAACAGTGAGAATGCAATTCTTCAAGTCAGTGCTTTCACACCTCTTAGTGGTAGCCACCTCATTCTTGTCTCCCCTCCTTGCATGAAGAGTCTAACTCATAGTTCTATTTCAGTTTTGAAATATATGTGCTTTGAGGCATAAGTATCATTATCTCACTCTCAATTTAAAATTTATTTTCATTCAGGAGAGTTTCTCAACTGCCCCTTTTCCGCACTTTTTTCTTTCGTAAGTATCGCTTTCACTTTTGTGACTCTCGTTTTTGCTTGCTTTCACTTAAATTTGCAAGTGTTGATTTTGTTTTATTTTTCTTTTAAATGTGTCACTTTCAATTTATTTAGCTTTTTCAAATGTTGTTTTCACATATTTTTACTCTCACAAGCCTCACTTATTCCTACTTTCATTCTTACATGTGTTGCTCGTGTTTTTTTTTGTGTTGGCATGTGTCATTTTCACTTGTTTTCACGCATCTTAAGAGAAACTTGACACATTTTCAAGATGTGAATCTAGTTAAATATCTTACACTATTTTGATGATATTGATCATTAGAATATGTGTTGGACATTTTCCTATTGCATTGTGCACCTTTTGTTTGGAGTCGACAATTGGGTGGTCACTTGTATTTCAAGTGTCACAATATTATGTTTTAATTTTCATATTCAATTGGTGTTAGCTAGTGTGCATATTTTTACCTTGTATTTGATGCTATGCCTGTGTATGATATTTGTTTGAGACTTTTTTGGATGTCTTTCTCTCTCTAATTCCACTAATCCCACACTTATCCATTTTTAAGCCCTTATTGATGCTTCCATTAGGCGCAAGTTATAAAAGCACTAATCCTCCACTAGGTGATGAACATTGTGCATTCATAAGACCTAGTGATGAAACCATTACCTCCTACACTTTCTCACTAATCTCTTATCAAGGAAAACTCCATTTATTTTACAATGAGCACCTTCAAAGCATATTCACTGAAACCTTGCTATTGTTGGAAAATTGATTATGGTAGCATTTAATTTTAATATTCCTTCATTGACATATATTTGGAATATTATTTTCTTATTTTTATTTGTATGCTTATGTTTTTATCATAAATTAAGTGCCAAAATAATAAATATCACAACTATACAAACATTATTGCAAGATATAGGCTCCAATCTAGGGAAAAACCCTTCAAATGGGAAAATAAAAAAATAAATTCCCTTCTTATAGAATCAATTCGAATGAGACTTCCATAACCAAAAACCTAGACCAGGGCTACCACCAAGAACTAAGAAAACCACCAATCATCCTTGTCCAAAGCAATACAAGAGCATCACAACAATATTCTTCCAAAATCAAGGCTCTTCTAGCATTTTAGTTCCAAAAGAAGAATTTTTCACTATTACTGTAACATTTGGAGCTAAGGTATTCCTAGAAACCCTATTTTTCTTGCACATGAGAGCTAAAGTAGGTAGATTTAAGATATTTGAACCTTTCTAGGTATTCTTCCCTTCTTCTATAGCCTTTTCTTGATTTTCTAATTTTTTCATTCTTCTTTATATTTGTGGATTGAATATAAGATATGTGTGTAAGTATTGCATATATAATGAGGCCAAAGTTTCACCATTTTATAGCCTTACAAGAGATTCGAATAGCCCTCTCTAGGTCGACTTCCCCTTTGTTGGCTAACTTGGTCTAGGGATCCTTCCAGCCACTTCTATATAAAAAATAATTTTCATTTTCTTAATACAAATTCCCAGAAGGGTATTTTACAATATGAGAAGGAAAATTTGACTCATGGGAAACCTTAGGAGCATTCCATGGATTCTTGAACTTATGGAAAAATTACCTGAGCATGAAACCCAAGCTTTACAAAAATAATTTTATTTCTTTTTTTGATAGATACATTGAAATTAAATTATGAAATGAGTCAAATGAAAATTATGAAGACTAAACTAGTTACATTCTCCAACTCCCTCTTAACTAGGGAGGTATTCATAATTTTCCATGCAGCATAGGTACAATAATCGCTTTGAAAAGTTCTCATAAGAGGAGTTGGATTGGTAATCAATTCTTAAGCATCAACATTATGATCAACCAACACTGTCTTTGAGGCCTAAATATACAATATCTGCTTCATTGAAGAGCATTATGATGTTATGATTTATGTGTGATACTACACTACCTCTACAAGGCACATACCCCATCCATATGTCCACAAGGTGTGTCCTTTCAAGAATAATCTTGTCCTAGATTTCCAACCATGAATCCTCAAAGAATATCGATCCTCTTCAACCACTCTGATCTTAGTACTTGTATTATGCTCACAGAGTGTTAGTCCCTTTCCTTTCTTGGATGTTCTATCCTCAAGGAAACCATATATTCTTATCCAATCCTCCACCAAATCTCTTCAGTGCCTTCACTTAGACTTATGACTATTACTCATGGTCAAGTGCATGACTCGTGAAGAAGAGAATGCATAAATATTTCCGACATCAATCCCTCTCAACTATAGAGGATATCATTGTTCTCCTTTTAATCAGAGAATAGTTATTTTCTTGTATTCAAGGAGACTCCTTTTCTCCCTCTCAAATCTATAGGATATTCCTAAATTCCTTTTCTACTTGACACATCATAGCCATAATATTACAAGATTGTTTCCATACTTATTCTACATGGAGATAATTTTCCTTCTCATCTCATTTTATTGAGCTTGCTTCCTTCCTAGGTATCACAGTGCCATATTCTTCCCTCAATCTTGTGCAAGTTCTAGGTAATCAATCAATTTCATGTTGTCATCATCAATGAAGGAACTATATTGAGAATTTCCAAACTTCAAGTGTATCATAACTTCTTCATCAAATTGATGTCCTTTATTTTAGTACAAACATCGACCTTCAGGCTATCTTCTCACACTACTATCTTTCAATCCCAATATTTTAACATCTTGACTTCACATTTTCCAGGTATCATATATTGAGATTCCATCAAAATTTCATCCATATAGTTGAACTTGTCTCAAATATCATCATGTATTCCTACAATAATGCCCTTCTAGGTAGCAAAGTACTATGTTAACTATATAACCAAAAATAAAAAATACTAGACTTACCTCATCATGATGAATCTATCATCAAAGCATCAACATCCTCATAGTCCATCTCCACACGATTATTCCTTCATGCAACTGGATTACCAAGTTACAATCTTCTTCCAGATATTATACAAGATGTTGATTATTAACATATATATTCTAGCGATAAAGTCTTCATATTATATACATTCTACAGTAAGTAAAATTCATCTTCTTAGGCATTATATAAACAAATGAAAGACTTACTATGAATAATTTATAACTAACTTTTGTTAAAACATTATATGAATCCTATGAAAGAGTTACTTTATGCTTTTTTAATCCTTCACACAACCATTTAGATATATGTATTCCATAATGACTATTCAACTTGAGCAACTGTATTCCTTTATCCTTTTTAGAGTATAGTTTCCATAAAGTATGGAATATATGCTAATCCTTTTCATAATTATATTTACAATAACCTCCAAAATGATGGTTATTATAGGATATTTAGGATCCATCATATAAAAATGACTACCTCTAACATAATTTTAGATAATGTATGGATGAAAATATGCAAAATGGTCCAAAAATTCTCATTCTTGAAAGACCAGATGCTTCTTACAAAACAATTCAAGTAGACTCTATAGATGCAACTATCACAAGATTTTATCTATGATGACATACCAAAACAAGATTCTTGTATAAAATACAATGATGCATGCGTAATCCATTAATGAACTTGTTAGCATCAATTCATTGAGGGTCCTTACAGATCCATTTTCCATCATGCTCATCAGTAACAAGCATAAGAATTTATTTGCTTAGCCATCCATCCCATTTTTTTTCCTTCACTATTTTCCTGCAATATTCACTAAAAAGTACAAAAAATATACAAACACAATAGCATGATGTCAATTTTCATGATCTAAGATTTCCATGGTTTTTCTTAGAGGGTATAATCCTAGGGTTCTTAAATACAAACCTTATTCTTTGATATTTCTCTTGGAAACATCATCCCTAAGGTTTATAACCTAGGGTTTATCCAATTCAACCATTGCTAGGGTTCACCATATGACATTGATTATCTTTAAACCATAAATGACAATGGGTAGGGATTTTATGAGGGAACAAATTGATAGGGTTTTTCACTTAACTAGGATTTTCCAAGCCCCGTCTAGGGTTTAAAATACCTACGTACCAAAGTATTTTCAACAAGGTGAAGTTTAGAAACCTTATAAATTTAATGTATTAAATTATGCAAACCCTTTATTCAACTTAAGCTAGATAAGCATAATTATACATACCTTACTTCTACCCCAAATTATCCTTTCTTTCAAAGAATTGGTCTGTAGATGACTTCATTTTCTTCCCAAAGATATCTGTATCTCATAGTTGAATTTTTACTTCCAATTAGGGTACACTACAGATGTTGCTACAAATCATCAAACCATACTTCTAATATTATAACTCCTTGCTTCAAACAAGCCTTGAATTGAATATAGTAGTCCTTTCTTACTTCAATTTCCTTGATGATATATCTGGAATAAGCTTATGCTATCTCTTTGCATATTTGACCCTTTGGTTAAGGATTTATCATAGCCATGGAAAAAACATTGAGAATATGCTTAAATTTCCTCTCCAACCTGTGGTCTAGCATCCACTTCAATATGTCCTCCTTCATTGGCTAGAATGGTTGCTACTAGTCCTGAAAATTTGTAATTTTAGGTTTCATTCATCATTGTACATAGGCATAAGACCCTTGGCCTAAAATAGGTATATCTTTGAGTTCAATAACATATCTAGTCTCTTTTATATTTAGCCTAATTATTTGACCTAAACTACATCACATTATTCCTCTAAGCCTTTGTTGTACAATAGTGATATACGTCTCTCCAATATGCACTCAACTAGTTCCAAATGACCCTCTTGTAGTCTTGTCTGAAGGCTTCAGGCCTGTAGCTACTATTTCCAAGCTTGGATCTGATCTTGGGTAGAAAGGATGACAAAAGTAGGTATGTTCAAGGCCTTAAAAAACCCATAATTTTGATGACCTTTTCTTCGAGAAATAAGTTTTTTTTTATTGCATTTTTTGAAGTATTTCAACTACCTACTAAATAGTTAGTCTAATCCTTATATTTTCTTGAGGACTTACAATTTGGATCATATCTAGCCTGCTTGTATCCCTATGCATCCCTCAATTAGATTACAAATAGTCCCTGATTCTTATCTTGGAAAACCTTTTGACTTCAAACAACAATGAAATTCTAGCTGCATATGACCTTGACCTTAGCTCTGATACCATGTTGGAAAATTTATAATGGAAATATTTAATTTGAATTTCTTTCATTGATCTATATTTTTGATACTATTCTCTTCTTCTTTTTACTTTTTATGCTTATATTATTATCATCAAATAAGTGCCAAAACAATTGATATAATCACCATACAAAAATGAACACAGGATATAGGCTCCAAGCCAAGGAACAATCCATCCAAGTGGAAAACCAATAAAGAACTTATCTTCTTATAGAATCAATTCAAAGTATAATTGCATGACCAAAAACCTATTCCAGGGCTACCACCAAGAACCAAGCCAACAACCAATCATCCTTCTGCAAAACCAGACAAGAGAAATGAAAGAATATTATTTCAAAACCAAGGAAATTCTAGCCTTTTAATTCCCAAAGAATAATATGCCACTATTCCTTCCACCTTTGGAATTCAGGTATGCACAGAAACCATAGGTTTCTTGCACGTGAGAGATGAAGTAGGAATATTTGAGATATTTTAACCTTTCTAGGGCTTCTTCCATTCTTTTCTAGACGTTTCATTGATTTTAGTCTCCTTTCAAACCGCATATTGAACCCAATATATAACTATACTTATTGTATATATAATGAGGTTCAAGCTTCAACTTTTAATATCCTTCCAAGAGGCTTGAATAGTCTTCTCTAGTCAGACTTCTCCTTTTATAGTCAACTTGGTTTAGGGAGCCTTCTAGACACTTTTGTATACAAAATCATATTTTTCTTAATAAAAATGCCTGAAAGGGTATTTTAAAATATCACAAGGGCACTTTGACTCATGACAAACCCTATGAGAATTAAATGGATGCTAGACCTAATGACCAAATGACTTGAGCATGAAACCCATGCTTTACAAAAACAATTTTGTTTCTTCTATTGATAGATACATAAAAAATTACATTATGAAATGGTTGAAATTACCATTATGAAGCCTGAAACTGGTTACATTCTTTAACAACTACTTGTTTTTCCTCACTTCACAAAGCCTTGATCACTCCTTCCTTGTATTTAACATCGAACACTTTTAGTTGACAACAAGGACTTCTTCATCCTATTGCAATGGAAAATTACACAATACAAAGATTCCCTTCCTTTCATGATGCAATTAGAGTCTCCTAAGAAAAGTGACTTAGCCTTCTATTTTTTACCTCATTCCTTTGTTTAAACCTTCATCCAAGTGTGCCCCCTATTTCCCATTGCACAATTCTACTGGACAGTAGGTCCATCTCTAGGTCACTCTTGTGCTCAATTGCACAATCCTTGGAGTATGTATAATAATCCTGGTGAAAATTCCATGTAATAAAGTTAAAATAATAACCATGGTTGATGGGACACATATTCCACGCTGAACGTTGGGAAAAACAATTGTAATATCCCAAAATTGGGAGAGCAGCAATACAAGACATAAAATTGGAAAAATGCAGAAATATCACTAAATAAAAACATGATAAAACCATAGAGCCATTCCATTATGATTATAACAGGAAAATAGGTACAAATTATTGAGGAAAGGATAACTCAATTTTGGAAAACAAGCCTCCCATGAAAGAATACACCTAAATATGAAATGATACTAATACAAGAAATGCCAGAATGTTATAACTGCATTGTCTGTGAGAAAGTAATATTTGAAATATAGAAATATATATTGTTGATAATGCAATGCTCCAAAAGTGCTAATACTAGAGATCTATGCTCCAAAACAGATTTCCAAGGTAACCCAAAGAAAGGTTTCCAGAAATACACAATATAAAAAAATAGCAGATATGGCCCTAGGGCTGAATAATCACTACAACTGAATCAATGAAAGGAGATGGCTGATTTGAAATATGCAATGGCTGATTCTCCTCCAATAGATCTCCTAAATGAACAGTTTATCCCCTCAAAGGAAACACAACACCTCCAACTAGGGAAATAAACCCATTGCTGCAGCTTCTCTATAAAATAATGCAGTCCTTGATTGAAATTGTGTTGTAGCTAATGGTAGCTACTTGGAATCCTACCAAATATAGAAATTATGCTCCAAGGACTTCCTTAGAAGCCTCCCGAATGAAAGGATGATCCCTCAAATGGAAAAATAGCTCACAAATGGGGTTTTACTACCCTCCACTACTACACCCCTGCAACACAACACAGATTTAGAATAGACTACACCGTAGAAGAAAGCATGGAAAATTTTAGGGGCTAATATTCGTAGATGGGCTAATTTTTCGTGTTTTTCCTCAAAAAAAAATTTGTTAATTTCCATTTTTTCTAAAAATGATTCGCCCACATTTTATAATATAAAATTATTTTACATTAAAAATCACCAAAATTTTATACAGAATAATATAAAATCATTATAAATATAAATATTTTTACAAAAATATTGCCAAACATTTTACAATTTGCATATTAGGGACTAGTAAAATTTGCCAAGGTTTCTAAACTTTGACATAAATTTCCATGCTTAAAATTTTCCTTGGAAGAAAGATGAAACTTGGCCAAATTCTAGATAGTGGTAATGCAACTGAGGATAGCCTCTCTTGAGCAGGCACTCGAAGTCCCCCAACGATGAGGGTGTGATTTCCGCTCGGAAACACCCTTGTGCTAAACAACACTACAGAACCTTCTAAACAACAAAAACATGCATAGATATGTCACATGAAAAATACAGATCTAAAAATATAAAAATAAATAATACAAGTCCATGTCTTCTAATCCTTCCATCCTATTCCTTTTATGCTTGCCGAGCTTCCTCACCCTGGGCCCCACTCGTTAAAGAAGCTAATCTCATGCATACACTCCTCCTAATTAACTGTGTTGTCCTCCATTAATCGTCCATTATCTCCAGAACAACATTGTTGATCTGATCAGCTTTGACCCTGTCCACATGCTCTGGCCCCTGCTCACACATTAGGGTTCTTTATTAAGCTGAAATGATGATCCACTTTAACATAAGAAGTGGCTTTATTTTTCATAAAGACATTTATGGGTCTCCCTACCCACTTATTCACCTATCTAAGTGACATAACAAAAATTTAATATTCCAATTAGCTACAAGCTAATTTAGGAATATTATAGTACTCCCCTCCAAAATGGTGCTTTTCCTCAAGCAATTGCAAGGATACTGCAAAAAATCCAATGGATATTTCTCCTCCCAAGTATACAAGTTAGCCTTTGGTAGATAAACCAAATAGCTCTCATCATGAAGAAGTAGGAGATATATGGAAAAAATTATATGATATCCATTGGCCTCCTCAAGGCATGGGAGATGGTAAATGTTGGGTACCTCAATCTCAATGAGAAACTACAATCTGCATGCATTCATCCAAAAAAAGTAAGCCATCCTTGGTAGCTCATAGAAACAATCACCAATCCCCTTCTTTTTCAATTTATAGGGGCTTTATGGCTGAAAATGAGAGATTAAATTGTTCAGCTCACTTGTCTCTCTCTCCATTTATGAAAAATATGGAATTTCTGGTCTTGGGCTGCAATAATATGGTTATTAAGAAGCCAGCAGGTACTTGGAATCTTATGATCCCACTCCTTGGTTCTAGGAATATCTCTTGCCCAATCCGTCCCACATATAGTGAATAGAGTGTCATCACTATATGGGCTCCAAAATAGACATGGAATAAGTGTCACATGACATATTGGATGGTGTCAATAGTACCTCAAGTGAGACCAGCATTGTTCTGCTTCTTGTTGTCTCCAAACATGATGTGATAAGTGGCCATCCAACTACTTTATTTCGGCCATAAGCTTCTCAAAAGCTTGAAAATAATAAAGGACATTAGGTGTTGGCTGAATATGAGCCAATAAAACAAGTATTGCCCAAAGTCCTCTAGTAAGTGGCCAATCCATCATTGTATGTAGTCCCAAAAGGACCATGAAATTGAAAGAGAGGCTTGCTCTCTTATGGAAAAATGTGTTGCAAATATATGGTAAAGGAATGCACATACATTGTTATTTGATTAAGAAGCATCAAAACATATTCTTTACCATATATTGTAGGCAAGCTAGTTAATAAGTTCATAGATGAGTCTTCCCATCTCTCCATCAAAAGGGGAAATGGTTGTAACAACCTTGCAAGGTGGTTTATTTTCTACTCATACCTCAAACAAGCTACACATCTCTTGATATGTTGGTGAACATCTTCTTTGAGATTCTCCCAATAGAATCCCTCCATGATGGTGTGATAAGACTCAATAAGGTCTACATGTCCTAAAAATAGTGCCTCATATGCTGCATGTAGAATCTTCTCCTTGAGCATGGAGTCTCTAGTCAATTATATATGATCATGGAAATAAATGACTCCATCAGCCACTCTATACCTCCCATATGTCACTTTCCCATCAAGAAAATTACATGTGAGGAGGTTCTTGGAATATTCCACCAATAGTTGGGACTCCCAATATGGATCTATGCTCCCCAAGAATGACATCGTTGTTGAAATTTGAAATGAAGCACTTGTCACATCATATCTCTCCTCTTTCACATGCTCAATGCCAAAGCCACATGTTGGAGTACTGCTACCACAGTTTTGTTGCCTCCTTTTCAATTGATCTTTCCCAAGAAAAGGTTGAATTATATTGCGGTCAACCTCCCCTTGGAAGGTATTTCCCATCCAAAACTTCCATAGTTTGGCCAATGCATGCAAGAGTTTCAATAACCTTTTGACATATTCTAAAATATTCCTCATGTGTGGAAGTATCATTTTCTACTCTAGGGCATCGAAGTAGCACTTTGAAACCATTCTTGTTCCTTCATAGATTCCTTAATCATCATCTTTCAGCGCAAATAGC
The DNA here is from genome assembly GCA_034641835.2 of Pinus albicaulis. NCBI lineage: Eukaryota > Viridiplantae > Streptophyta > Pinopsida > Pinales > Pinaceae > Pinus > Pinus albicaulis. The sequence goes on along the minus strand of CM076579.1, from coordinate 424,737,511 downwards.
TGAGTGGGAGATGGCAATGTCCATTTCAGAAAATTTCTCATCCCTCCTTTGAATCCATCAAAGGTTCTTTGCACTATGATAGCTCCTCCCAAGGCTTCTTCCTTAGCCAAATATATCAATGATGCACGATGTTGATAGAACTCTTTGATCCTCTTCCAATCAAGGGGTCTCCCTAGTGGAATGCCTTCATGTAAGGAAACATCAAGTCCTAGAGCATGCTGCATATGTGAGTGTATTGATTTGTCCCTACCCTCACTGCACAAATCATACTCCTGCTTTTGTGCATAAACCTCTTGAAAAGGATGTGTGTGTATGTTACCAATGACTTGATGCTAGCCATCCTTCTCATATTATCCTACCTTCTGTAAGATCTCATAGTCAAAGGTGTTTTTCTGCAATGTAATAAACTCATGCACACCCAAGGTAATATTTGTGTCAAGAGTCTTAATGACAAAGAAGTGATATACCATGGGACATGTCCTCAAAACTGTGGTAAATGTTGGAACAAACTTCCTCCATTTTTTAGTCTCGTTGCCTATCAACATAGACACATGCTATTCATATGTGACATCCTTTGGAACTTATTGCAAATATGCAAGAGCTCCTCTAGTTGAAGCAATTGTTTCATCTCCATCTCTAAATGGTGGTGGATCTCCTCCTGTTGTTACAACACTGGAGGCTCTTTCCAGCTCCTCCTCTTCCTTCTCCTCATTATTGGAGAATACCTCATAACCAAGGGATCCTTTGGCTTGATCCCCTCTTGAAGGGGGAATCCTTATGTCTTCTTATTGAGAAGAAATTTCTTGCTGAAGTGGGGATTTTTCCCTTGGAAAAGAATTTTTCACATATTTAACCCGCTCAACAACATTATGAAATGGATTTGGTTTCATGGATCCTTCCAGCTCATGCAAAGGTTCTGATTTCTTGGGTTTGGCTAGCTCACCCAAGGAATTTTAGAATGTCTTTGATCAAATCTTTTCACTACCTCGTAGTGAATTTTGCATAAGTATATATATTTGCATTATTCAATGAATAAGATTCATAAAACCACCAGGCACAAGCCTTACCTTTAAGATGAAGTGCTACCACTCTAATGGCTTTCTCTTCTAAAACTTGATGCAGATGAAAATATGTGTCTAGTTTCTTTACGCAAAGTGTGTTGCATGCACCCTCTTCTTCTATTGTTGTTACTGGGTCTTCTATTTTCTTTGATTTGAAAAAACCCTTGGAATTTTATATGCTCCTTGAATCTTCTAGACTGAGATTCATATTCTTCGAGATCATCACCAAGAGTCTCCTCCTTTGGTGTGCTTCTTCTCTTGCTAAGAATGTAGGCATGGTACTAAGTTGTAGATCTGATGGTGTAGCTGAATGCTCACAACGATAATTTGAAAAAATAGAGATTTCTTTATGTACAAGCCCTCTTGGAGAATAACCATATCTCTCCATCCTCATCTCTTTGATTTCTCTATTAATGGCTTGCATAGTTTGATTTCTCCATCCTTCCCTTTCATTTCTCCTGATAGTGGAGTCTTGCCTCCGTCTCTTCTAGAGATCTTCTCCTTTCTATGAGAAGCCTCTTTAGATGACATAATGGCTGAAGTACACAGGCTGAGCGAAGATTATGCTCCGATACCACTGTAATATCCCAAAGTTGGGAGAGCAACAATACAAGACATAAAACTGGAAATATGCAAAAATATCACTAAATCAAAACATGAGACAACCATAGAGCCATTCAATTATGATTATAATAACAAAATAGTTACAACATCTTGAGGAAAATATCACTCAAGTTGGGAAAACAAGCCTCCCATGAAATAATACACCTGAATATGAAATGTTGCTAATACAAGAAATGTCGGAATGATATAACTGCATTGTCTATGAGAGAGTAACATATGAAAGATATATATATATATATATATATATATATATATATATATATATATATTTGCTGATACAATTCTCCAAAAGTGCTAATACTAGAGATCTATTCTCCAAAACATATTTCCAAGAAAACCTAGAGAAAGGTTTCCGGAAATAAACACTATACAAAAATAACAGATATGGCCCTAGGGATGAATAATCACTACAAATAAATCACTAATAGGAGGTGGCTGATATAAAATATCCAATTTATTATCCTCCTCCAATATATCTCCTAAATGAAGGGCTGATCCCCTCAAATGAAACAGAACTCCTCCCACTAGGGAAATAAATCCACTATTGCAACTGCTCTCTAAAATAATGTGGTCCTTGAGATAAAATCCATTGTACCTAATGGTAGCTACTTGGCCTTGTGCCAAATATGGAAATTATGCTCCAAGGACTTCCTCACAAGCCGCACGGATGAAAGTATGATCCCTCCAATGGAAAAATAGCTCATAAATGGGGTTTTACAACCCTCCACTGCTACACCCCTGCAACACAACAAAGATCTTGAATAGGTTGCGTTGTAGAAGAAATTTGAAGCTTGGCCAAATGTTAGATAGTGGTAATGCAGCTCAAAATAACCTCTCTTGAGTAGGCAGTAAAATTCCCCCGAGGATGAGGGTGGGATTTCTACTCAGAAACACCCTTGTGCTAAGCAACACTGTAGACCCTGATAAACAACAAAAGCATGCATAGATATGTCACATGAAAAATCTAGATCTAAAAATATCAAAATTAATAATACAAATCCATGTCTTCTAATGTTTCCATCCTCTTCCTTTTATGCTTGGTGAGCTTCCTCATCCTGCACCCCACTCATTAAAGGAGCTACTCTCTAATGCACAAAATCCTCCTAATCGACTACATTGTTCTCCATTAATCCTCCCTTATCTCCACAACAACGTTGTTGATCTGGTCAACTTTCACCCTATCCACATGCTCTAGCCCCTGTTGACACCTTTGGGTGATTTATGAAGCTCAAATAATGATCATATTTCACATAAGAAGTGGTTTTATTCTTCATAAAGAGATTTATGGGTCTCCCTACCCACTTATTCACCTATCTAAGTGACATAAGAAAATTTTAATATTCCAATTAGATGGAAGTTAATTTAGGAATATTACAAGATCTTAGTGCAAGTGTTCACATTGGTTATTATGGATATGGAAATTGTCAAAGGAAATGGATAAGGGATTAAAGAGGAAAAATGTATTTTTGGCACATTTATTTATGAAAATAATGGAAATTAGGAGAAAATGGAGATGAAAGGTCACAAGTTGCATGTGAGAAGGAAAATGAAGGAAAATAATGGAAAATGAAGAAAATAGAGTCTTCCTTGATAAAAATTCTTATGAGGATCAATTGGTACCTTTTGTCAATGCATTTTTTGAGCTCTCTAATTATTCTCTCTCTCTCTCTCATACTCTTAGATACTTATAATTTTCTTGGAGAAATCCTGGAGGGTGTGGTATACTTGGTGATTTGGAGAAATAAGGAAAACGAAGAGCAGGAAAGTGAAAGAATACATGTGGATCAGCAGCTACAATGGGTTTTGGTTACAGGTTCTCAGTTGCATGTATGTTTTACTCACTAGTTTTGTAATGCATGATCTATGAATTTGGTTTCTTGATCATGATCTGTCATTTGCATGGAGGAGTTCCTTGATTGACAGTGGATTTTCCTTGCCTTTCCATCTCCTGGATAGCCACGGTGTTTTGGGTTCAGTTTCATTCCTTGTTTTTTTATTGGTTCTCACGTTCCTTTAGTTGTGGGTTGAGTTATTATTTATTGGAAGCCTTGGTTAGACAAACTCTATGGAAGCCCGACAGACAATTATGGGTTGAGTTACTAGTCCCAGAAGCCTTGTTTGGAAAAACATTTTGGAAGCACTAGCTGGGTTAAGCGACTAGTCCTGGAAGCCCTTGTTGGACAAACGCTCTAGAAGCCCTGTAACATTTGGGGTTGAGTTAATAGTCCTAGAAGCCCTGGTTGGAAAAAACAGTCTGGAGCTGTAGAAAATCTTGGTTAGATACCAATACATGATCATTGCGATATCTGACCATTAGGTGGAATCAATGGTTGAGGGTTAAGGTGTTTTAGCCTCTGGAATTCTTTGATTGGTTTTGATTGACGTGTTTTATGAGATCCAACATTCATGCTTGGAATATGGCACACGAGTGATTGGATGAAGAGAGATTTGGCTCAACCATTATATGGTTAGGTGGAACATGGAAGTCCCAGCTCTGGTTCGTCTCTACACTCATTAATGAGAAATTCATTCCCTTAGTATTGGGTATGAAAATGTATTTATTTATATGTGTATTCTATTGTTGTTGTATCCATGGTATTTTTTTTTGTTATTATGTTGGTTATGAGCATGTATTTTAACATTGATGATGTATGGATCTCCCTGTTGTCTAGGTAAATCTCCTCTAGGGACAGAGGTGATCCCTCTAGCCCTAGGGTGGGTCTAGAAACTATGGGAACATACTAACATCTACCTTCCTAGATTGTAAATGAAATTCAGAGAAAGGAAGATGACCTACCTTGTCCTGATGCTATGTTGTCGTCTTCCATCGAAACTTCGTGACTCACTGCTCTTCTCAAGCTCAATACACGTTGCTACCAATGTTCGATTACCTGTATAGACATTCAAGACACCACGACAAGCATAAAACCACAAAAAACATAAAACAATTACAACCTATCTAACTGATCAAGGAATGCTATAAATCTAATTATAAATGTGAACAAGGGTGGAAGATAAACATTAGATGCATTTTATAATGATAAAGACAAGGGGAGTTTACAACTAAGCCTTGATGTTGAGGCTCTCCTTCGGTAGGTCTGTATCCAAGCATGTTTTCCACACCCTCATGAAAAAAGGTCCAAGATCTCACTATGTTCTCAACACACACAAACAATCACACTCTGCACTATTCTCCCGAAGCTATGATTGGTTCTTCTCTATGCTAACTTTTTTCAGCTGTTTGTTCAACTAGTACATCAATGGAATATGGCTATATTTATAGAGGAGAGGAGGAGGTTGGGATCCCTACAAAGGTGGGAGAGATTCCTATCCTTTAGGAGAGTTCCAAGGGAGGTGGAAACTACTAACTAAAGGAGGGATTTCGTGGTTGTTTCAGTTCAACCACTCCCAATGACTCATCCTCGAGGTGGTTGGAATAGAACCTCCGCCTCTATTTTTTTTTTAAATTCCATAAACATCTTGATGTGGGTGCTTAACTGTGACATAGCACCAACTGGCGTGGGCTCAGTGTTAATTTCCTAGCTCGGCGTGAGAGTGTAACTCTCTACTTGCGCCAAGGAAAAAACAAGTGTTTTTAGTGGTCTACTTAGGAAATGGTCATTAGAAGGAATGTTGTCCTCATGGAAAGGGATGCAATGATGGTATTTTAAAGGCATGACACTGCTTATTGATCGCAGAAATGACCCTCCAATGGGAGAAATGGGAATTGAAGGGACAGTGGAAAAATGTTGTGTAACACTCCTCATGATTTTACTTATAAATGAATGGAAAATGTATCTATGGTCAAATATATTTTATGGCAGCTGATTATGCAAGGGATATATGCTTCTTAGTGATTCTCAGATAATTATGAGACCCATTTGCTATTTTATGTTACTTATACCTGTAGCTTTCATGTTTGTGAAACATTTGAAGAAATTCCTGTCATGGCTAGTAGGGGTCCATTTTAGTCCTCATGGATGTTTTTGGAAATATATCATTGTTTGGTAATTACAATTCATCCTTGAACTTGTTATGAAATTATGGGTAGTGAACTAGGTTTTGAGCTTGAAAAGGTGGATCAAATCCCAGGGATGCTGGCACAACACTGAGTAATTTAGTCCTTATATGCTGGCATGTGGGCTTATAAATGCATCCAAAGACTCATAGACGTTGTCTTGCAGACTTGTGCATTGGTCTAGAGGTCCAAAATCTAAATAGGTCATTGGGGCCTAGGGGTAGGATGTATGATTGGTTTTTTAGCTCCTGGGAGTGTTATTGTTGATGTACAAGGTTTGTGTGAATAGTTTCCATCGATTCGACTTCCATAAGGTCGCCTAGGAGTTTGAATCTAATCATAGTATCCTCTCATCATATGTTTACCCTAATTGGCTGGTTACGTGAGTATATGTGGGAAGAGGGTGTTACATTATGCTCCTCAATCACTGCACATTGGGTAGCTACAACGCCTAGTTTTTCGACTCATTTTGACTGAAACACCTCACTATAAAGTTTCCTTGTACTACCTTTCATCAACTATACATTGAATAGTTATATTTGAAAATTGAATGACCCCTCAGTCCTTGTAGAGTTCAACTACATAATGCTCGTTTCCTATTCTGTGATCACTACACATTCTACATCCTTAGTCAAGAATCTCATCACCCTTGTCTCCTAGATTTTCCCACTATGAATAACCTTGACAATCCTTTCCTAATTATGCATTTCATAGTTCTAGAGGATAATATGGTAATCCTTTTGTCTCTATAGTGCACAATTGTGAAATTCTTAGCCTCTTTCTCTTAAATCCATTGTACATTGACCCATCAAAATCAGTATGTTCCATTAAACAACACAAATAGAATAGAACATTTCTGGGTTGATGTTGTATTTTCATGAGTAAACATCATTTTTAGGTGCAATCACTCTATCATAGTAGCATTATTCTCAATGAGGATAGTAATAAAATGTTACAAGAAGGATATGTTTATGTTGCAATCAACACCTTCCAAACTTTTTCCTACATTTAAATTTTGGAGCCTACTGAGGATCTTGCAATCTGTTGTCTCATGGTAATTTTATGGTAGGTTGTTTCTTTTCTGATTGCTCAAGTATTATTCTCAATTTCTAACTATCTAAGCCACATGAACACACATTCTTAGCCCTTGATGAATTCGCAAACGCACCTTTTTCTGCAAGCTTAGACATCCATTGTGTGACTCTTGAAAGTAAGGCTTGCACACTCACTGTTGATAGTGATTGTGAAATCCATAAGAAAATTGTTCCACGTCATCCATGTTGAAATTCATTGCACTCTTTTAACTTATATTCAATATCACTCTGGTTTCAATTGTTCTTCAATTTCGATGAGTTTTCCAAACTGTCGCTTTTGAATACCTTCGTTTTATCAAGTGTTGCTTTTAGATTCACTACTGCCATTTTTTATTGATTTCATATGAAAAAATAGTGTTCTCATGTTATATTCACTCTATTATATGGTGCTTTTAATTTCTTTAGCTTTTGCAATTATCATTTTCAAGTTTTTTTTTATCGTCACAAGTGTCGCTTCTAATTATTTCCACCCCTATATGTGTCACAACTTTTCACATTAGTAGAGGCATATATAGTGCATTATTCTACATTAGATGGTCCTAAATATCATAATAATATGTGATAGACACATTCAAATATATTACCACACTTTTTGGTTATATTCAACACTTTTGTTGCAACTTATATTCTAAGTAATTAAATATTATGTTTCAGCCGTCGCACTTAGAAATTAGTGCCGCTTTCTTATTGTTTGGAGGTTTGAGTTTTTCTCACAAGCCTTGTTCATTAAATTACCTTGGATTGATCACATTTGTGTGTGTGATCTGTGTTTTAGCCTTTTCCTAGTTCTTTTCCCACTCTTACTCTACTAGTCCCATACTTAGCCTTTTTGGAGCTCTTCTTAGTCCTCCTACCCAATGGAAGTTGAGAAGACATGAATTATCCTCTAAGTGATGAGAAAAGCCTATACATGATCCTCAATGATTAAATATATCCCTCTATACTTGTGCAACGAGTCCTCTTTAAGTTCATCTCTTATCATTGTGCATTGAGAACCCTGAAAGCATAATCTCTAACCCTTGTTACATTAAATGATTCATTTCACTGAGATTAGGGTACTTCTACCTTCTATAGCACATGGATAATTTCTAGTGGCCCTCCATAAAAGAAAATTTTGCAATACAAGGTTTCTTCCCTCTCAGAATGCATTAAAAATCTCCAAGGAAAAGTGATTTACCTTCCACTTCCTTCCTTAGCAAAATGCACAATCTCAGGTTCTAGTTATCCTTCCTCGTTACACGTCACATTTCTAGTTGATAGTCAGCCACAATAGAAGAAAATTCTACTATCCCTTAAGCCTCCCTCTGAAGTACTGCGTTTGTCACAGTTGCAGTTCTTAGTCTTTCTCCCACTGCTAATTGCAACACCTCAATGCATCATGCCTTGTTATTATTTCCATCCTGTCACATGTCATGATTCTAGTGGATGTTATAGCCTATCCTATATCAATAGAGAAGAATAATGTGCTCTCCCTTCAGCCGGTATCTTAGTTATGTCACATGTCATAGTTTTAGTTATTAAACCATCAATCCTTATGCACTAGATTCCCTCACTACGCAGTCACTAAGTCTTGCTTTACCTCTCTAGTGCATGTTTCCTTTCTCTTCCATAGTGAGGCCTTCCCTTAGTAACTTTTAATTTCAACTGCACTATCACTATCGTTTTTTCCATTCAACCTAGCACATGCCGCAACCTCATTTAGAAAGCTCATCACAATTTCTCTTGTAGTTTCCCACTGAGTTGAACTTTGAAGAGGCCCTATTTATAGCATATGCCAAATTTCTAGTGAGCACTGATGACTTCTTTAGCCATAGTTGAGTTCAACTATGCCATCTTGAACAAGACCTATTCTTTCAGTCCTCACATAGGTCCATCAAAAGCAGTTTCTTCCATGAGAAAAGTAGGGATGAAATAGACGATTTTTAGGTTGATCTTTCCTTCTAATGATTGAATTTACTTGGAACGTGTACCACCTGAATAGGTTAATGATATTTTCAAGGAATATTTCAATGAGAAAGAAAAAAGAAACACTTGTAGAGAAGAAGCACATAGAATAATTATCTTGAGGACATGAAGAGATCCTGGACCATGATAGAATGGAGACATCACATGTTACCTTAGAAGTTTTCAACACTAATCGTAGACCCTTTGGATGGTGAATATGAGATATAAATCATATCTGCCATCAATAATTTAATACATAACAACAAGAAGAGAAACTTCTCAGTTCCACTTCATCTTGAAGTGCAACGTCATCATTTCCAAGTTGTGGCTTGTAGAAGTGTCATTTCAATGTTATATGTGTCAATGGGTCTTGCCACATGACGTGGAATGTAATAATGTATTATTAAGAAAGTAAAATTATAAAATGTAAATGTGTGGAAGTCAAAGAGTCACATGTGGAATATGAAAAGTCACATGTGGACCAAATATTCAATCGAATTTAAAGGTTACTTTGGATTCCAAGAGTCATGAGGGTAACTAAAGAGTCATAGGGGAGATGAAAGGGAATTATTCTTGTTATAAAAGAAACCTCATAGCTCAAGAAAATGGATTTTTGGAGTGTTAGGATTTAGAGAGTAAACCTTGGCTTCTCTAGCTTGGCATAGTAGAGAATATCATTCTTTTTTAGAAGCAAGAATTGACTTAATGTTCCACTTTTGGAGCTAGTACATTTCCATTTTAATTGTGTATTTGGATATTTCATTTAATAATAATAATCTCAAGGAGAAAACAAAATTTCATGCATGTATTGTACATTTTGTATGACTATTATTTAGATGTTTCTAGTATATGTCATTTTCACATGTATTAAAGAAATTGAACTACTTCATCGGCTTTGGTGGTTATGTTGTTGAATGTGTGTTGTGTTTTGTTTAACGATAATTGTGTCTATGTGAACTATGTCACTATATAGCTAAAAAATATTTTCTTTATCTCATGTTCCTCTGTTAGGATAGTACTATTACTTTCTTTCTAAAGACCCACTCTTGTCTCTCCTCTCTATAAGGTCTCCTTTTACACATTGCAATTGTTTTTTCACATTGTCAAATTGATTATTTCAAAGTTTATTTGTTAATATATTATGTTCCCCTTTACATGCAAGGAAAACGATTGAGTTATGGTGGTCAGGTTAATACTCTAGATGGCTCTCATACTCCTAGTAGTGTGAGGTCTAATTAGGACTTCACATTGGGGAGCCTCCTGTATGTTGGAAGTATCCAACACCTTAAAAATTTTGGTGCTAGGAGGACTAGATGAAAAAATATTCCCACTGATTCTATTTTTAATCTCTTATATTAAATGGCTCATTCCCAAATCGTAATCCTGTGATGTTTTTCAAAGTAGCTTGATCTTACCATTCCTACGGAAATTTTTCATAACTTATCTCAATTTAAGTTTGATGGCCAGGGTGGAATAACTATCCTTGAACATGTGTTTCAATTTTCTAATTTTTGTCTTTCTAATGGAATATATTGTAATTATTTCATGGCCAATATTTTAACCCTCACACTGGAAGGTTAGGTGTAGAAATGGTGTCATACATTACTAGTTTCTTCTATCCATTCATTTGAGAAACTTGTTAAGGAGATTCGTGAAGCCTTTGAGAAGTATGATTGTCAAGATGTATCCGATAAAATCGATCAAAGGTGAATATTTATAGGGTCTCCTTAATCGGTTTCTTCACCTTTATTGTGATTTTTCTAAAGAATATTTTCACTATATTTTTATGAGAAAAATGTTTCATACCCTGGTTCTTCTCTCGGTCAAATGTTTTGGATCTGAACCCCCAGATGATTCTTCTATCCCTAATTGCACTAATCACGAAACACCACAAATATTTGAGGAGGAACATACTATTCATTTCGTTCTTTTTCCTCCTCATTTTTTAGTACCAATTTGGGTGCCTCCTTGTGAAGATGGTCAAGTTGAGAAATTTGGAAATCAAATTGTTTATATGTCTTCTACACCTTCATCTACTTCCCATTATTTAGGTTCAATGTAGGAAAGTATGGAGTGATTTATGGAGCCTAAGGTGAAGACTAATCCTTTAAATTTTCAAGATGATATTCACACATATAAATTTAAGCTTGAATATGATTTTATCGAAAGTATGGTTACCTCAAGACATACCCTTGAAGCTTTACCATCCATGTTTCCTGATTCCTTGTTCCTTAATGCATTTAATCAAGCTACTTAAACTCTTAATGATGTTAAATGTGTTGTTTGAAGTGGTAATAAAAAACAAGGTAGCTGTATTTGACATGTAGAGGAGAAAATTTGTGAATACATGTTGGGATGTTGAGGCCCTTCATCCAATTTTTATGGTTATGTCAGGTTCTTGCAATCCTTTAGAGATATATAAAATAAGTTGAATCCATATTTTTATCCATAATTATTTCCTTAATATTCATCTATTGCGTGTGAGTTCATTCTTAAAGGAATTTCAAAGCTTCCAAGTCAATCTTCATAATCCTCAAGATACAATTTCTGATTAGAGAAAGGATTTGTGGTTGGGTAGTTCCTTTTCATGTTAATCTCTTCTATTAGAAGGAGGGTTGGAGAGCATATATTTATATCATCCTTACAACCTTTAAGCATGTAATTCTAATTATCAAGATAAAGGTCATTTTGGATTGGAGGATTTATCTTTTGAAAACTCTTTCGAGATCGATCATCTTCATATCCATTTTCTGTATGTCATGAAGTTAATAATTTTATTGGCACAATATATATTCTTGAATGCTAGGAAATGATCAAGTCATTCAGTGGAGAAAATCCCTTGGGTTATGGTGGCTAGGTTGATACTCTGGATGGCTCTCATACTCCTAGCAGTGTGAGGTCTAATTGGGACTTCCCATTGGGGAGACCCCCTGTATGTTGGAAGTATCCAACACCTTGAAAATTTTGGCATTAGAAGGAGGGCTAGATAAAAAAATATTCCCATTGAGTCTATTTTTAGTCTCTTATATTAAATGGATATTTCCCAAATTGTAATCTTGGGATGTTTTTCAATGGAACTTGATCTTACCATTCCTACGAAAATTTTTCATAACTTGTCTCAATTTAAGTTTGATGATGAGGGTGGAGTAATTGTCCTTGAACATGTGGTTGAATTTTCTCATTTTTGTCCTTCTAATGGAATATATTACAATGATTTCATGGCCAAGATTTTAACCCTCACATTTGAATGTCAAGTGTAGAAATGGTGTCATACATTACTAGTTTCTTATATCCATTCATTTGAGAATTTTTTAAGGATATTCATGAAGCCTTTGAGAAGTATGATTATCAATATATATGCGATAAAATCAATCAACTTAAAATGAATACATGTGAATATTTAGAGGGTTTCCTTAATCTATTTCTTCACCTTTGTTGTGAGTTTCCTGAAGAGGATTTTGACTATAATTTTATCAACAAAATGTTTCATACCCTGGTTCTTCTCTCTGTCAAATATTTTGTTTCTGAACCCCTAGATTGTTGTTCTCTCAAAAATTACATTGATCATGAAACACCATAAATATGTGAGGAGGAACCTACCATTCATTTCGTTCTTTGTCCTCCTCCTTTTTCAGTGCCAATTTGGGCACCTACTTGTGAAAATGTTGAAGTTGAGAAATTTGCAAATAAAATTGTTTATATGTCTTCTAGACATTAATATACTTCCCATTATTTAGGTTAAATGTAGGAAATTTTGGAGTGTTTTATGAAGCCTAAGGTGAATTCTAATCCCTTAAAATTTCAAGATGATATTGAAACTTATAAATTTAAGCTTGAATATGGTTTGATCGAAAGTATGATTACCTCAAGGGATACCCTTCAAGCTTTAGCATCTATGTTTCCCGATTCATTATTCCTTAGCGCACTTAATCAAGCTACTTCAACTCTTAATTATGTTCAATATTTTGTTTCAAGTGGTAATAAAAAACAAGGTAGTTGGATTTGACATGTAAAGGAGAAAATTTGTGAATACATGTCAGGATGTTGAGGCCCTTCATCCCTTGTTTATTTTTATGTCAGGTTCTTGCAATCCTTTAGAGATATTTAAAATAATTTGGATCCATATTTTCATGCATAATTCTTTCCTTAATGTTCATTTTCTGGGTGTGAGTTAATTCTTAAAGGACTTTCAAAGCTTCCAAGTCAATCTTCATAATCCTCCAGATAAAATTTCTGATAAGATAAAGGGTTTGTGGTTGGGTAGTTACTTTTCATGTTAATACCTTGTATTAGAAGGAGGGTTGGAGAGCCTATATTTTTCTCATCCTTACAACCTTTAAGCATGACATTCTGATTATGAAGATAAAGTTCATTTTGGATTGGAGGATTTATCTTTGGCAAACTCTTCCAAGATCGATCATTTGCATATCCCTTTTTTGTATGTCATTAAGTTAACAATTTTCTTGTAACAGTATCTCTTCTTCAATGCTAGAAAATTCTTAAGTCATTCGGCAGAGAAAAACCCTTGTTTTAACACAAATACTAGGTTTGATTTAGTAGATGTTTCCAATCTTGTCTCAACTCAATATCCTAATTGGTTTCCTGGATTTATGATGTAAGAAATTTCTTTTAATGCCCCAAGATTTTATGTGATTGGTTTTGCGTGTAATTGGATACAAATGGAACTAATAGAGAATCAAGAATCTTTTATGTTAATCAACCAATATGATCATAATACTAGAGATTCTCTTTGTGATTGGAATGTGTTAATTGAAAATTTATTTTCTCACGAGTCTCAAGGTTTTCAAATTGGTTATTTTGAATATCGATATCCAATCGCAGAATGGTTAGAACAATCCTACTTGGAAAGCTCCTATGTTAATAATAAGCTTCGATGTTTTATAATATTTTGTAAGCAAGACATAAAAAATGCAGGTACATTCAAAACAAGATTTTGAGGATTTTTTTTTTCTTGAAAGAAAAAGTAAATTTGAAAAATAGACAGAATTAGTTGCTATGTCACATAATTTTTTCATTAGTCAAGACCTTCAATTCATTGTGCAATATTTTCAAGTTATTATATTTTCTTTTGCACACTATCTTATATCACTTTTAATTATTTGCATCTATGTGTTTGCAAGTCACGAACTATGGTGGCTACATTGGAAATTTCATTACACTTAGCTCGTACCTTCTATCTGGTTAGGTTAGGATAAGGTATAGCTACATTTTAGTTTCCCTCTTAAATTCATCCTGCATTTTCTCTATTCAGTCTTTCCTTTTTTCTCACTTTTTTCCTGCATGTTCCTTTTTAGCTCAGTTCTCAATTTTCTTTATTCTTTTGATCTTATTTCATAGTTTTGTTATGCTTTTTATTTCACGTTTGTTTAATACTTTGCATGGAAATTGTTCTCTTTTGGCTCAAAATATAATGTGGAAAATATTGAAAAGGGTCAATCATGGTGATGAACAACTATTGGCTAATTTTTTATCCTCTTCTCGATTTAGATTTGAATAGTATATCTTAAAGTCAGTGATGTTTGAATGGGAAATACAATCCATTCGAATGTAAATCCTTTGGTATAAATATAAATCCAATATCTATTCTAGGATCTTCATCCCTTAGTTCAAGATAGTAATTGAAATTTGTTTTGTATCCTGATGCAACCAAGTAGAGAAGTGAAGGGGGGAATCAATAGCGTTAAAATCAATATTAGAGGTATATATAACCATCTCTAAAGGAACAACCTCTCCTGCTCTTAATAATTAGGGATCCCTCTTCCAAATCAGTAAAATAATAAGTTCCTACGAAAATTTAACTAATAAGTAAAATAAAGGGTAAAAAAGATAAAGGCTTCCTACACGAACAGGTGAAGCAAGCAAGTTCACCATGGTATTGAACAGGCTCACTGGCATCTTGTGTTATTGTAGTTACTCCATTGGGGTACTGAAAAGGCCTGCTGGAAACAGAGAAAAACCGGAGAAAAAAAATAAAACTCTAATCATCTTCAACTCATAACTACATATTATGCTTCTCCTAGATCGAAACAAATGTAGTCTCAAAAGCTTTGTGAATTTTTTTAACCAAGGAAAGGAATATAGGGGACTACATCTACAACTAGGTTAAACAGGGAAGCCAAGGTAATATGCATGATGAATCAATACCTCCATAAGGACTCATACCTTTCAGTTGATGGTGAAACATGAATAAAGAAGCTGGTGTTCTGCCATCGTGTCACCAAGTGTTGATGTTGCGATCAACACTTTCCAAAAGTTTTCCTACACTGGAATTTTTGAGCCTACTAAGGATATTTAGATCTATTTTATCATGGTAATTTCATGTTTCACTGATGCTTTTCTAATTACTCAAGTATTTTTCTCAATTTCTAATTGTCAAATACATGTGCTCACACATGCTCACCCCTTGATGAATTCATAAACACATCCTTTTTCTGCAAGATTTGGCCTGCATTACGCATCTCTTAAAAGTAAGGCTTGCACAATCACTAGTGAAAGTGACTGTGTAATACAAAAGATGAATGTACTACGTAACCCATGTCTACTGTCATTGTGCACTTTTGATTGTCATTCTCCCTCAATCTGGTTTCAATAGTACTTCCATTTCGGTGGGTTTTCCCAACTATCACTTTTGCACACCTTCATTTTCTCAAGTGTCACTTTCCCTTTTGTGACTGTTGTTTTTGCATTATTTAATTTTTAAAATTTGTCTTTTCATGTTATCTTTAATCTAGCATGTCTCCTTCAACTTATTTATATTTTTCAAGTGTCATTTTCATGTTTTCTTGTTGTCGCAAGTGTCACTTCTAATTATTTCCACTCTTGTATGTGTCACACCTCTGCACATTATTATAGGCAGTTCTAGCACATTCTTCTACATTATATAGTCCTACATATTATAAGAATATGTTCTAGACACATTCTAACAACTTAGCGAAATTTATGGTCACAATCGACACTTGTGTCACAACTTATATTTTAAGTGTCGCAATGTTATGATTCAACTCTTGCACTTAGAAATTAGTGTCTCTTTGTTTTTGTTTCAAGGTGTGATTTTTTTTCATGATTCTTATGCATTCTGTTACCTTGTATTGATGGAATTCATGTTCATGGTCCATGTTTGAGCCTTGTTTGGATGTGTTTCCCACTCTTTCTATATTGGTACCATAATTTTCATTTTGGAGCTCTTCTTGGTACTCCTTCTTAGTGCAAGTTGAGAATACATGATCTCTCCTCTAGGTGATAGGAAAAACCTATCCATGAGCCTCAAATATGAAATATATCCATCCAAAACTTGTGCACTATTTACTCCTTAAGGCCATCTCATATGATTGTGTATTGAGAACCTTAAAATCATAATCCCTAACCCTTGTTGGATGGAATGACACTGCACTTAGATTTGGAAAATTATGCCTTGTATAACAAATGGAAAATTTCCAGTCTCCCTTTGTAAAATCAACTTCACAATACAAGTTTCATCACTCTGACAGTGCATTAAATATCTCGTAGGAAAAGTTACTTACCTTTCACCGCCTTCCTTAGGAAAATTAAAAATCTCCTCTTCGAGTGAGCCTTCCTTATTGCATGTCCCATTTATAGTTGATATTCATCTACTACATAAAAAAACTGCACTAGCCTGGAAGCCTCCCTCTCAAGTATAGTGCATGTCACAGTTGCATTGCCTAGTCCTGCTCCCACTGCTGACTCGAACCCATCACATTTCCATGCCTTATTATGATTTCATTCCCATCACATGTCAGAATTATAGTGGAAAAAAAAGCCTTTCCTATATCACTAACGAAGAATACTATGCTCTCGCTTAATTCCGCTTGTCAGTTATGTTGCATGTCATAGTTTTAGTGAGAAAACCATCAACCCTTTTCCACTAAATTCCCTCACTATGTAGTCATTGAGTCCTAATTTTCCTCCCTATCCATATCACATTTCTATTCCATAGTCAGGCCTTCCCTCAGTCACTTTTAAGTTCAACTACGCTATCATTGTCTCCTTGTCCCTTCAGCCTAGTGCATTTCGCAGTTTCAGCTAGCAATCTCATCACACTATCTATTGAACTTACCCACTAAGCTAGACATTGAAGATCCCCTAATTATTACACATTCCACATTTATAGTGAGAAATGTTACCTTCTTCAGTGACTCCTAAGCACAAATGTTCCATCCTCAATAAGCCTTCCTCTTTTTTCCTCACATAGGCCCATCACAATTAACTACTTCTATGAGTAAAGTATGATTAAAGTATATGATTTTTCGGGCTGATTTTGCCTTGTTATGAGTGAAATTAAATGTTAGGTGTACCAAATCAATAGGGAAAGGATATGCTCAAGGAATAGGTCAAGGAGAAAGAGCAAAGAAACACTTGCATAGAAGAAGCACGCATAAGAACTATCATGAGGACATGAATATATATGTGACCATGACAGAATGGTGACATCTCATTTTAGCTTGGAAGGTTCCAACACTAGTCCAAGACCATTTTTAGGGTGAATATGAAGTAAAAATCATATATACCATTACGAATGCAAGACATAGTGCCCAGAAGATAATTTTGGAATTGCCACATTAGCATGAAGTGCCATGTCAGTGTTTTCAAGTTGTGGCTTGTACAAGTGTTGTAAAAATTCCATATGTGTTAATGGTTATTGTAATATGATGTGGAATGTAGTCATGTGTTATTAAAAAATGAAAATTAGATAATTTAAATGTGTTCAATTTGAAGAGTCACATGTGAACCAAAGTGTCAATAAAAGTTGAAAGGTCAGTTAAGAATCCTAGAGTCATGAGGGTAACTCAAGATTCATAAGGGAGATGAGAGGTCCTTTCTCTTGTTATAAAAGAAACCTCATAAATCAAGAAAATGGATTTTTGGAGGTGTTAGAGTCAGCCTTTGCAGCCTTCCTTCAGTGATCAAACATGCTCTTACAAAGTGATTTTAAGGTGTCAAGGTCAAATTTTGTCATTTCAATGAGTTTTCAAAGCAAAAATTTGGTCACTAGGCATTAGGTGTAGGGTTTGTTTTCACTCTTTCCAAAATTGTCCAAATGTCAGTTCATGTCACCATTCAGCTGAGTGTGCCATCATTCAGAGGGTTTTTATCATCATGTCAAGTT
Organism: Pinus albicaulis; assembly: GCA_034641835.2. Classification (NCBI taxonomy): domain Eukaryota; kingdom Viridiplantae; phylum Streptophyta; class Pinopsida; order Pinales; family Pinaceae; genus Pinus; species Pinus albicaulis. The sequence goes on along the minus strand of CM076579.1, from coordinate 424,719,625 downwards.
CTATTGGGTCATTTCACATCTTTTTCATGCTTCAGTTGTGCCTTCGTAAGGTCCATTTCCCTCTCCTAGGGTTTTGGAGGTAATTTCTCTTGGACGGTCAAATCATCAGAAAAAATTGTATCCTGATGTTCACACACCTTACCCTATTACTTAGTTCACCTTATTAAACACTTCCCATCACTGAGATCCTCCAAATTCCTCATTTTTGCACAAACCCTAGTTTCTTGCCACAACTTGGCAATTTTCTAGGCTAGGCCTGTGTTTTTCCCTTTTGGACCCCTTCCCCTCACTCAATCTCTGTGATTCCACTTTTCCCTGCTTCCTAACATCCCTCCCTACTTCCCAAAATTTCCCCAAGAATTTAGAAGCCCCTTATCCCCTTCATTTCGCTTCATTTCGACAAAATTCCTTGTTTCACACATCGGGGTAAGTGTTACTAAAAAGATGTTTCAGAGCAATCAAAGATTAAATTTGGGAAACTGAGAGAGGTTTTTGTTCAAAACATGCCTAGGAGGAAAAACCTCTTTCACTTTTTACACAGGTATCATGGTTTTGAAGAAATGTCAAAAATACCGTTGCCTCAGGAGAATTGAATGCACCTCTGAAGTGACCTTGGGAAAATCAAGTTTTCTCCTAGCATGTTTGGCCAAATGACTTTCTTGATGATTCAAAGGATAACTAGACAGAAATACCTTTCCAATGAGCTATCATGAGCTCAATTTGGAGTTGAGGAAGACCTTCAAAAGTTGACTGCAACAGCACTCTGCCTTGAGGCAGCCTCATTCTGATCATTTTGACTAGTGTTGGGAGATTTCATTTTTGACAGGGTAAATGAAATCCAAATTTCCAAATTCCACTTGTGTTGGATAGAAAACATCCAGGGCTTTTCAACGAGCTATCATGAGATCAATTTGGATGCCGGAAAGTACCTCACATTCAGGCTGGAAAACGCGCGACCCACTCGGCTCAAAAGCGACCCACTTAAATTTTTTGCTGAATATTCAACTGCCAGCTTAGATTTTCGCCTAGTATGGACCAGTTTTTCTTGTGGATGGAATTTTTGGGTTTTTATGATGTAAATTCATATTTGACATGTAACTTTGGCTTATTTTTATCTATTCTAGAAGATTCACTCTCGAAAGGGTAAAAAATCATGTAATGGATCAGTTTCCACTCTTTTAGAGGCAAGTTGTTAGCTGCCTAGATTGTAGTTCCATGAATAGAATTGGTTGAAACTGATCCCTGAAGAGGGAATTCGACCCCTAGAGGTGGGGAAAGGTGTTAGAGTGATCTATATATTTTAATTTCTGAGGCATTCTACAGGTTGGACTCTTGGGAGACTTTTGATATCATTGTACATATTTTTCATATTTTGGCTAAGGAAAGATCAGGGGTTTTGCGGCAATTGTTGGGATCCTTGTGGTGTTCTGTTCTTGATGGTGTTTCCTCTTTGTTTACTGTAAGTTTCTTCATGTTTAATGTATGCCATCCTTTCATATGCTTCTGAACTAAATTGAATGAGTAAGTGAGGTTGAATCCATTGTTTACAGTGCTCTACCTTTGAATTCAGTTAGTTCTATATGTAATATCCCCAAAAGGAAATAACCAGTAATACACAGAAATATGCCAGACAGATATACATAAAACAAATGCTGGAACCAGATAATAGATCAAGTACACATAGAATGCCAGAATACTAAGCCATTTTATTAATGTCAGAACACATAGATAGGAGTACAAGATGATCAGAATGAGTGCACCTATCCTTGCCCAAGGCAAGTGGAGACCCTCTCAGACAAACAATGGCTGCAAATAAGAACGGCGTCCTAGTTGGCTGAAGAGCTGCTATGAAGAACTGCTGCTGGAATGCAATGGAACTATGAACTGAAGACTAGCAGATGGCTGATCGCAATCCTCCAAACCCTCACCAATGAAAACGTTGTCTCTGCTAGTGACAGAGCAGAAGACAGATGAAATGCTAGCCACAAAACTTCCAGATGAAATGATCAGCTCCTCAAGGCTGGAAACACTAAAAAACGCTGTCAAGCCCCACTCACATGACCCTGCTCCTCAGATCAGCGTCCTCCCTGACTGAATCTGCGTCCTCTATGCTCAGATCTGCTGGATCTGAAGCCTCCCTATCCAGATCTGCGTCCTATCACTCCGGATCTGCGTCCTCAAGACGGATCTGCTTTCTTTATCTCTTGAGATCTAGGGCACGGATCTGCAATATCTCCTCAGTTGCATCCTCAAGGCTGGATCCCGATGCTATCTCTCCAGTCTGCTGCCTTCGAAGGCTAGATGCACGATATCTCCTCGGATCTACTTGACCATGGCTTCCTTTGCATCTGCTGCTAGTTCTCCAGATCTGCGTCCTCCAAGACTAGATCTGCCAATACCTCTTCAGATCTGCGTCCTCTCTGCCTTGGACAGCTGGATCAAGTGCACTCTTTAGGGGAGCGGATCAAATCTGGTGTGAGGCCAGGTGAAAAATCGGCCATCGGCGTGAGGACATAACCACACCACCATTTCGACCCAAGTACATGTTTTAAAAATTAAGCACAGGAATGGTCAACGAGATTTTATTCAAACATATTGAGGATGAAATGAAATTAATTATGATGTGTGACAATACACAAGGGTCACTCTACTAGTCCATTAGTATTCAGAAATAGGGAATGCAGGGAAGGTGACAAAATACTATGTAACAAATGCACCCTAAAGCATGAAGTTCGAGAGAGAGAGAGGGGTGAAATGCTTTATGAGAACATGCCCAAACCAAAACACTGCTGTCGGAGGACCAGAAAGATCAAGTATGACTGATATCTATGATACAGGAGTATGAGGTATGGGCATAGGCATCCATAATAAAGAACATGTAATAAGATCCATGGTATGGAAAGATCCATCCAGTGAAAAGGATCATAAAATAGACTCAGGTATGGTTGTATCCATCCAATCCAAAGATTCATGCATACAGTCATGATAAACCAAATCGTCCCATAGCCTGGATTTCATTAGACAAAACCCAGGGTTTTACACTCCATCCTGACCCAAATACATACAAATTCGAGCATGTGAATGAATAAGCTGAAGTCAAACATGCAAGAAAGTTGCCTAATTACCAGCCAATAATGGAATTTGTTAACAGGCATGAGAGAAACAACCAATAATTACAATGGTTCTCAGGAAAATGTTAGTACAATTCACAGAATGTGAATAATGAACTAGAGTTAAACATCCGCGAAATCGCTCGATCGAAGAACAATGATGAGAACCTATCGTCGAATGCGAAGAACTTTCCAATGAGGCATGCAATCTCTAAGTTACCAGAAGGGAGTCTCTAGATCAGCTTCCTAGATAATGAGCTAAAGTCAGCAGCAAGTTATCAGTGTAAGGAGGGCCATAATGTTTCCCAGATCATTGACACAAGACAGAGGAATAAGATGATAGTGAATCAAGACTAAAAAGAGGATCAGGGGTTGAAAACTGTAGAAGGGACTTCTCTTGAACATATTGGTAACACGACTCCAGAATTTGGCAATATTTGACATCAAGAGATCTAAGGTCATGGTGACGAGGCAAAGAGAATATGAGAGATAAAAATGGATAAACCAAACCCATGGAGGCAAAAGGATGAATGTGGGATATCCCCAACCTAATACAAACTGAAGACAAGTGTCATGTTCAAGAGCGACATACTGCCAACAAAATTGACAACTAGTTCCATTTTCCCCCACCATTTCTAGAGAGTACCCCAATTATTTTTGGAAACAAGCTTGAAGGGGATAGCATATGATTTTCATGTAAGTTTTTCCTTCAGAAAAATTCATCCTAGTACATTTTACGAGCCCTAGGAAGGAGGAACTCGGTAATGTTATGACGATGGCTCCAATGTCATTTAGATTTAAGAATTTTGACAAAGGGAAAAATCAACATCTTTTCATGTTTTGAGAGTTTGAAAAGAGGAAGAAAAGAAAAATCCAGTAGGTATCAGATCCAAGAAGGTAGAAAAAAATATCCGAGAGAACCTATTAGCCATGTTTGACTAAGGTATTCTTTTTTCGTAAATAATCTATCCCAGCTAGAAAAAAGGGTAAATGCATACTAGGCAGACGACGTTTCACAGCCTTTAGTGAGTTCAAAATGACAAGGGTCTTGGAAATATTTTCATATTTTGAGAGTCAGAAAAGAGCTAAAAGATGACTCTAGGGGGTGACTTTTTCATGTTTTTTCCGAGTTCGAAAAAGTAATAAAATACGACTCGTTTTCTCATCGTTTCCATTTTTAGAACTTGTTACTGCTTAAGAAACAAATGTAAAACCCATTTTCAAGAAAAAATAATAAAAAATAATTGAAAATGTGTCTAAAAATATAATTAGGGTTAGAAAAGGTTATAAAATAGCTCAAATAGTAAAAATAGTTTATTTTTACCTTTTCACCTTCTTGTGAGCATTTTTACCAGTTTTCACTGTGAACTTGGGGAGCTGACTACAAGAATCTAGAAGGCCATTGATGAATCTGATTCCTCTAGGTAAGAGCCATGAGCTTCACCTGCAATTTCATCAATTTTTTTATATATATTTTCATGTCTTGATGCATTTTGTGGGAGAGTCTTAAAAATTCATGCCCATGGCGGTCAACACCTGTTCCAAGCATGGAGTCGTGCTGACCTCCATGGTTTTTGTACGGGGAAAGCACTATTCGACGCTATTATTTGAAAAACAACCACGCTGAATGCTGTGCCCAATTTTTTTTAAAGTTTTATCCAAAAATGCTTGGCCAAATTAATTCAATTTTTAGCAATGGTTTATAGAATCTTTGTATTGTTGTTTTGTAGGCAGAATCATCAATTTTGCAATGGAATTGAATGGAAAGAGCAAGAGAATGGGGAAGAAGATGCTCAGGCCCTAGGGAAAGATGCATGTTTGGATACCCTAAGGAACTGTGGGCTCTTGAAATTTTTCATGACCCCATTTCTGAGAGCCCAGTTAGAGCTACTACAATACTTTATTAGTGTATTGGAAATTGACCAAGAAAGATTCATCATTCATGAATAGGAATTGGAGATAGAAGTATCTGATACCTACTTCATAACTGGATTTTCGTGGAGGGGAGAGCAACCACTAATGACAGTTACTTAGATCCGTGGAGAGAGCATGAGCATGTTGATAGATAGGTCTTGTCAAGAAGCAAGGAAAACACACAAGAGTGGCAAACTAGACATCCATATAGTGCCTGAATTACCTTTGAGGGTAGTGCTGCATACCATTACTCAGGTTGCCAGATCTCAGGCTCCCCATGAAGCCACAAAGGCGCAACTCCAATTAGTCATATATTGCATGTCTACGAAAAATATTCAATTGGGTGGAAGTGTTGACAATCAACATGAAACATCACCTGACCAAGTGAAAAAACGGTAAGCTAAAGTAGTTTGGGTATGGGTCCATCTTGATATTGTTCATCCTGGAACTATTATGCATATTCCATCATCAGTAGATGATTGTCCTATGCCACCAGCACGAGTGCCACGAATGGTCTGTTGGGTTGAGCTGATGCCTCGATCAGGAGGTGGGCAACACATGTCATGGAGACCAGAGTTATTTCATTGGTTGAGCCAAAAACTCATCATGGTTGAGGAATAGATGTATACCAGTAAATATTTTAGGGGTGATATAGATCTTCCACTTCTAGAAGGGGACAACTAGGATGAGGATAGAGGAAAAAAGTCATTTTTTGGATTTTTTTGAGTATTACATTTTTTTTTGGTTTTTATATATATGTGTTCAAATGTTTTCTCATGTGTTGCAGATGTTGGACCAGAGAGCCCCATGGGGATGTCTCCAATTGCTCGAAGGTTCCCAAGAGATTTTGAAGTGGCCCCTCATGGTGAGGGAAGTGATGACGAGGAGGAAATTGCACGTAACCTGGAGGGACCCACGAGCAGGATCCCAGAGTACGTGATATTCAAGGACATTCCTCATGCTTACTAGTGGCACACTACAGGATTTTATAACCACATTAATCGACTACTGAGATGTGTCATATGGGTAGTTACGTGCTATCATGAGCACCATGCTGATTTTACTCCTAGGTTTCATTTCTACATTTTTTGAGAGACATGGCATCTCAGGATGTAACTGAAGAACATATATATTTTTTGAACTATGATGTACAAGCTGAAGCAAAAAATCAATATATATATATATATATATATATATATATATATATATATATATTCTTACTTATTTTCCTATCTAAATCTTACTATGTGATGATGATTGCTTTTTACAAATTCTGCAAATGTCTATCTAATACAATATTAGCTATTGCATCAGTTAACATATTCATTCTTCTGGGAATATGTTGATATGTAATATAATCAAAATTCCTTTCTAACAAATGAACACGTAAATACATCCTTGAAATCTGAGGTTTTATAACTTAATAACACCCATTGAGCTGGAGAACCACAAGCTGAGAGTCTAGGTTTACAATTAATTCATGAATGTCGAGGGCAATAACTTCAATTAGAAGTTTGATAACTGCAATGTATTCAATGACATTGTTAGTCGTACATCCTATACAAATGACTTAAATGTATACTAACTCACTGTTAGGATCATAAATTACCTAATATGCAGAGGATAGTTTCGAGTACTGCGGGAGGTACCAGTAGAAAAACTGACATAAGGAGTGACAGACATCTGCATAGTAAGCAAAGACATAGTAAGTAGGAAAAATTTCTTGCAAAGCACACCAAGCTAAAAATGTAAAAAAATTAAAAGCACACTTATGTACAGAAGAAATGAATGACAAAACTCATGCATAATAGTTTTTGAGATACAACCCATTTTAGGGCTGATCCAGGGTATAACCTTCATAATCAATAAACTCATAGGCCCCTTTTTGTAGAACACGTTTGATGATGAAGGGCCCATTCCACATGGGTTTGAATTTACCTGCCCCCAACTTATCATGTGCTTGTTCATACAAGAGGACTAAGTCTCCTTCTACAAAGGTACGAGGGGAAACTGTCTGGTCAAAATAGGCTTTAACCCACTTTTTTGTGCTTTTATGACTAGAGAAGTGAAGCAGTGAGTTTCATCAAGCCTCTCCAAATATGGAAGACGTTCTTCCTCTGGTGAGGTATTCGGTAGTTTTTCGACAACTAGCTTGTATGAAGGAATTTCACATTCAATCATATAGGTAGCTTCTAGACCATAAAAAAGATGAAATTGTGTGAATTCAGTTGCATCCTTCATCGAGGTTCAGTAAGCCCAGAGAGATGAGAACAACATGAGATGCCAATTGGACTTGTGCATCCCAAAAGTACGTTAAAGCATGGTGACTAAAAATTTATTCATGGCTTTGACTTGGCCATTGGCGTGGGGGTAGTACGACGTTGAGCTATCGTGACGCAGACCCAAATGAGTAGTCTAAGCTCAGCCATCATCCAATGGCGAAAATGGGAGCAATGGTCAGTGAAAATGGCTTGAGGGACTCCAAACCCCATAATCACATGATTGAAGACAAATTGGGTGGTCATATTACCGAAGGCTGTGAGTGTAGGCATTGCTTTGGCCCATTTTTTGAAGTAGTCTATGGGTAAAATAATATAAGCATATCCGGCAAGCCCTGGCTGAAAGGTTAAACGTTACTCAGAAATAGATACCCACTTCGCAAAAGGACCAATGGTAATGATGGGATGGAGGTGAGTGGGTGGTGGGCACATCTTGCGCTTGTAGATCTAGCACTCGTGACATTTACAGACAACGAGGATACAATATTTGAAAATGGTAGGCCATAAATACCCAGCACAAAGAATTTTTTGAGCAGTAGCATACCCAGACAGGTGGCCACCACATGTGCCAGATTGGCAATCATTAAGGACTTTTTCAGCTTCCTCGTGGGTTAAACACCAATGAATGATGGAATCAACTCCGATGCGGTATAAAGTATCTGCGACTATGCGATAGGGTTGCGAATGATGACGGATACGTTAATGAACATATTTCATCAACTCAAACTAGAAAGTATAATTCTAGAGATAAATGATGATATCATTGTACCATCGATCAAGGGTGCTAATCAGAAAAAGAGTATCATTTAGAATGTGTTCCTCAAAACCAGAAGGAGCAGAGGCAGAAGGTAAGGATCAGTTCAAATCAGAAAAAACCAATGAATTTTTTGATTTGGCGGTAGTGAAATCCAAATCAAACTCTTGGAGGATAACTATCCACTTATAGTATTCCCCCTAGTGATTTTCGAGTTAAAATATAGGTCATGGGGTTGCAATCAGAAATCATGGCCGTAGTGCAGAGTAAAATATAATTGCGGAAACATTGTACAGCCTAAACAACTATCAACGCCAATTATTCAACCTGAGCATAATTTGTTTCAACGTCGAGAAGATTGCTGCTAAGATAATAAATGACATGCTTATTACCATCGTCATCGTCCTATAACAAAATCATGGTGATAGTGCTAAAAGAAGCAACCAAATAGAGTGAATAATCACGATGATAATTTGGGGCATGCAAAAGAGGATCATTGATGAAAATGGTCTTCAGTGCATCAAAATATTCTTAGGCAATATCATCCCATAGGAATGGGATGCCTTTCTTAAGAAATCACGTAAAACCTTTGGCTACCACAGCATAGTTCAGTATGAAATGGCGCAGGAAATTAGCTTTCCATTGAAAACTCTGCAACTAGTGTAAAGAGGAAGGGGAGGGGAGATTAATGATAGCTTTGACCTTAAGAGGATCGAGACAAATACCATCTTTTGAAACAACAAACCCAAGCAGTTTGCAAGAATCAACGCAAAAGACACATTCGTGCGGATTAAGCAGAATGTTATAGCATCTATAGAAAAGAAAAATTTGACGGAGGTGTTCCAGGTGGTCCTGACGCTTAGCGGAATGAGCCGAGAGGTCATCTACGTAAGGCTGAACAATGTGCTTAATATCCTAAAAATCATATGACATTGCTCGTTGGAATGTAGCACCAACACTTTTCAGGCCAAAAGGGAGATTTTTATACATGAAAGTGCCCCATGGATAGATGAAGGTGGTTTTATGTTGATCAGTCGGTAGTATCATAATCTAGTTATAACTAGAGAACCCGTCCATAAGGGAGAAAATATCACTCCCAATGCAATCATAAATAATGTGGTCAATGAAGGGAGTGGGATAGTTATCCTTGGGACAAGCATGACTAATATCACGATAATATACACAAAATCGAATAGTGCCCTGCTTCTTCTCCACAGGGACAATTTTAGAGACCCAATCTGTCAATGGGATCAGATAAATGAAGCATGCTTTGAGAAGTTTTTCAACTTCTCCCTTTATGGTAGCTACCTTTCTAGGGTGCATGGGATGAAGGCATGGGCGAACAAGTTTCGCATCAGTGTAAGTGGGTATCTCGTGCCCGAATATAGCATTTCCTCGTAGGGCCAAGTGAAAATGTCTCGAAATTCATGGAAGAGACTAGTATAGACCTCAATCTCATCAGAAGAACAGGTCACCCCAATATGGATATTATCGACAACCCCTGGTTTAATGGAGATGTCAATAGGCATTGTCTGAGTGATATTTCCCATGTTGCCTTCCGCAAAAAATTCATGTGTCAAAATAGGAATTTGAAGCGGTGGGGAAGGAGCTTGGGGAGAAAAATTCTCAAGACAGGTAGACATTGCCCCAAGACTAGGTAAAAAGGAGGCACGATGATGACTATCGTCCCAAGGAGGATCCTCGAGAGACATGGTTTCGACGATGGCTTTATCAATTGGAAATGTCTCATTCAAGGGATATGGAGAATCCAAAGCACCAAGCCAAGGGGATTGAGAATACGTGTCGAGAGGCATCCTTGAAGAAGTATGATCAAAAGGAGAAGTTGAATCTGAGATGAGTTCATAATAATAAATTTCTATCAGGGTTAACGGCATTACGTCACCAAACGAATCAACCTGATCACGTGAAGGGATGATCAAGGGATCAAAATAAGTGGAGATCATATTGACTTGAGCAGTGTTTGGCAGAGGAAGAGAAAAAAGGCCCATAAGGGCAGGATATTTGAAAATTCCTGGACCCACACTTCCATATGGCGTGGTAATGTGATCTAAAAATGGAACATTTCTCTCTGAAGAAATGGAAGTGAAAAGGATAACTGATCAACAGTGATAATCTTTCCTTTGTGTGGGAAATGAAGAACATGAAAGGGAGTGGACAATACGCATAGCATGGCGTGAGTCCAACTACGACCGAGGAGGAGATTATAGTTGAGTTTGGAGTCAAATACTTCAACCTCAACATTAACCTTTTTTCCTTCCAACGTGATAGGTAATTTGGAGAGGATACCAAGTGGGCGAGATTCCCTTCCATTGAAGTCATCAAAAGCGTTTGGAGATTGGTTAAGGGCTAGAGATTCGATGGATTTCTGACATGCAACAGACATGATGAAAATAGATGCACCTTCATCAAAGAATTCTTGATGGATATTCTTACCATTAGTCCCAACTTGGATAATCAAAGAAATTTTGTGAGGGAGACGCGGGATGGAATTTTCCAGATCAAAAGTGATAAGGCTCGAATCGTCAGGGTCAAATCCTCCAATAGCGGATAAAAAATCCTTTCGTTGTGACAGGCATCTTTGAAGCACCTCCAACAAAGACACAGCGGATGGAACCTGAGACAAATCCTCAACAATAATATAATTATGAGCATCATGGTCATGTTATAGGAGGACTTACGGAGCATGCCTTTGGAAGGTGGCTGTACAACGAGCTCAAAACTAGGCCTTTCAATATGAGGAGGACCAGAAGTAGGCGGGGAGAAGGAGTAGGAGCATATCCAATTTCTTTCCCCGCTGCTTGACGTGGTTCTATAATATCCTTTGATCTGGTAGTGGTAGATATGGGTGAAACACAATTCATCATGAAAACTTGAGAGCCAAAAGGGGTGGAGGACTAGGGTTGCTCCACCATTTGAGTTTGTTGTGATAGGAACGGTTCCTTAAAAATAGTTGGAGTTCCTTGGGTTCCTTTTAGTAGTTGAATCACTTTGGCTCGTCGAGGAAAATTCTTGGTGTAATGATCATTATCACATATCAGACAAGGATACTTCAGTTTACGTTTCAAGCCATCATAAGTATTGGTTTTAGGGGAATCCTGTTTTGGGGTATCGACTTTGGCCTTCCCTTTACCCTTCTTCCTACCTTTGGAAGCTTTGTCTGTCGAGGTAGACTGGATGAAATTTAGTTCTACAGTTTTACCAATATTAGAGGTTGGCTGAGATGCAGTATTGGTAGAAGGAGTGGATTTCTGCTTCGTAGGATTAGGAGAAGACTTTCAGGAAGTCTAAGAAATAGAACCAATGACACCGTCGAAAGATGGTATCGTCGGTGCTTTGGAAGTTCCAGGTCGTGGAGTGTCAGGCAAGAGATCATAAAGCATGCCATACTGGGAGTAAACTAGATCGAGGTACTGGGAATGAGAAATGGCCTGCTCTTCTGTAACAAATTCCCCCATAGAAATGTCCTTAGCTATTGGACCAACAAAATAGGTAGTGAACCAGTCAGTCAAAAGTTTATCAGGGATTTAAAATTTAATCAAACGACAATGTCATCTCCATTCATGAATGTGATAGGAGATATGTGTGGCCCAATCTTGTTTCAAGGATGTAAAGAGGTACATTCCTGTTTCATAGTGAACTAGTAACTAAAAATGTGTGATAAACACCATTGCAAGGGAATTGAAATGTTGGAAGATTCCACGAGAGAGTTCTATGTATCACTTTTCAACGACACCAATGAAAGTCCTTTGGAAAATATGTAAATGAATAGAATCATCAATCCAGGAGTTAGAGGAGCACCATAGGTGGTATGTCATAACATGCACTTGGGGGTCTTCTCCTGACTTTCCTTCGAACTCGGGACAATCACTAGGAATATTGGTAGGAACCAGGGGTAAATATGGATTATGAAGAATGGGATCATTAGTTAACTTCAACACATTAGGTAGTTCCAATGTAGAAAGGAATGGAAATTGTGGGTTAAAAGGCATCATAGGCCTTTGATAAAGAATGACGTTAAGGTTCCAACCAGGTCGGGATAAATTTTGAGCCGATATGTTATGTCCGGGAGGATTTTGTCTGTAGGAGGTATAATTTTGGAAATTCAACCCATCTCCTGGTTGGGGACCAAGCTACTGGTTCTGAGAGAACCACTGAGGTCTAGCTTGAGAAACGTATGGATTTTTTTGCGGGATGAAATCAATGCCTTGGGGTGGTCCTTGTACCATAAAAGGTTGACCTTGGGTAACCAACGGTCGGCCTTGAGGAATTAAAGGTTTGCCTTGAGGTGGACTAGGTTTTCGCTGGGGTCCATGTTGGCTCGGAAGCTGAGATTCACCAGGCTGTCCCTAAAAAACCGGTTGGCCTGATGGTTGAGATGAGCCAAGCGGCCCCTGGAGAGAAGTTGACCTTGATAGTTGATGGAGGGTTTCCCTTGTTGTACAAGAGGTTGGCCTTGTTGAACATAAGGTTGATTCTGCTGCATAAAAGGTTGTCCCTGAGGTGGATAGGTTTGCCCCTAAGGAATATAAGGTGCTCCTTTTTGAATGTGGGGTTGACCTGGATGACCATAGAGTTGTCCCTATTGGGCCGAAGGTTTTCCATGTGGATGATAGGGTTCTCCTTGCGGGCCATAAGGTTGTCCATGTTGGTTAGTTTACTGATTATGAGGAATTAGAGGTTGATTTGTTTTAACATACAATGAACCTTTCTAGATAGGCCCATGGTAATATATGTGATTTCTGAATTCGTTGTAGAGATGTGATGGATTGATCAAAGCCTAAATCTGCTAAGAACCCTAAGGGAAGTAGTTATGATGTTTAACAACCATCATATATTGGTTTTACGACAAACCTTTCGAAATATGATTAGAAGATGCAGGAACACTACCAATAGGTTGATTTACTCCCCATACGTGAGGTTGTGATCCACTCTTAATGGGTCCAATAGACATCGCAGAAGCATTGGGATGCGTTCCTCGTATAGTGGTAATTGATGGAAATGATGTAACCACACTTATGGATGGTGCAGAGGAAGTGACACAAATAGTGGGATGGGCTGGGATAGCCATGAAAACTGTTGAAACAATGGGAATCGAAGAATATGAACCTGACACAAACGATCTTGAAGAAGGAGCTACAGTGCTTGACCATAATGGGTTTTGGAACAAAGATGAAGCACCAAAAATCAACTGTCCCAAAGTATGGTAACTAGCTGAGAGTGGATGAGAGGAAGGTTGAGTCATCTCATAAGGAAAATTTTCAGGAGGGAATTGATATTCCCCAGTAGATATGAGCTTCTCTTCACTAATAGGACTCGAGGCATCCATTTCGGACGAAGACATGTTGTCAGGGAAAAGCTGGTGAGCGGTGGAGGGAAAAGCACTCGACAATGGTATCACAGGCAAGTTTGATCATTGAGGGGGATATTCTCTTAGAAATAAAAAAGGATCCAGGGGCTGCCAGTTGATATCAAATGGATGTTCAGGAATAGGCTAAATGGATTGAAGCAGTCAAACAAGCCAAAAACAACAGAGAAACGAAAATCTGGCCAAAGTTGGATAGACAAAAAAAAATTCAAAATGACCAATAAGAGACAACAGGCGTTGACTTCCCTAGTGGAGTCAGCAACTTGTTATGCAGGAAAATCCCCTCTACAGACAGAGGCGATCCCTCTAGACCTAGGGTGGATCTAGCAACAAGGGAGCATGCTGGTTTCTAAATTCCTAGTTCATAAATGAAATGTGGATTAGAATATATGTCCTACCTCAATCCAATGCTCTTGATGTAGTATGTTGCAGTGATCCCTCAATCTTTGTCCTTCAATCCTTGCGCTCCGTTGGTAGAGATGCTTACACACCTGCACACAGATCAAACAAACACTAAAAGTATACAAGCATGCATATTCATTTACAACTACCACTACAAGGAAAATACCCACTAGCAGAATTTATTGAGGAACCCCTTATAAAAATATCCCAGAATTCCAATTGTAGCGGAGGTTGCTAGAGGAGGTTGGCGGGTGGAGGTTTTTGTGGATGTTTTTCTTTGGGTGCGTTTATCATCCTAAGCTGCACCGGTGTGCCTATAAAACCCGCGCACTAGAACAGGGTTAAATAAAATAAAAATTACGGCCAAAAATCTGCATTTTTCACTTTTCAGTGCTCCAGAGCTCTCAAGCATTAGTGCAACTTTACCTTGTGTGAGGCTCCCTGCCATCGGTGCTCCCATTGCACGCACTGCTGCTATCCATTTCCCATGATCTCCATTTTGAATTTTTCAAAATGGTGGGGAAATTTAGTTTTGAAAATTATACAGCCAATGTGCCTCCTCTACGGCCAAACGTACAAGTATTTTCCTTTTTTTTCCATAATTAAACCTTTTAGCGGATTATTTTTGTAAAATAGCTTAAAATTCACCTTATTTAAAAATAAAAAAAAATTCATGCACGGTGTGCTCAAGTTGTTCGGCTCACATTGGTTCGTGGTGCTGCCTATAAATTTACAGGCTGCACCGCGACTGGTGCTAACAGGATCTTCACTGGTTCTAGGGCAGTACCGAAATGGCACACCGTGATATTTTAAAATTAAAATAGTACAGTGCGGTAGGTTACTCGGCTGCACCATTGACCATGTCGAATTGTGGGAATGCAATGCGTTGACAAAAATATCCATCCTAGGGTAGGTAATTTTGTCAGCACACCGCATTACCACAATTCTACATGGTTAATGGTGCGGACGGGTAAACGACCACACCGTTGACTATGTAGTGATGTTGGGAGGGTGGTGCACTTCCTAAACTATATGGTCTAGGGCATATAGTTCGGTCAGTGCACTACCCTCTCGACACTGGTACATAGTCAATAGTGCGGTCTGTTATACCACCGAATCATTGACCTTGTAACAATTACAGGAGGGTGGTGCACTAAAAATTTGCATGTGCGCTGCCTTCGGTGCATTAAAAATTTTCTGGGGCATCACCTCCTATGCGCGATAAAGAAAGATGCACCGTTACCAGTGCTTGCCTATTTTTTGTAGGGCACCGACTATTTTATTTTTCTTTTTCAAAAAAAATTGTATATGTATACTCCTAAATATGTATATGTATATTCCTAAATACATGTCTTATTCAATAAAAAAAAAATATTTAATATGTCAATCATTTAGCGACATCAAAGGAGAGAAGAGACAAAACAAAAACAACAATAGGTAGACCAGTATAACATGGTTTGCTTGTGGGAGGCATGAGAGAGGGAGAGAGATATGTACCCTTGCCCTATTACAATAGCTACCTAGGGGCTCCTAAGACAGGTAGGCCTCCTCAATTTCTATGAGGAGGCTACATCCCTAAAGGGCCATGGTGTGTTTTTGCGAAATATTATCTGCAGGTGGAATGCCCACCTACAGGCTTTCTGGGTTGGTCGTAACTAGTGGTACGCACCCACTGAGGAGGAAATATATTTCATTACTGGCCTATCGAGGAGAGGGGTGTATTTTCCCTCATTCCTAGAGGTCTTCGTTGGCTATGCAGCAAGGAGTCAGTTGGTATACTCCCAGTGATGGGCAATGCATTAGTTTCCCGCTTCTATTTTATGTTGATTCTTTATTAGAGGAGCCACAAATTTTGAGGTGGTATGCAATTTTTTTGCAGCATTTCTATACAACTTTATATATATGTCGTGCTCAAGAAAAATGGAGGGCGAACTTCCCTTTTTCTTCAAAGATATTTTGTTTATTTTTTTAGAGGTTTTGAGAGACGAGGCCTAATTTTGTTCGGCAACCTTGTAGGTCGATGCTGCATGTATGGATGTAGATGTGGGGACAAACGATGCCCAAGAGGGGTGAGTCAAATTTTTCTGTGAGGATATCACATGATGCACTAGAGTTTCTAGCCAATGTTGATGAGCATCCCTTTGTTCTGGTCTCGTGTCCTTATGCTAGTTTGGATTGGCGAGGGTGTGCTAACATCCTCTTCACAAATGATGAGCCGCCAGATGATAGAGGTAATATTATTGTTTTATTTAAATTTATTCTAACATGTTATTTAACTTGTTTTTATTAAAATTTTTAATTAAATTGTCTAATTATTTGATTGTACTTATATATAATTTGTAGACATTGGGTCATTTGATGGCGATGAGATTCTAGCACCACTAAATGATCGAGGTGTAGTTCCTGATGACGATCAGGATATGGCATATGTCGAGGATCATGTCAGTGAAAATAGACGTGGTCCTCATGGTGCATCATTACCGCATTTTGCTAGGCATACGCCTAACAGTAGATTGAGGATGGAGTTGGGCGACCAAATCTATGCACTATTTGTAGAGGTGAGAGTCAGGCCCACCACTATGAGAGAGATATAGGCCAAGCTAGGCTGGGATAGATGTGGAGAGGCATGCCACATGACATGTTCACCCTGATGCAGCATGGCGTAGGAGCTACGAGCTTAGTTACACAGTTGAGGGCCCTTCGACATAGGCATGGTCGCGATGCAGTACGTTGACAGTCTGTGAGAAGTGACACATTATCTGATGATCACTATAAGGGGAGTGATCATCGTTCACCTCTCGTCGCTGATGAGAAGTATGCAACATCAACTAGAAGTCATGATGGAGAGTAGGCTAGACCATTGGCCACGTCGAGTCAGCAGCCTATAGCATCCAGTAGGACTCATGATCATGAGCAGGCTGGACCATCGACCATGTCGAGTCATCATGATGAGCAGCCGACAGTTGATCCTGATCAAAATGAGGCACCACCAAATCAAAATGCACGTCATGATCGACATGTATCTAAGCTTGTCGAGGCTGCACCATTGAGTGAGCAGGCCTCGGCTAGTACTACTATTCATGATGATGTACCACCAGTTGATATTTGACATTTATATTATAGTCGTATATTTTTGACATTATCTATATATATATATATATATATATATATATATATATATATATATATATATATATGGTCCATGTATTTTATGTTCATGTTGCAGTTGTACTTAATTTACATGTTGGTGATCATCATGATGTGTATATTGTTAGGTCATGTTAGATATGTTCATTTAATGTGCAGCTTGCACATAGATGTGTATGTGATAGCAGCTATTTGAAATGAGATGTATATTTGATGTTTGTGTTGTGATGATGTTATACAATGCTAATTGTGTTTTGTTAGATGATCATGATCATGATGATTAGATGATGTTAGCAAATTTGAATGTGTTTTTTAATCGAATATGATGCTTATATGATGGTTATCATGATCGTGATGTTTATTTAATATTGTATTGTGATTGTAATTAAATTTTATTCCAATTGTATGTAAATTGTAAAATTGTATTTGTATTGTAATTGTAATTTTATGTAAAATTTTAATTGTAATTGTATATATGTAAAATTGTAAAATTGTAATTGTAATTGTAATTGTATGTAAAATTATAAACTTGTAATTGTAATTGTATGTGAAATATTTGTAAAATTTTAATTGTAATTGTATTATTTAATTTATTGTGAAATGATTGTAATTGTAATTTTAATTTTAATTGTATATATTGTTAAAATTGGTATTGTAATTAATATTGTATGTGGAAATTCTAATTCTAAATTAGCATTGTAATTTTTGTACTTGTAATTGTAAGTGAAATTGTAAAATTTTAATTGTAACTGTAATTCTAATTGTATGTAAAATATTTGTAAAATTTTAATTGTATTACTATGAAATGATTGTAATTGTAGTTATATGTAAATATTTGTAAAATTGTGCAATTGTATTAATGTGAAAAGTTTAATAGTATTAATGTGAAATTATTTTATTAAAATTTTTAAATTTGTAAATTTTTAAAATTGTCAATAATTGTAAAATAATAAATCTAGAATAATATGGATTTTTGTAACATAATAAAGTTTAGAAAATAATGCAAATAAATTCATGTACTTTAGAATTATCATTATTTTATTATGATCTTACATACCAAAAAAAGAACTTTATACAGTACACCATTGTTTTTGAGATCAACATAATTGAAAATTATCAAGTGAAATATTGATTTTAACATTAACACAATGCAAATTACCAATTAATTCAAAATACATATTATAATGTTTCAAAAAAAAGAGTCTTATAAGTTATAAGGTAATTAAGTCCCCTTCTTTATAAAAACCCATCTTAAAAAGTATAAATATTGATGAAATAACACATGTACCATATCACTCTCGGTTCTCATGATCACCCTCATTATCTTCCAGCTCGCATGGCATGATAACACTATTGTTCTCAAAAATATGTTTTGAGCTAGGGTCACGTCTCAATCCGAACCACCAATTCCTATCCAACACATCTGGGTAAGAAAACACTTGGTCTCCTTAGCTTCATCCCACATCTTTCTAGAGTTTAAACATATCAGCCTACTATCACGATATTCCTTTACATTATTCCGATCAAAGGTGTCTCACCACTTGCACCTAAAAATAACAAATTGGAAAGAAGAGAAATCCACTTCAATGATCTCTTTTATCTTTCTAACATAACCTAACGTCCCTCATACCAGGTTTTGATCACAGTGGCTAGATCGACTATATTGATTTTAACTCAACTTCCAGTCCACAGTCTTGTGTCATGTGTCCATCATCGACATTTTTGGTACGAAAATGGAGTCCATATGCCCACATAGATGGGAAAAAATGCACCTATAAATTTTTTTAAAAATCATAGGGTCATGTATCTTATAATAACCCAACAATTAAAATATAAAATATAGATGTAATTACATTTGAAAGGTGCATTATTAAGTTTCAAATATACATATAAATTAAATATATTATTACCAAGTTGTCATGCCCAATCCCTACGTTTAGCGCATCCTCTTCAACATGGGGGTAACGACCGGTTGCACCATATGTCTCTCTGACTTGGTCAACAACCCAAATGTTGGGGCATATTTTTGGCATATTTTCTTTTAAATGATCGGGGTAAGGCATAGTTCTACCATTCAACTGTCTGAATTCCTTCCTATCACTATCCCATTTCATCCTCTTTTGTTCTTACAATCGTTAGGGGAATTTTGAGGTCTAAAATGGGCCTCCTAAGGAAATAATAAAATAATTTCTAAACCAATAAAATAATATTTATGAATTTTCAATTCACTTTTTGCACCACAATGCATGTAACCATAGTTAAATTCAATTCAAAATTTGTACCAAACAACATGTAATTAATATACTATATAAAAATAATATAATATAATAACATGTAATTAATATATTATATAAATATAATATAATAAATGTATAGGGATATGCATTGTTTCTTTCAAGAAATATGAAATGACAATAATATATTTTTATTCAAAAAGTGTGAAATGACATCTATTATGAGTACTTTAATTTGACTTTAAAAGTACTTAGAGAACTGCCATGGTTAACCATGTGTTTTTATCCACCATTGATAATGTGACAAGTAAGTACCTTTAACTCAAGCAATGCCACCTCAACCGTTAGGGATGATGTCATCCCCTAAAATGTGATTGGTTCTCATAAAGTGAATTTTGATTGTACACTTTCCTTGGGAGGCCCATTTTAGACTTGGAGCAGCTCCCCTTCTCTTTTTTCTTCATCCCTTTCATCGTCCAAAATCACCAACCTAGTCTGTTTTCAATCTGCTTTATGCACTCACTCACATAATAGAAAGACTCATATGATATGTACCCTTCTGCCATATACCCCTTGGGTTTTTCCTTATGTCGAACAAAACCTTTCAATTTCTTCATGTAACTCTCTAAGAAGAACATCCAACGACAAGAAACCACCCCACCTAATTCAACCTCATCTACTAGGTGGATTAGAAGATGAATATGCAAGTCCATGAAACTCGTTGGAAGTTCCTTCTCAAACATACAAACAATCTCAACTATCTCTTGACGCCATCGTGGAATGATAGCCACATGAATCTTCTTTGACATGGTCCAACGTAAAAATGCATATAATTTAGATATGGCACATCCTAGGTCTTGAGGGAATTCATGTTTCACACACCCATGCATGAACAAAGGATAATGACACTTCAAAGTTACAAACACGTGCAATAATATACAAAATTAGTTATGTTTTATGATCCCTACATGGGATAAAATTTATTAATATAAAAAATAGTAAAATAATGCTTTTTACATTATACGTACTCTTAGAAGATTCAAATGGTCATGCAATTTAAACCCCAAAAAATGGTCATCCATGATGAAGTAATGTCATAGTGAAGACCCGTATGAAGATGGCACCCTCACACCCATTATAATTTCCTTTGCCAAAGAAAGATCATATTTTTTAAAAATCCATGAGACACCACCTTATTTGAAATACCATGAATTAGAGAGACCAACGCCTACCTCTGATCTTGTACTTTCTAATAATCTTGGCCAATGATTCTTTTTAGTTTTTGAAGTAATAAGTTCTTTCCTAACAGATAATGTGTCACTTTGTTTCGATGATATGTGCCTCAATAAAGAAGACGAAATTTTTTTAAATATATGCATGGGATCTAATAAGTGGGTAATCTTAATATGCTCCCAATATGGGAGGTTATAAAATATATATTTTCTTTTCATCCCAATGGGAAATTTCTCAACATAGGTGTCGAAGAATTCTGGATCATCAAACATGGGCTCCCCATTTGAATCGAACATTTCTATGAATTCCTTCTCCATCTCTCTCTCATATTCTCTAAGCCATTCAACTGGTGTCATTATTGGAGGCCTTTGGGTTCTCTCCCGTTTACCATTGAAAGTGAATGTTTCTCTTCTGTAAGGGTGTTCTTCTGGGAGGAATACCCTAGAGCAATCATACACTGGCTTTATTAGGTCATTGGGCCATCTAAATTTCAGATAAGGTCCACAACATTTACATAAAAATACCCTTTTATTACAAGACTCGAGAGATTATTGTATACAATTTATATGCAGAGCACGTTAAAGAATGTCATGAAGATTGGAACAATTACAATGAATTAAATAACTAATATGCGAAAGAATATTGTTGCGTATACATACAAATAAATAAACATGTATTTTAATAGAGAAAACTCCTAATCCTGGATAATCATGTGTTGTGTAAGCACATATTCCATACAACGTAAAACTCCTCTCTATTGTGATGGGTCTTGATACATCGTATACTGTAATATTCTAAAATTTGCAACTAGAAAATTGGAATATTAATCTTTTCTTATTTCATCCAAGAGGTGAATAAAATGGGTAAAAGGCCCATGAGTAGGAATAATATCCTTCATAATGTGAAAAGGATCAATGGAGTAGCTTAATTTTTCACCTTCCAGTGTGAAAAGGGGGCAATTACATGAGGACAAGGTCAAGTTTGACCAAGTCAACAACGCTGCCTAAGAGGTGTAGCTTGCATGAGAAGACAACGCAGTTTGAGAGGGAGGAATATTCTTTGTGGAAGAAACCCTAATGTGTGGGTTCCAGGGCAAAGAGGTATACACTTGCATCAAAGGAGGAAGAGGCAACCATAGTGAGATATATTTGAGCATACTGATTTTGGTCTGGAAGACTACTTTGCATTCTCTGATTGTTCAGTTGAGTTGCAGTGCTGCTTAGCACGAGGGATTCCTGTTTAGGATTTCCTCTCCTTCTTGAGAGGCATATTGAAGGATTGCACTTCATTTTCTCCACATTTTGGCTCAATGCCAAAGCCACTTATTCAAACACCGCGTTATTTCTGTTGAAGTATAACATAGTGTTGCTAGGTGTTGCAGTGGAGGGGTTCCACAACACCATTCCTTGTCTCATCTTTCAGAGGAGGGAGTATCTATTCCTCGAGAAGGTTATTAAGGAAGGATTCTGAGCTGATTTTCATATCTTGGCATCAAGGCCAAGCATCTCCCATCATAGACAACACATTCTAGCCTCCATACTGTGTTATTTCAGTGCACACTTGCAGTGAGGGGTTGCACCAACTTCTTGGAGGGCAAGATCTTCAGTGCTGGGATCAGCCTTGAATTGAGAGATCCATTGGAGGAGGTTTGTTTCAAATTGAGCATCATCTTCATCCATATCCATGTATTTCTAGTATTTAGTTGCAGCTGCTGCCCAACAACTTCGACATTTCTGCAGATTTTCCAATTTCATGTATATTGTGGCCAATCCTTCCAAGGATTGTGTATTATTTCTGTATTAGTGTTTTCAGGGGTTGAGAGCTTTATCCCCTCATTTATTTGAGCTGATAATGTCATATAATCCTATAATCCTTTTGTGCATTGCAGTATCTCCTATAAACTGCATTCTTTTAGCTAGTGCTCTCTTTCATGTAGCAATTTTTTCCATTTGTCATGTATATGTCTCATTGAGGCTTCCTTTGCCTAGCTAGAGTGATTGATTCCTCCACACTTTGTATAAATTTGCTCCTATATCATATATTTGTTGGCTATACATCTCTTCATGTGTTCACAACTATAAAATAACGTTGTCATTCCATTTCTTGTTCAAGATTTGTTGCAGTCCCTCATTGGGCACTTTCTGTGGACATATAAGTGTGGGAGACCTGTTTAACCCACTTAGAAGTATTTATTTGGAGCCTCCTCTTGGAATTGGCACTTAGACACATTTTTCTAAGGGATCTAGGTCTTGGTTTCAATTCCTGTAGTAGCCATTACTGGAAAATGCGTTTTCCAGTCATGCCTTGCTAGATGTTCCAGATTTGGGATATTACAGTGGTATCGAAGAATAGTCTTGGCTCAGCCTGTGATTCTAAGCCGAAGAGATCAGAAGATTGAAGAGGATGGGTTTTATCTCTTCATATTTCAGATCCATGAAGAACCTCCCCAAGGAGGATAAGAAGAAAGAATAGAAAGAACCCTTCACTTCCTATTCTCATCAAGGAGACAAAGAAATAAGAAGGAAAAAGACTCCATATTTTGGAGGAGAGAAAGGGGATAAGATTAAAAATATTCTTCCTAAATATGTACATGATATTCATGAATAATTCAAGAATATATGAAGGGAGATGTATGAAGAATCTCGGAGAGATTTTGAATCTAAAGAAAACTCTAGATTTGAGGAGTGTGAGCAAGCAGCTATACATCCTAATACTCAGTGCAGTCACATGCCCAGGATTGTCGAGAGAGAGATGGCAAGAGAAGAAGAGGTTGTTAGGAGGGAAACCCTTAGTTATTTCTTGAAGGAGTATGAGTTTCAAACTTTGAAATTCTGAGATCATCTCAGTTTTTCAAAGTTTTTCAAGATGAAGGTGAAAGGAAGAGAGCATCAGGATAGATTTCATCTATCTACCTTTGAGGGTTCACCTATATGTTCAGCAAAAGCTTGGGTGAAGGAGTTAGAGACCTTCTTGCAGCAGCAGCACATTCTTGAAGATGAAGCCATCAAAGTTGCAGCGCTGCAATTGAGAGGTAAGGCCTATGCCTGGTGGATCTTTGAATCCTTTTCTTTGAGAAATATAAACATTGCATACTATGCTAGTTTCAATAAGGTATTAGTGAGAAGAATTGATGTAAGGATTCATGAAACACACATGGTGGGGGTAAAAAGTAAAAATCAAGAAAAACCCTTGCATGATGTTGGCTCGAGGGGTCCTGACCCAGGTTTGGTGTACAAGGTTTGCCAACAAACCTTATACTACTGGCCCTTTCGGCAGTGACCTGCTTGCGTAGGCCAAAGTCTCACACGAAGTAGTATGGATGGGTGCTGGAACCAAGTTTCCGCACCCTGAGAAAGGATGGGTAAAGCAAGAAGAGCTATGATAGGTTCGGTAATCCCTGATTTCCTTATTCTACGCAAGGTTAATTAGGTCTCTATTTCCATCCACGTGCGCTAGATCTATAGTTATATACTCTTATGACAATAACACAACAATATATAAACAGAACAGAATAGATCTAGATCCAGAAACACACTCACACAGATCTTCGTAGCTTAAAGACAGAAAATACACAATACAACAATTACCAATAATTCGCACCAGATTACTCATAGATTCAGTTCTCTATCAATCCTTATTATTCATTCATTCATCAATTCTTCCTTACAATTCCCTTCCCAACCTGCGCACACAACAGTAGGGTCTGCACACAGCTAGACTTGGATCTCTGCGCACACGGCTAGCAGGAGTCTGTTCCCCAAAACCAAAATAGATAGCTTAAATCACAATTCGCATCAATAGACCATCATATCCTACCTTACAATACAAAAATTGTCCTCTATTTATAAAAATATAGCCTAGAATTTACTATGGTCTGCAAACCATGGTTTTCAGACCCCTAGTTTACTCTTTTACCCATTACAATGCTTTCGGGGCTTTGACCCACCCCAATACCCCTCTACTAGATTAAATCCAATCAAAATATATCATAAATATATAAAATGGACCAGTTTTACAGCTTGTTAGGAGACCCTGTTCTAAAATTCCCCCAACACAATCTTCTGAATAGTCACGAGTCACTGCGGTGGTGCAGCTTTGATTTTTGCATGCAAGGTATCAAGAGCACGGACAAGCAGAGGAACGACTTCCTGACTCTAGGCTATAACATGCTGTGCAATGTTGACAAGTGTCAGGGAGGCAAGGCCATCTGGAGCCGCGGTAACCTTTTCTAACAGCCGGTGGAGGCATGCAATGGCAGATTAAGCATCTTCGACGAGCTGGAGCACGGTATTATCCCATGGTTTCAACCATTTTTGGATGACATGCTTGTCATGGAAAAGGTTCTCAAGATTTTCCAAGATGGCTAGATGTTGTGTAGAGGTGGTGGAGGCTCTAACTTGATCCATAGTAGCTTCCGCCTACTGTAACTCCTTCTGGATATGCTAAAGCATAGAATGGTGCTGGATGGCCATCCATAGTTGGGTAGTTGATTCGACCAATTGTACACCCTGTGTCAGCTGCTCCTGAATAATATTCCTTGCATCTGTGACCATTGCAATCTGTTGGTATCGTCCTTTCGTAGGTATGTCATACTACTGTTGCGTGGCTCGATCATGGTGGTGACCTTCACACAACACTCTAGTGTACAGTCCTTGTAGCTCTGTATGAGATAGCTATGCTAAATCTATGTGGATGTCCCCAGTAGTTGGATTAGAAGTGTTGACTAGGGAAATGTGAAGGAGCGAACACACATTGCTTCTACTAGGAGGTACTCTGGAGTTGCGGATAAGTCGCAGCATGTTCCTATATCGCAGTGTTCCTTCTTAGCGCAGAACTAGGTGGGACCTAATTGTGAGGCTGCGCGTGGGGGGTTGTGGTATTAGAAGACCTTCTTCTGCAATATCTTCTAAGGCTAGCCGGCTAGGTCCCATAGCTATCCCTGGAGTGCGAAGGTTAGGTTCCATCCGAGCAACAAGAAAATGGGCATCCTAGAGAAAGTTAATGAGCGCAAAAACCAAGTACGTAGATAGCAGGAGCATATTGTAGGGTGAATAAATATCCTGTTGTGAAGTTATCTAGCCAACCACATAGTGTTCGAAGCTATTTACTGGTGGAATAGCCCATGTGTGAGACTGACCATCGATCAGGTGGATCAATCTTACCATAAATGGCTGCATTGATGATCTGCCATCTATTTTTCGTACTTGTAAGACTATTGTTTTATCAAATCGAGATGTGCTGACAGTCATCCTTCGTACCTGAGGTCATTTCCATGAAATTTTAGACCATGAATGACGCCTGCGTTTCGTTCGCGTACCCTGAATGAAGGTCAATGCAAATTGTGTCTACAAGTTCGCCACCAATATTTTCGATCCAAGCTCTACATCCTTGCATGGGACATCCTGGGTTGGTAGAGCTGTGTCAAGTGCCTTCGTGCCATTTTCTACTTGAAACGAGTGCCTATTCTCCTAATTGCATGTGGATCTAGGTGGGTCCATAACCAAACACCTACTTAGGGCAGCGGTAGCCAAGTGAGCCTATCTGGGCAGGGTTTTATCACACCCTTGAGTGTTATATGTTAGCAAGTATCTACGTAGGTCGATTCACTGTGGGTCCCATCTGCAAACTGGGATCCCTATGCGTAGGATCACCCTCTTCCAATACTTATCCTGAGTGAAGAATACCGGCCCTTGCGTAGGTGCTTCGTGCAGTGTTAGTGGCAGTGCTCCTAGCCTACGTTTCGTGGGAATTTGAGGTTCAAAAGTCTTTTGAATATCATGTGCATCTTCCTGGTAGGGTAGTTTTCTTGCCTTGGTAGAGATGCGACTAAAATTCTTGAGGTCTGAAGACATTGAAGCACCGAAATTTCGTGCAATCGTCTTTGCCAATTTTCCAGCTCTTCATCAAAGTTGGAAAAACATTCACTGTCCTTTTCCCAGCAGAGCATTCCTTCATATGTGGGGTTAACCTGATCTTCATCCTATGCGGTTAATTTATAAATGTGATCCAATTCCTCCTCCTCATAGGCTAGCTCTGTATACTGTGCACCTTCTACTGGATCTAGTGGTACTATGACACGCGTACCTTTTCTTTCAAACACCATGCTATGCTTCTTGAGATTGATGACACCCCCCATGTCAATTGCCCAGTCTAATCCAAGGAGCGCTGGGTAGGGATCCACATCTTCCACAATTTATATTACTTCAAAGTCAGCTAGGACCCTTACCCCTGCGATGCCAACCATGACTTTTGGTAACCTCCCTAGAGGGATGATTTTTTGTTGATTGGCCATTCGCAGCTGGATGGTGGACCATTATAATTTAGGCTCTCCCATTCATTTCCACGTCTGTTTTGGTAATACATTTGCATCTGACCCTAGATCCAAGATAACCTAATCCATCCCATAGTCACCAATCTGCATAGTCAGTCACATATCTCTTTCGGTGTGCTTCTTATAGCTGTATAGTTTGTGTACATCCTTGGTCTCAGGGATCAAATTGGATCGAGCTGCGCAGGTATTTAGTAGCGCTTGGAGATTTCCTATAGCCTGCAGATTTCGTAGCAGCTTCAGACATGCCTTTAAAAAGGGCTCAACTCCTTCCTCTATCTGAGGTTGCGTCGGCAGCTGCGCGGGGGCTACCAGTGGTGTTTTTTATTTGAAAGGCACTCCTTCTCGGGAGGTAATCTCCTCCTTTTCTCCTTGGGTGACTAGCCCGCTGCGTGTCATGACTTTTACACAGGGATCCACCTTTCTTAGCTCGGTCTTAACTCTTTGTACATTCTGCGTAGGGGTGGGCTGCTTTTCTTGCATCTTGGCTATTAAAATTGGGCAGTCCTCTACCTCATGGTCTAGCTGCCTACAATATTTGCATGATGGCCTGGTGGGATTTGGGCACTCCCTGGAAAAGTTTCCAATTTCCCCAAAGTTATAACAGACTAGCTGCCTGCATCCTCATCTTGTGCTTCCTCCCTGGCTTCCTATGCCTCTAGCCGGTGATCCTCCAAAGTGTGCAGAGATTTATGGCGATGCAGGGTCCAATTGTACCCTATATAAGTTCCCACAATCAATCATCAAATCATAAGTACGACAGTTCTGCTCATCGTGTCCCACTGATCGGAAGAATCTACACCATTGTTTCTTCAGTTCTGGGACATACGCACCTAGCCAAGGGAAATGGTTCGTATCATGTAGTCCTGCTACCTAATAGTCATCACACCATAGTGCAGGTATGCTTGACCCTAGTCACGACAGAATAGGGTCCCTATTTTCTCCTGGGTGTAACGGACTAATTCCTCCCACTTGCATGTAATCCACTAGTAGAGGGCACTGATCCTTTGTGTGGCCAGATACCTGACATCGTATGCACCAAAGATCCATGCAACCGTCCTTTCCTCACTCCTTTCGCAGGTTCTGTATTTCCATGTGCATAGCCCCAAGCTATTCCTGAATTTTCTGTACCCCTGCCGACATATCTTCTCGGGGGGCAGCTTCTAGTTTCATAGTGACTTCCATAACTTTCTCCTGTGACCCAAAAGTTTGATGACTCATCGGCGAGCACAGGTGAGGTAACAACATAGCGATGAACCATTATGTCTGTTGTCTATCATCATACTCGAATCCTCCTTCCCTTATTACCTTCTTTAATCAATGATCAACCTCCCATACTAACTCAGACGTACCTTTTTTGAAGTCCTTTACCTCCACTACCATCTAGGAATAAGATTTTAGTTTCTGGAACTGTTGCTTCAGAGCATCTTTGATATCTTGAATGGATGTGCTCCCGTTCTGGGAAATCTATCCCATATACTAGTCTAGGGCCCTGTCCTCGAATGCTAATTACAGCTGCGTCCTCTTCATCATATCACTCGTCACATTCTGCGTAGTCCAGACGGAATTGAAAACAAACTAAAACTGGTCCATATCCTCATCTCCTACCCCCTTGAAGGTAGGCATTTTCAGGTGTGCAACCATATCACTGTTTAGGGGGGGTGGTGGTATGGGTGAATTATTACCTTTGTGTGGCCAAGGTGGTGATGTAACTGGGGGATCTTGCGTAGCTAGTTCTTGTAATAGATTATAGGCGGATCTCCTTCCGTCAAGGTTGGTTCGATAGTACTTACCACTGTGTGTCGCGCTCCCATCTAGTTTCGAGGTCATTCGGTATGACTAAACATAATATTCTTTTCACATAGTAATATCTTGATCAACAATGGTAATGTCCACAAGAATTTGCCCCAGAACCCTTTAAAGAATCGTTGCTCATCTTGAGAATATGAGACAAATTATTTAATGGAAAATTCTGTCACAAACCCTCCTAGCACGCTATCCACCCAGTGATCTACCGTACGCGTGATAGTATTATCTGTCTTTTCCAGCTGCTGGACCAGTTCTGGGGTCCACTAAGTGACTCGCTCATCCTTCCAGCACTTCTAGAATTCCACAAGTCTGGCCAACCACTCTTGGAGCTCAATCACGAATGTCACAAAGAATATTCCGTAGCTTTCGGTAATAATATACCTATTTTTCCACCTTTCCACTGTTAATTCCTTACTACGATTTTATTTTACCACAAACTCCTAGATCTGCCTTTTGAACCAGTCTTCGATCTCCTTTCTTTCAGGCTTCCAGTATTCTCTTGTCATTACCCAATCCCTTTCTTAGACTTCTTCCGGTCCCATAAATGGAACCATTTGTTGGCTTGAGGGGTCCTGACCCAAGTTCGGTGTGCAAGGTTTTCCAACAAACCCCTATACTGTTGGCCCTTCTGGCATTGACCTGCTTGCACAGGCAAAATTCTCACCCGAAGTAGTATGGGTGGGTGCTGGAACTAGGTTTCTGCACCCTGAGAAAGGATGGGTAAAGAAAGTAGAGCTGTGATAGGTTCGGTAATCCTCGATTGTCTTGTTCTGTGCAGGGTTAATTAGGTCTCTGTTCACATCCACGTGCACTAGATCTATAGTTATATGTTCTTATGAAAATAACACATCAATATATAAACAAAATAGAATAGATCTAGATCCAGAAACACACTTACACAGGTCTTCGCAGCTTAAAGATAGAAAATACACAATACAGAAATTACCAATAATTCACAGCATATTTCTCATAGATTCAGTTCTTTATCAATCCTTCTTATTCATTCATTCATCAATTCTTCCTTACAATTCCCTTCCCAACCTGTGCACATAGTAGCAGGTTCCACACACAGCTGGACTTGGATCTCCGCGCACACATCCAGTAGGAGTTCGTTCCCCAAAACCCAAACAGATAGCTTAAATCACAATTCGCATCAATAGCTCATCATATCCTACCTTACAATACAAAAATGGTCCTTTATTGATAGCAATCTAGCCTAGACTTTCCTATGGTCTGCAAATCATGGTTTTTTGACCCCTGGTTTACCCTTTTACCCATTACAACGCTTTCGGGGCTTTGACCCACCCCAAAACCACTCTGCTAGATTAAATCTAATCAAAATATATCAAAAATATCCAAAATGGACCAGTTTAATAGCTTGTTAGGAGACCCTATTCCAACACATGAAAAATTGCACCATACTTTGCCAGAGGAAAGAGTTTCTTCTCACACCATTGAGCAAGGGAGCATGGAGATATCTTTTTCAAAAAGGGATCCAATTGTTGGAGGGTTTCCCATTCATGTTGCAGAGATTGAGGGCAACAATGCTATCATATCTAGAGACTATCTAGTGCCTCATGCAGAGGAAGGAGGAACTCTTGTTCCAAATAGAGGGATGTTTGCATCTTTGCAAGGAAGTCCCTAGGATCTCATGTGTGGAGATCAAGGCACAAATCATGTGCCATTTTTGTAGAGGTGTGGAACCATGGAAACACAAGGAAGAGGTAGGGAGAAGACCCAACATCATGAGATGAGGAGTACACATCCATATTCATTTCTAGAGGGTGATGCACCTAAGAAGGTGATTGGATTGCGCATTGGAAGCATGGAGAATATTTTCCATTCATATATCCAGTCATCTCTTGATGATGATGTCTCATTTCATGGAGAAATTTTGCCGGGGAGACCACTGGATCAGCAGAGGAGAATGGACGCTTCACATGTCGGGGCACCACTCATGGATCTCATGAAGGTAGTGAACTTGGTAGAGCTTGATACAGCGCTGGGAGTCTAGGGTAGACTCAAGGAGAAAGGGAGCATTCCCTCAACATCATCTTTACCCACTTCCATTTCAGATTCTGAATTGTGGCAGAAGAAGCAAGGGAAGGATAGAAACCTTCCAACTTGCATCTTTGGCATAGGAGATGTCAAAGAGGAGGATGAGCATATGACATATGCTCTTCATGAGAGATCATCAGCGCTGTCACTATGGAGAATAGATCCATATTGGAACTCCCAACTGTTGGTGGAGTATTCCAAGGATATTTTCACCAGCATGATCTTGGATGACTAGTTGCATGAGGAGGGATATTCAGTGAGAGATGGGGTCATCTTTTATCATGGTAGGATCTTGTTTCCTAGAGCCTCCTAGCTCAAGGAGAAGTTTCTACATGCAGCTCATGAGGAGTTCCTTTTCAGTCCCACTTGTTTGATGAGAGTGTACCACACCATCATGGAGGGGCACTTTTAGGAGGGATTTGAGAAGGAAATATATCAGCATATGAAGAGATGCATGGACCAGATGCAGATGGAGGAGATACATGAATCTTCAGGAGAGTTAGCACAACCACCTCTTTTATCTTTGAATATGAGAGGAGACTCATCTATGAGCCACTCCATTTGTATGAGAAGAGAGTATGGTAAGGGTATTCATTTTTGTTTACATGAGAATTTATATGATGTATGTATATGTCCCTTAACCATACATGTGCAGGATGATGCTCCAAGAAGGAGCATTCTTTTTATAGACGACATGGTCTAGTTGAGGCCATAAGCATGATTGATGGCCATTCCCTAGGAGTACTTGGGGAAGATAGATATTATGGGGGAGATGCTCATTGTACACATTACATCATTCACTTCCTCCCTATTTATGAGGAGATCAGAGCAGCAGCCAAGTGGTTGAAAGGCCACTCATTTTATCAGCCTCTATTGCAGTTGAGGGTCAAGCTGCATTGGTTGCACTTGAGGGACCATTTTCCTTCTCATTTGTTGCATATGGAAGCAAGTGTGATTCTCATTTTTTCTCCCTATGGTTGTATTGTATCTGTCTTTATGAGGAGCATGCTTGGGAGAAAGACACATTGGGTGAATGTGTCCTTTGGGGGAGAATACTCCCACACTTTTTGCACTACATGTTCTAGGGGGAGCATGAGATAAGATATGGGTACCTTAACAACATATTTGTCACTTTATGGGGTGAGCCATATGATGGATGAGATGCCATATGATGATGACTTCCAACTCATCATATATGGGGATATTTGGGCCACCGTGATTTGCAGCGTTGGAGGGTAGATATTTGGAGATATAGTCCTCATCTTGCCACTTGAGGGCAACTTTGTTGAAGCCCAAGATCAACAGACACTCTACACTTATCATAAGTGGAGATATGGACAGTGTGGGGTAGGCTACATTGTCTACCATGTGTAGATTTTAATCCCACCTACTTTGCCGGAGCCAAAGGTGGATGACAGTTTCCAGGAGTTGCCTAGCTAGGAGGTGACTCATTTTGCATGGCTCATAGCTTGGGGATGGAGGATCCATATGGGAGAGATAATTCCCATCAAATTTCAGATCCCATTCCTCAAAGGTACCTCTAGACATCACTTTGCTATCCTCTTGAGTATTTCACCTTTACATGATGATGGATTGACATCTAACTTTCATACTAAGGAGGAGAAATGTGGATACTTGATTGATGAGATAGCATCACTTTCCTTGGAGGATATCATCGTATAGGGATGTTACAGGGAGAGGAGAAGAGAACTCAGTCTATCCTTGCACTTGCTTGAGGACAAGCAATGTTTGAGAGGGGAGGACTGTAATATTCCAAAATTTGCAAGCAGAAAATTGGAATATTAATCTTTTCTTATTTCATCCAAGAGGTGAATAAAATGGGTAAAAGGCCCATGAGTAGGAATAATATCCTTCATAATGTGAAAAGGATTAATGGAGTAGCTTAATTTTGCACCTTCCAGTGTGAAAAGGGGGCAATTGCATGAGGACAAGGTCATGTTTCACCAAGTCAACAACGCTGCCTAAGAGGTGTAGCTTGCATGAGAAGACAACGCAGTTTGAGAGGGAGGAATATTATTTGTGGAAGAAGCCCTAATGTGTGGGTTCCAGGGCAAAGAGGTATACACTTGCATCAAAGGAGGAAGAGGCAACCATAGTGAGATATATTTGAGCATATTGATTTTGGTCTAGAAGACTACTTTGCATTCTCTGATTATTCAGTTGAGTTGCAGTGCTGCTTAGCACGAGGGATTCCTGTTTAGGATTTCCTCTCCTTCTTGAGAGGCCTCTTGAAGGATTGCACTTCATTTTCTCCACATCTTGGCTCAAGGCCAAAGCCACTTATTTAATCATTATGTTATTTCTGCTAAAGTATAACGTAGTGTTTCTGGGTGTTGCAGTGGAGGGGTTCCAGAACACCATTCATTGTCTCATCTTTCAGAGGAGGGAGTCTCTATTCCTCAGAAAGGTTAGTAAGCAAGGTTTCTGAGCTGATTTTCATATCTTGGCATCAAGGCCAAGCATATCTCATCATAAACAATGCAGTACAGCCTCCATATTGCGTTATTTCAGTGCACACTTGCAATGAGGGGTTGCACCAACTTCTTGGAGGGCAAGATCTTCAGTGTCGAGATCAGCCTTGCATTGAGAGATCCATTGGAGGAGGTTTGCTTCAGATTGAGCATCATCTTCAGCCATCTCCATGTATTTATAGTATTGAGTTGCAGCTACTGCCCAGCAAGTCTGGCATTTCTGCAGATTTGCCAATTTCATGTATATTGTAGCCAACCCTTCCAAGGATTGTTTATTATTACTGTATTAGTGTTTTCAGGGGTTGAGAGCTTTCTCCCCCTCATTTCTTTGAGCTGATAATGTCATATCATCCTATTATCCTTTTGTATATTGCAGTATCTCCTATAAAATGTGTTATTTTAGCCAGGGCTCTCTTTCATGTAGCAGTGTTTTCCATTTGTAATGTATATGTCTCATTGAGGCTTCCTTTGCCTAGATGGAGTGATTGATTCCTCCACACTTTGTATGCATTTGATTCTATATCATATATTTGTTGGCTATACATCTCTTCATGTGTTCATAGCTGTAAAATAACGGTGTCATTCCATTTCTTGTTCAAGATTTGTTGCAGTCCCTCATCGGGCACTTTCTGAGGACATCTAAGTGTGGGAGACCTGTTTAACCCACTTAGAAGGATTTCTTAGGAGCCTCCTCTTGGATTTGGCACTTAGACACATTGTTCTAAGGGATCTAGATATTGGTTTCAATTCTTGTAGCAGCCATTATTGGAAAATGCGTTTTCCAATCATGCCTTGCTAGATGTTCCAGATTTGGGATATTACATATACATTTATCCCATCCCATAATTCCTTCAACTAATCTACCAATGGTTGTAAGTATACATCCATATTATTCACTTGTCTTATATGAGGGACTATGAGAGCCAACATAAGATGTTCATTATTCACGGAAAACCATGGGGGGATATTGTTATTGATTAGTACTAGAGACCAAATAGAATAGTTGGTGTTCTGGAGGGAATATAGGTTGATTCCATCCATGGCTATGCTGAGTCATAGAATTTTTACTTCATCCTTGAATTTTTTGGGCCATGTATCCTCTATATGCTTCATGTTTATTGAATCATTTGGGATTCACATAACTCCCAACTCACTTATATGTGAGGCATGACATCCCTGCAACATAACTAATTCTTTGCAACGGAAGTGCCTTTGAATTCTTGGGATTATATGCATGTGCCTCAATATCTTAAAAGGAGGACCACGTGATTTACTCTTCTTTTTTTATTTATCATACCTGTCATGCCCACATTTCTGACATATCTCTTTGTCTACATATTCTCCTCTATATAGAATACAATCATTTGGACATGCATGATACGATATATACTCAACACCCAACGTTTTCAACAATTTATTTTCTTCTTCGCAGCTACCGAGAAAAACATTATCACTCGGAAGAACTGTATTTCTGAATAACCTGTAGTTGGTGATCATGGAAAATATTAAATGTACATTAATGGAAATATAATTATTAATGTTCATAAAATTAACCATTTGTAATGCTCATTATGTGATTATATTTCTCAAATTTATGTAAGGGAGGACTTTATGGTAACTTACCTCAAAATTTCTGAGAAACATGCATGTGACAAGCCAAATTTTTCTTTCAAATTGTACAGTAACATATTTTTCCCCAACTGGGTAGACTTTGACTTATCGCCAGGACGAAAGAGAGGGGTGGTGGAAGCAAATTTAAGGCTTTCAAAAAAGGTGTTAGCGATACGAGCATCATCCCATAACTGATCATCGTTTTGGAATTCATCTAACAAAATTGTCTCCAAGGCAGTGGTATCCCTTAAGTAATCATCCATACCAACCTCTATTTGCTTGCTTCCATTTCCAGCTTGTGAATAACTACTATTGTTGTAGTCATTCTTAATTGGTGAATCTGGACGTAGCGGGAATTGAATTGGTTGTTGATTCAACAATTCTTGGTATCATTCCTCTCTAATTTTTTCTCTTAATTCATCCTTCTCTCGATTTAACATTGTCGTGGGGTGCAACGGAATATTATAGGTAGGTTTCTCATCATCACTAGAATCCTAATAATTTCAAAAAAATTATTTGAACATGATTAGTACAAAATCTATGATATCAATTAGCAAGAATGTTGACAGCACATGATTAATTTGTTTGACATTGAAATAATTACATTAATATACCAAACAATTATAATTACCATAATTGTCCTAGGATTGTGGCTAGAAGATGCAATATTTTTACAATTGGCATGTTTGAGTGGATGCCCATTTTCATCTACCAAATGCGCCTTGCGGTATGATGTCCTGATAAGAGCTTCTGATGTTTTGGAGATGTTTGAATATTTTGTGCATCTGAACTCAATTCTGAATCTGCATGAACCTGCAAATTTGTACACATTATAAATTTTATTTATAAGCTGATTGACATGGATAAAAAACATAAATTCAATTATATAATGAAAATATAAATAAAATCTGAAGTAAATATTATGTCTCGAGATGGATAGGGAGAAATCCACGATGGAATTTGAGAAATATTATGGAACGAGCTAGATTTTGAAGAATTTTCCATTCGATATAATTATGATATTTTCTCCTTACATTTGAGTGAAATGAACAAAAAATTTGAGTGCACGCACCTAAAAGTAATTTCAGTGCCTTAAAAAAATGGACTTGTTGTTATTGGTGCTAATTTACAATTAACCGCAGTAGTGCATTTTAGTTACTAGGCATCAGTGTTGTGTTATTAACTAATGCACCGGTGGTGTTATTCATTGACGCAACGGTGAAAAAAATCCACAAATAAAAAAGCGCAACTTTATTTTTTTAAAGTGAAAAAAGCAGAAAATTTAAAAATGGGCAGAAAAATATTTTCTAAAATCTAATTTCATAAAAAAATTCTTTAAATACTAAATTTTTTTCATTATTTCACTATTTTTGCAAAAATTTCTAGCCAGAGATTGGCACGAGACATACCTGGAGCAAGAGAGCAAAAGAGCACTTTGGAGCAGTGAAATACTTTCGAACAAAACTATTCAGAAAATCAAAATTCCAAACCTTTGGTGATTCAAACCCTGTAGCATAGAATTTCAAATGATCTCGTGATTAAATTTTATTATTTTTCTTACATTTTCTGCAGTATTTTTTATGTAGTAAGTAAAAAATTTAAATTTTTTGTTCATTTTCAAATAAATAAATAAATAAATAAACAAAAAAAATCCATTTTACCCTAAACCCTTAATTCTTTTTGTTTCTTCCCTTGCTTCTTCCTGTTTCTATGATTTCAGAATTAGGGATTTTCATTTTATATTTATAGGGTTTTGTGAGTCATATATTTATAGGCCTATGACATCTAACCATGAGACATGTCGTATAAATTTCTCGTATCTTCCCAATCCATGTCGGCCCTTATGTAAAAATTTTTAAAAATGATTTTTTTTTAATCGGTGTGCCCTGTGTACCCTAACGCACCAATGCACTGGAATATCACATCGCACCATGAACATACTACTTGATAAAAAAATTAAAAACAAATTGTTTTAAATCTAAGTGCCATATGTAAAATAGAGCATCGATGCGCTATTTAAATATAGCGCACTGCGCACGTACTTTTTTGCAAAATAAAAAATTAATTTTGTGTTAATTGGTGCACCATGTAACATATAACGCACCAGGTCTCCTTGTTGAGAAAGAGCACCATACGGTGTTCCCCTTTTACATTGTGTGTTTATAAGAATAAGCCTCACTGCCCCCTCCACGACACCATATGCTACAAAAACTAACACTAGACGATTGTTATTATTTTGTCTATGTTAATTGGTGTGGTGGTTAATATATAACGCATCAGCGCTCCTTGTTGACATAGAGCACCGTATAGTGTTTTATACTATTTTGGTGGTGCATTTATAAGAACATGATGCACCGACGTCAGTGCGTCTAACATTAAAAGCGCACCGGTTTCTTGATATATATATATACTTGAAAATTTAATGATCTATTTATAAAATATATTAAAGAATGATACGATACAGGTTTCATATTGATAAATAAATGGCTGACAAGATATCAAGTAACAAAAATATTGATAGCACATCAAGAAAAGAAAAAAGGCAAGTTCTTTGTAAATTATTTACAAAAAATATTATTTTTGAAGTATATGTAAGTTTAACTAATATGTATTGTTTACTGTGTATCATGCAAAAACATAAAATGATGAAGCTCGATAAGGTTATTTCTAATATAGGACGAGAAGTGCATAAAATCTTGATGCAAAAATTGCAAGAGGATGAATCAGGTGAATGAAAAAATACAATCAATCGAATATGAGTTTCTTTTTTTAATTTTCATTAATAATATACTTAAAATTATTAGATAACATGTTTCAAACAATCTATTAATACACATATGTTTAATGTTCTACAGGGACCAACAACTTAGAAAGGAATGTTGTTCTAAGAAAAGAAAAAAATAGAGAATGCAAATGAAAATGAAGTTCTCATTAGCTCATCTAGAGTGGTGCTGGAGGTTAACGAAAGGGGGAATTCTTTTTACAAAATTTTAAGGGGTCTAGTGGAAAAAATGTATAGATGTTCTTTCCACTTACAATAAAAAATTCAATCTAATGATTCAAATAACCAAATTTTATCTAAACTACAGGAAGAGTTTCCAGAGAATTGGTCAATGAGACATATCAGACTTTTAATAGAAAAAACTTATAACAAAAAAAAGAAGGAATGAAAAAGTAATATTCATTTAAAATTTTTTGTAGGATTATTTATAAATATCATTTATAAATATTACTTTTGTTATATTTACATTTCATATATCAATATAAAAATTAAATAGTTTATTTTCATGTTACATTTTTAGGAAGATTATGAAAATCTCAAAAGATGAATGAGCTGATATCAGAAATATGCCAGTAGGAATGTCCAAAAAGGTGTACAAGAAGATGGTCAAAGAAATGGACAAAATTTCATCGCAGGAGGATCCATCTCAACAACAACATGCTTCAAATGTAATACTTAATCATTGATTTTTTTGATCATTAGGTACAATAAATAAACAATTTAGCATTAAATATTAATTTTCAAGTATTTTCTTGCAAAAAAGAAAATAAAATGGAACCCATTCAACAATAAAACAAGATGAAAAGGAAGAAAAGGGTTGATATCTAAGTTTGTGAGTAATTTTTACTTATAAAAACTTAACTATATTTCATTTTTGTATGTTTTAAGTTATTTTACAACAATCATCATTGAATGTCTTCAAACTAGTGCTAACATACAAAGAGGAATCGTCAGGCGAATTGATTGCCATTGGGTTAAATATGGGTTGTGAGTATATGTTGGCATATCATAAATTAATTGTGGAATTTTTAAGCATCTATCGATATTGTTTTACTTAGCTTCATCTATAATTAATAGAACAAAAAAATATTTTATATTAAATATATTATTTGTTATGGGGTATAAAACTTATGGGAAACGAAGTACAGAACTGTGCCAACATATGCAATCTTAAAAGATGGCATGAAATTTGGTTTTGAAAGAATGTGCATAGTTAATGAGTCAATTTTCGCTTTGGTACATTATTTATTTTCGATTTACATTGATGTATATTATTTAATATTGCAATTTTCATTATTCTCACCAATGTATATACACTCGTTACAATTTATTTTTATGTGTTTCGATGGAAGGTGAAGAAGAGGAAAAAAATCAACACCATGAACAAAACATTCATCAAAATAACCGAAGTCATGGAAGTAGCTCAAGCAATGACAACAATTCAAGCGAAGAATGATGATCATTATGTTTGGATATCATAGCAAGGCATTGTATCTTCTGAAATATTTGTCTGTGAAATCAGAGATTTTGTTTAATGTAATGGACATAATGTCCCAATTAAAATACAAAGGGATACCAATAATTTTCCCATTTTGTATGACAAAGACTGTCTTATATATATATATATATATAATAAAGTATTTTTTGATTTATTCTATTGCATTTTCCGTTGTCGCTGTGAAATGTAACAACACTGATTAAATTTATGGATGATTAAATATTATAATGAAGAGATGTGACATTATCTGATGATATGATATAACAAATTAATCCAAACATCAAATTAAAATGCCCTAATAAAAATGTAATTGATATGAATACTGTTATAAGATATGTGTCGTCTTTTGATGAATAATGAATTTTAAAAAATCACAATAATTATGATATGATATAACAAATTAATCTAAAAATCACATTAAAATGCACTAATAAAAATTTAATTGATATGAATACTCTTATAAGATATGTGTCGACTTTTGATGAATAATGAATTTTAAAAAATCACAATAATTGCACTGTCACAGGTCGATGTTTCTAAAAAATACAAAATGAAC
This sequence comes from Pinus albicaulis, assembly GCA_034641835.2. Lineage (NCBI taxonomy): Eukaryota > Viridiplantae > Streptophyta > Pinopsida > Pinales > Pinaceae > Pinus > Pinus albicaulis. Next base: position 424,680,032 of record CM076579.1, on the reverse strand, counting down.
ACCGATGTGTGTCAGTTATTGTACACCGAGGCGTTTGTATTGTTAAGCACACAGGTGTGTTTCTATGACCTATGGGCACCACACAAATACCAATACCAATTATAAGTCTCGGTGCGTTTGTGCGATACTGCTCATCGGTGTATTTATGTGAGATTGCTCACCGGTACATTTGTACGACCTATGGGCACCGCAAAAATACCAATACGAATTAGAAAATTTGGTGCATTTGTGTGATACTATGCAACAGTTTGTTTCTATAATACTATGAACCGGTGTGTTGATACGACTTATGGGCACCGTACAAATCCCAATACCAATTAGAATGGCCCGGTACGTTGTATCACCTACAGTGCAGTTGGTGCGTTTTTAGACCTTTATGACCTAGTGCATGCACCTCTAACCACCCTAGGCCAACCGTCTAGATGACAGGAACTTGTGCATTGATACCTAAAAAGCGCACCAATTAAAAAAACATAAATTATAACCTATGGCTTCCCAGTGTTTTTAGTTTTTTTGAAATTTCATTAAAAGCTCCGCCAAAACCTCTGTTACTAGAAAAAAATGTTGTAGCAATTTTATTTTTTTGACAATTTTCGCCAATTTTATAACACTAAAAAACTCCTTTATAACCTCCAATATAAGGTATTTTCCTTGTAGTGTATTCCACTATTCAAGGAGAGTCAAAAAATTTGAATATTAACACAAAAAAATATGGAACTAGAAATCAGTCATGTCATATTAATATATATAAAACAAATTTTACAACCTGCACCTTGACATTGTAGATCTCCTTTGATGGGTTTAGTCGGGAATTTCTCGAAGCATTCATTCGTCGATTGGTTCAAAGGGGTGAAAGGATCAAAATCTCTCTCATAACTATGGACTATTCTCTACTATCAGCTCTTGGTCTATTCTAGATAGCATAATCAATGGGATGAAGAGGAATTTATAGGAGTGGAGGAGAGCTTTGGGATCCACTTATGGTGGAGGAAAGGTCTATCTCTTTGGGAAGTTTCATTTTTATAGGAACTAGAAGGCTAAAGAGAGAAACTCAACCAGGGAAAATTTTAAGGATGGGAAATTATTTTAAATTTTAAAACATTAGTGAATCTTACTAGTCCCTATTATGCAAACTATAAAATTTTTATTGATATATTTGTAAAATTATAAAAATTTATAAATATTTTCTATATACTCTCTATATAATGTTGGCAATTTTTAAGTCAAAATAATTTTATATTTTAAAATTTGGGTGAATTATTTTTATAAAAAATGGAAATTGGTGAATCATTTTCATGGAAAAAACATGGAAAATTAGCCCACTTGCGAATATTAGCCCCTAAAATTTTCCATGAACTTGACCACATACAGTCGATCAAACATCCATGACTCTGCTCACGAAGCTGTTATACCTTAGAAGCTTCGTTTCCATATTAAAAAACCTTCCAAAAGTAGCTTGGAGTGGGGTCTCTTCAGAGACAAAGCGGCCATGGCACAAAGCCCAGTGAAAATCTGGCCATCGGCACTAGGACATAACCACACCACCACACCGACCCAAAAGTACATGTTTTTAAGGGTCTACTTCAGGAGTGGTAAACATATATTTTTTTCTTGGCATGTTAAGGGATGCAATGACATTCATTATGATGTGTGATAGTACACAGGGGTCACTCTGATGGTCCATTAGTATTCTTAAATAGGAAATGCAGGGATGGTGAAAAAATATTGTGTAACAAGTTTACACAGACAGACGCGGCGGTTTGCGTGCATTCAACTCAAACTTGTGCACACAACTGCTTTCCTGTGTAGGAAATTTATGCACGTAAACTAGGGGACCTATTTTTCATTGATTTTCTTCAGTTTTCAAAACTGTAAAGTGACTGACAACCCAGAGAAAATCTTCCAACACTGTGTTTGGTGTCCAATGATTGTTAAAACATGCTTTTAGCTACGTTTTAGTGTTTCTATTTACGTACTTTTATTTTTTTTTAAAGGTTTATCTTCACAAAACCCACATATTTTAATTAGGCATCAAGTAAGTGGTGAAAACCCATGCTATCTGAATAAACTTATTTTGTGAAAATAGACACCAAAACACATAGGTAATTAGAAAAGAGTAACTGGCCCATGTTAGGGTCCCATGATTTGGTAGATTGGTAGAACAAATGATAGGGTAACATGGAACCAGTCTTGGGAGTCCTAGCACCTAGAATTCCTAGACTCAGAGAGGGCTCTCTCTATTGGGTGTAAAGGATGTGTTATTTTTGCTCTAGGGTTTCGATTTTAGGGTAGTTATTAAGTATAGGGTTTCTTGATTGTTTTGGTTGGGTAAGATGGTCATGTAGGATAGGTGGAGTGAGAGTCTGTCAAAGCCATTGGGCTATGGATTCAAATGAAAGTGAAGGGTGTCTCAATGATGAATCAGAGTGTAGTGCAAGGCCAATCTAGCAAGGTTAATGGATCCTTAAGATTATGAATGAAATCTGATGGACATCAAATTTGGGAAAAACTAGGAGGTCTTAAATGAACAATACTTAAACTGATAAACATCCAAGAGAAACATTCCAGTGAAACATAGAAAGCATAAGAGCTTCTAACTTTAGTAAATTCACCTTCAAGATTTGGGAAAACATACAAGATAGCACAATAACTCAATATATGAATAGGGAACTCCTACACATCATAAATAAAGCTCTAAAGAACTCCGAAATAAGTTGGTAGACATGGACAAAGGGCAAGATCAAACGAGACCTCTTTGACTTAACCTATCAAACAATACTCCAAAGAAAGGTTCCAAGACAGAGTTTTTGATAGTCTCAAATAAGCAAGGCATACCTTGAATCATATTTTTAAACCATAATATTAACCTATAAATGAAACTAACAAGCATAAGGAGGCTTGAAGAGAAACTAAGAATTCTTCAAACACAACTAGTTAAAGAAAACATTAAGGCTATAACAAACAGGAGGACTGAGGTGCCTCAAAAAGCATGTATCAACCTATACTTTTCTGATTTATAGCTGCCAAGAAGAGTGAAACATATTGATAACAAGGAAACATAAGAAAATTAAGAAGACATCACCATTCACCAAGCTAAGAAATCCTGCAAACAAGCCTCTCCATGATCAAGCCAAACATGCCATTCATCAACTCCACAACACCAATTTCTTCTCCAAGCTCATAAAACCATGTGTTAACACTGGAAAATAGAACATTAGAAGACAACATCAATTAATGTCGAGCATAAGGATTTACAGGACAGGAACACATTATGGAGTCAAGAAGTATTTTAAATCTCTAAGGTTTTGATAAAATAATCTTTAAACTAGTCATAAATTCTGAATTGCATGGTTTATCCTTCGAGAAGAGCACCTTCTGTGCCTTTTTGCCCGATAAGCATGCATTCCTAGAAATGGAAAAAATTCACTTTCCGGGACCACACCAAGCAAAGGATAGTTACTCCTTGTGGGAAAGCCCCCTAAGGACAGCCATCGGTGCCTCCTTAGACAACATGTGAGCACACAAAAGAATATTTGAGCACACAATGGAATAACACCTCTCCCTTGGGTCACTATCCATCATGTACCAAGGGAGGGAAGGAGGATTTAAAACTCACCTATATAAACCCACTAAGAGATGAAGAAATGGTGATATCATTGTTATGCTGGCCAAATTTTCCCAAGCAACACCAACATTGTGTCTGACCCAGAGCAGGAGCTAAAGAGGACTCGATAGTTGGCCACCCAACATCTTAGTCCACCACATCGAAGAGAGAGAGGGAGACTGCATCAGAGGCAGAGCTTGGAAGGCAACATCCTTGCATCAAGACCTAGAGCCATTGCCTAGGGGCCCTTTGGCAAGTGGGTAAAATTTCTTCTCCATTTCAAATGTTTAATAAGAAGAGGCCATCGAGCCATTGTTTGCATTATTATCATTTTGACTCTCTATATAGCTTTTGCATATTTGTGTTTTAGTTTTTAGTTTAACCGGAGCATACTTTACCATACTATTTCCATTAAGTTTTATGTTTTTGAGCTCCCCCACTTTATACCTATTACCAATAGTTTAAAGAGAAGACCACACTCTTTAAGCTGGTGCAATTTCGTACACCTGTGCAACAAATCCACCACAATAGGATTGGCGACTCCACTAACGTGTTCCAAGTTTATGTGGTTTTGCCATCTTTTGCAGCCGACCCTTTGTCTATGCTGGAGTGGAGCTAACAATCCTCTGACCCATGTTGTAGTCCCTAGACTCACTGAAGTGACAGACTGAAGAAGGCAACTCCTAATATTTTTTACTTGCTGGATTTTTGCGTGCACTTTTTTCCTCACAAAGGCGCATTGCACGCATTCAGGACTGACCTGTGGGTAGGAAAGTGCACCTGTCAAACCCTTTTCCACGCAAATTATAGAATAATAATTTTCTCTATATATTGCATTCTTTTGCTTGTAAGTGTGCTGGTCAGCCCCTAATGTATCTGCCAGCACCTGTGTTGATACCCCATAGCTTTTGAGAACTCACTTTTTGCTGCTTTCTGTAGGCATTTAGTTAGTTTTCATTTAAGTTGGTTTTTGCAAAAAGTGTTCACATAGTTAAGTAGGGGGTGAATTAACCATTGCTTTCTGAAAAATTTATGTTTTTTCAAATTCTGGTATGCAGACTTAGTTTAACTAATCCAAATAAGTGGCTCAAGACCACGCATGCATATGATAGTGTAGAAATTGTTTAGTTTAAATTCAATTTTTGCATCTAGGAAATTGTAGGACTAGGGTTGAATCGCCAATTAGAGCAAGTAATCTCTGTTGTCTTTGTGCCATTTTGTGACCCTAGACAAGCATATGAATGCTCTACATTTTTTATTCACCATATCCCTTTAGTTACTCACATAGATTAACTAGGAAGATTTGGAAGCGTCCCCTCATCCTCAAATTTTTTCCATTTGAGAAAGGAACAACATCACATAGTTTAACTAGGGGACTTTTATAAACGATCATCGATATCCATATGTTCAAATTATGAGATTGTTCACCATACACTCACACACACTCACCCACTAAGCAAAGAAATCCACCTAAAAATAACTTAAACCAACTCACTAAATTCTCCCCACAGGGGCCACAAAAGAATTTATAGATTAATTTAGGATCAAGGGGGTAGGCATCCAATAAGTCGCCTTGATCACACTTCACATTGAAATATAGAAGTTTTGTATTTAGGAAGCTTTAAAATCCACCAATCAGCCTGTGGAAAAGAAAACTCGAGCACGACAGAGACCCGATTCAGAGGGAGTTAGGCTTAGGTGCAGTGCGTGCGGTATCAGTTGGGGCTACCTGACCTAGCTGATACTCATACTATTAGCTGATTACCAAGAAGCCCAAGAATCAAATGCTCATGTGGAATAGTGGTTCTTAGTGGCCAAAAACTAGGGTATCCTTTACCCTATAGAGACCCTCTACCCTTACCTTGGTGGATTCTCTTCGGCTGACTGGTGGCATTGCCAGCTCTTACGAGATGTTGTGCTAGCACTCGCAAGAAATATTCTCAAGGCCCAGTTACTTTTGAGTGTGTGAGGATGTCATAGGTCTTCTAGGATTTTGAGTAGCATGTGCAAACAAACAAAACCATTTTTTTCTTGCTTGATCACATAGATTAAGTTAAAGGGAAAATTCATTTCATTTTCACTTTGTTTTATGTATGTGGCCATAGATTTGTGGTGATCATAGACTCGACCCCCTCAAAATTTTTCCAAAACCTAACCTAGTAAACACCCAAATGGTTGCAACGAAACCTTGTTGGTCCAGGTGTCTTTTGGACCTCACCCCATTATTCGGAGGGGTTCTAGGTCTTTCACCATTTAGGTGTCAAAGACAGACAATGCCACAATTTTTGGTTCATCATTTCTTGGGGCAAGCTTAGTTGGGAACCCTAGTTAGTCTCCCAACACCACACCGCACTCCACTCCCCCCCGTCCCCTGGGGGGCAGAGGAGCGCATCCCATACGGGAAACCAGTTGAATTCACAACAGGGTACGTCATAGACTAACCCTCTTTCTAACCAGAACTTTGTGTCTTCACACGTTGCCATGGCGTCAAACTCCCAGTCGCCCTTTTAATCGGCGTTGAATCTACCCAATTTAACCAAGCTCATCAATGACCCCATCACACACGACCCCGGTTGGCCTCCCATGCCCACGAAGCTCCCTTTCACCTATGGTGCTCATTGAATAACATCATTGATGATACTATTCAGTTGAGGCTATTTCAACATATTCTTATGGGAGTGGCTACGAAATGGTACGTGGAGCAACCTCCTGCTTCACATGGAACGTTCAACACCCTCGCTACCACATTCCTCACATAATTTTAGTTACCCATTCACCACGATTTGGGAATGGAATTACTGACTAATTTCAAACCATCCCTCTCCATCCATATCTCAGAGCATCTCCATAAATGGAGGTGGCGTCGTAGTTTATGCAAAGCTAAACTCGATGACTCGGTCCTTTTAGATTTATTTTTGAAAACTCTAACGCCATAGATTTCAAAGGATGTGGTGTAGTGCAACCCCATATCTGAAGAGGATGCAATCAATAAATTCCTGCAGCTTGAATTTATCTATACACAGTCAGAATACATCTACAACATCCTGCCTAATGCCCCGCGCATGTAATCTTATCAAGAATTTCCAGGCGTGTCTAACTCTACAAATGGACTTATTGGGTCAATGACCCAAGGGTACCTAGGAAACAGTAGTTAGGATCCTAGTTACACACATGGTTCTACCTAGAAGATGTCTCAACTTGGATTTTGTGATATTCCTTTTCAGGAATTTCTGCAATATCTCCAATGGGGATGCTGTATAAGGAAACCAGTGAAAAAATAACACATTATAGGGCTTGGATCCTTTAATTTATGTTGTATGTAGCTTAAATATATATTTTCATCAGAAAAAAATTATTCTAGCTACTATATATAGATTTCCCCAACTCATATATGCATAAAAACACCCAGATCCCACTGCTTCATAAAATAGAAATGTCGGAGACTGCAACAACATTATTTTTAGTATGGAATCTATAGAAAAATATATTTTAATAAATATTTAGATCTTTCATTAAGCATGGAATCAGAAATGAGAGGTTAGACCTCTTTTACAAGCACCTCCGAATGCCCCGGCAAGGTTTTCTCGCAAAATAGCAACATAAAAAGTGGCTTTGCAGAAAATAACGCTATTCCCAGCCACACTATATAAATAAAGATGAAATATGATCTGAAATGAACAAAAAATATAATATTTTTCCCAATACCTCTCTCAATAGATCTCTCTGAGTGAAATGGACTCCTCCCCTTCTGAAACAAGCACAATGGGAAAGATGCAACCCCAACTACTGCAACTGCTACAAAAATAACGCATTCACTGGGAGTGACTATGCTGTCTAGAAAATAGGATGGTTCCCCTCTAGGTAGATTATGAGAATTGAACTCAAGACCTCCTCCCTAGATCACTCAATCATCTATATCAATGATGAAGAAAGAATTCTCGCATGAGAATCCTTTGCACTAAGCAGTGCTACAACTCCGGCTAAAAAACTGAGGTTTGCAAATCAGTCATAAGACTGAGACAAGAAGAATGAATCAATGAATCCTTTGTTGCTATCCCCTCCTTTTTATCCTTTATGAGCTTCTCCATCTCGAGCCCCACTCATTGGTGATGTAGCCTCCTTGAGAAGTTTCCTCCTTCAAAACTACACTGCCCTAGTAGCTTTCCCTCCTTTTGTGACAGCGTTGTTGACTTGGTCAACTATAGCTAGCTCCTTGGTTTGCCCCTCTTTCATACTAAAGAGACTTTATTTTATCCGCCTACCTCAATCCCTTTTCACACTGGGATAGGTTTTATTGTGTTTCCTATTTCTTATTTCAAAAATGGAGCAATTATGATGTTCCAAGTAGCAGTGGCTAATTGGGAACGTTACAGTCCTCCCCACTCAAAAGTTTCTTTCCCGCAAGCAACACTAAAGAAGGATTCTACAAGATATTCTCTCCCTCCCAAGTGGCATCCTCATCTGGTAGATTCCTCCATCGAATCAGATATTCCTTGATGAATCTTTTCTCAGCTGCCTCTCCCTTGTGTCTAAGATTGCTTCTCGCTGCAAGATCAAGTGGTCATCATCATCAATAGGGGGAATTTCAATGTTGGTAACTAAATTCCTCCCAATGGCCTTCTTGTGGCAAGATACATGGAAAATATTGTGGATCTTACTCCCCTTATGAAGCTCCAGCTCATATGCTACCATACCAATACATTTGTTCACCCTGTATGACCCATAGAAACGTCGTTTGAGCTTTTCATCTCCCTTCACCTTGAGTGTGGTCTGTTTGTAAGGCTAAGGACATAGGTAGACAAGATCTCCCACCTCAAACTATCTCTCTATCCAACCATGGTCTGCATACATCTTCTGCTTGTTCTGAGCAGTGGAAATGTTGTCTTTGATTTCCCTGAGTATGTCTTGGTTCTCTTGAATCCAATCCCTCACCCTTGGAGCTTTACTTGATCCAAACATAACATCAGCAAATGAAATTTCCTCATACTCATATAAGGCTCTGAATGGAGTCATGCCAATAGAAATATGGTGAGTAGTTTTGTAACAATACTCTCCCAAGTGGAGCCAACGCAGCCAAAATTTCTGCTGCCCTGCCACATAGTTCCTCAAGTAGCCTTCTAGCCACTTTTTCACTATCTCGGTCTACCCATTAGTTTGGGGGTGAAAGCTAGTAATTGGAGTCAAATCATTCCCCACTAACCAGAAAAGTTCCTACCAAAAGCCACCCATGAAGCAGTTGTCCTGATCACTCACTATGGTCCTAGGGAGACCATGGAGTCCAAATACATCTCTAAAGAAGAGCTCAATTACTTGTGAAGTAGTATAATGTGCAGAAATGTCAAAGAAATGAGAGTACTTTATTAGTCTATCAACAACAACAAAGATACAATCCTTACCCTGCACTGTGGGTAAGCCAGTGATGAAATCCATAGAGATAATTTCCCACTTCCCATCTGGAATAGGTAGTGGCTGCAACAATCCAACAGGGTAATTTTTTTCTCCCTTATTCTGTTGGAAAATGGTGCATTCCCGGACATGCCGGAGCACATCCTCCTTAATTCCCTTCCATGAGAATCTCTCTCTGATATATCTGTAAGTCTTTTTGAAACCTTGATGCCCGGCAAGTGGTGAATCATGTGAGGCCAATAAGACCTTCTCCTTGAGCTTAGAATTCTTAGCCAAGTAGATCCGATCCTTGTAATAGATAACCTCATCCATTACTCTAAACCTTTCATTTGATACCACCCCATCTAGTATCTCACATGAAAATTCATATTTGGAATACTCAACTAAGAGTTGAGCCTTCCAATCTTCATCCATGCCCCTCAAGGACAACGCTGTAGGCCTCCTAGATAGTGCATCAGCTAATATATTTCTCTTCCCCCTGACATATTCTATGTCAAAATCATAAGATTTTGTTTTTCTCATCCACTTCTATTGTATCTTCTGGAGTTGTCTCTATTCAAGGAAGAATCTAAGACTGTTGCGATCAATCTTCACCTTGAACTTATTTCCCACCAAGTATTGCTGGAATTTGGCTAATGAATGAATGATAGCCAACATTTATTTATCATATATGGGGTATAAACTCTCATGAGGGAGCAACTTCCTGCTCTCAAAGGCTATAGGATGCCCTCCTTGAATCAAGACTGCCCCAATACCTTCACTTGATGCATCAAATTCTAGCACAAAAGGTTGAGAAAGTCAGGTAAAACCAAAACTGGACAACTACTCATTACCTCTTTGAGCTTATCAAAATCCCTCTCCGCTGTAGGTGTCCAATGAAAAGCTCCCTTATTTTTCAATTCTGTGAGTGGTACTGCTAGTTGTGAAAATCCTTTCACAAACTTCCGATAATAAGTGCATATGCCCACAAACCCTCTGAGTTCTGTAACATTACTGGGTTCAGGCCAATGTCTGATAGTATGGATCTTCTCCTCATGTACCCTCACTCCACCCACTCCTATGATATGCCCCAAATACAACATCTCTATGAGGCCAAATTCACATTTGGAGAGCTTGGCATAGAATTGCTACTTCTTGAGGATATGTAAGACTGTCTCAATATGCTGCAAGTGCTCCTCCCAAGTGCAGTTGTAGATAAGAATATCATCAAAGAAGACCAATAAAAAATTTCTCAAATGACCACGGAAGATGTGGTTCATGAAGGATTGGAAAGTTTCTAGAGCATTATTCAATCCAAAGGGCATTACCAGAAACTCAAAATTCCCATAGTGACACTTGAACGTTGTCGTGGGAATATCTTGCTCCCTTACCTTGATTTGATGGTACCCGGACCTCAAATAAATCTTGGAGAAGTATTTGGATCCCCTTAAATCATCCATGAGTTCATCGATCCTAGGTATAGGGTACCTGCTCTTCATATTTTTCTTGTTCAAGGCCCTATAATCAATGCACATCCTCAATGTGCCATCTTTATTCTTTACCAAAACCACCGAGGAAGAAAAACAACTAGTACTAGGTCGGATCTGTCCTAGTGTTAATAGCTCTTGGATAGCTCTTTTGATCTCATCCATATAAGCCTTGGGATGCCTATAAGGAGTGGTGATTACTGCTTGGACCCCTTGTTTCAACTCAATGGTGTGTTCAAATCATCAGTCAGGAGGTCTCCTTGGTGGGATATCCCCAAATACTGTAGAATACCGGTCCAAAAGAGACTAAAAATATGGATGTAATGGGAAGTCATTTCCCTTCACCTCTGATAGATGCAGCTCCACTACCCATTCAACATCCCCTCTACACATATCTACCTCCATCCTATGTGTTGAAACAACCCGAGGGGGATATGCATTTATACCCTTGATTATTTGTTGCTGGCCATCATCCCCTCTAGTCCATTCCATCCCCAATGTTCTCCAGTTAGTGGTAACTATCCAAAGAGTGAATAACCACTGGATTCCCAATATGACATTGGTGTCTGGAATATCTACCACAAAGAAGTGGTCTGTCAATGTATAGGTCCCCATGGTAATGGTTAGTACTGGAACATACTTGGCACATTGCAGGGTCATAGCTCCTGGGACCAAAACTGAAAATCCCTCAAACTCCTCCATGGGAATTCATCTCTTGTGTACCAGATGTGGATCAATAAAATTATGAGTGGCTCTACTATCTATCAATACAGAAACTATTTTCCCCATGATGGTGCCTCTCACCCTCAAGGTCAGATAATTTTGGACTCCTCTTAACGCTGCAACAACTCCCCCTCTTGGAGAAAAGTCTTCTATGGATTTTATAGTGTTGGAATCCTTCTTGGAGAAGGTATTGATAGGATGTGTCCTCCCTGTAACACATTTCCCCTCCAAATCCTGAGTAGGGATTGTCTCCCTTGGTCTTGAGTGAGTCTTTTGCTGCAAAAATATTCTTGCCCTGGGAAAGATGTGTTGTAGATCTCTAGCTTTCTCCACAGCTTCAAGGAGTGTGGTTGGTTTGGTAGAATTGACCAACCCTTGTAATGGTTCAACCATCCCATTCAAAAACATGCATACCTTCTTGCTCATAGTAAGGTTGGATACCATCACTGGAAGCTGCAAATACTCAACAATGTAATCCTCAAGATCTCCTTCCTGCTTGAGCTTGGTTATCTTGGCAAAGTGGGCTTCTGGATCCCTTGGACCAAACCTCTCCACTAGATTCTTGGTGAAAGCTAAGTATGAAGTGATATGATGATGCCCAAGTGTGGTCAGTCCATGAAACCACCAATCTTGAGCTTCCCCTTCTAGGTGCAACGTAGCTATCTTGATGGCTTCTATCTCAGAAACCTTGTTGAGCTGGAAGTATGTGTCCAGCTTCTCCACCCATGATTTCACTATGAATTTATGTGCCCCATAAAATGTGGGAAAGAATAACCCTACCATACTGTGCTGTAGGGCTGATCCCTGAATCAAGTTATCCTCCTTTTGATGAGGATCAATCCTCCTTCCATCCTTAATCTGAAAAAACTCCTGAAATCTCAAGTTCTCCTTGAACCTTTGAGACTGGAGTTCAAACCCTTCAAAATATTCCCCCCATAGTGCCCTCGTTATCTCCTCTAGTTAGAAATGAAGGCATGGTGGAGCGTTCTGATGCAGTTGAATTCCCCATGCTATTTACAGTGTTGGTTCTTGCCTCATGTCAAAACCCTAAAGAGTCCTCTTCATGCCTCATCTCCTTAAGATCCCTTGTAATGTTCTATATGGTTTGAAGTACTATATTTGAGATGTATTCCTTCTCCATGCTGAATATAAATCTCCCCCCCACAAGCTGAGCCAAGATCACAGCTCCAATACCACTGTGATATTCCTTTTAAGGAATTTCTACAATATCTCCAATGGGGACGCTGTATAAGGAAACCAGTGAAAAAATAATGTAGTGTAGGGCTTCGATCCTTTAACATATAATGTATGTAGCTTAAATATATATTTTGATCAGAAACAAATCATTCTAGCTACTCTATACAGATCTCCCCAACTCATATATGCATAAAAACACCCAGATGCCACTACTTCATGAAATATAAATGCCGGAGACTGCAACGACATTATTTTTATTATGGAATCTACAGAAAAATATAGTTTAATACAGATTTATAGCTTTCATTAAGCATGGAATTAGAAATGATAGGTTATACCTCTTTTACAAGCACCTCAGAATGCCTCGGCAAGGGTTTCTGGCAAAATAGCAACATAAAAAGTGGCTCTGCAGAAAATACGCTATTCCCAGCCACACTGTATGAAGAAAGAAAAAATATGATCTGAAATTTAAAAAAAATATAATATTTGGCCCAAGGCCTCTATCAATAGATCTCTCGGAGTGAAATGGACCCCTCCCCTTCTGAAACAAGCACAATTGGAAAGATGCAACCCCAGCTACTGTAGCTACTGCGGAAATAATGCATTCACTAGGAGTGACTGCACTGTCTAGAGTAGAGGATGGTTCACCTCTAGGTAGATGATGAGAATTGAACTCAAGACCTCCTCCTTAGATCACCCAATCAGCTATATCAATGATGAATATAGAATTCCCGCATGAGAATCCTTTGCACTAAGCAATGTTGCAACTCCGGCTAAACAACTGAAGTTTGAAAATTAGTAATAAGAATGAGACAAGAAGAATGAATCAATGAATCCTTTACTTCTATCCCCTCCTTTTTATCCTTTATGAGCTTCTCCATCCCTGGCCCCACTCATTGGTGATGTAGCTTCCCTGAGAAGTTTCCTCCTTCAAAACTGCGCTGCCCTAGTAGCTTTCCCTCCTTTTGTGCCAGTGCTATTGACTTGGTCAACTATAGCTAGCTCCTTGCTTGGCCCCTCTTTCATACTAAAGAGGCTTTATTTTATCCTCCTACCTCAATCCCTTTTCACACTACAATAGGTTTTATTGTGTTTCCTACTTCTTATTTCAAAAATGGAGCAATTATAATGTTCCAAGTAGTAGTGGCTAATTGGAAACATTAAAGATTTCAAATTCATCATATGCCGTAGCAAAATTTGACTAATAGGGCACAAGCGTATCACCAAGGAGGACCTTATCCTCTGGCTGAGGGGACCCAATACGCAGGAATAAATATTGACAGAAGAGCTCCCCCCCAATGGCCATGTGCAAGCACGGGATAACATTATGCTCAGTCCCATGCACACAACCCATCTAAAAAAAACAATGCATCAGTGAAATTTTTTCAGCTGTCCCAAAATCAATCACACTAGTATGATCAGGAGAACTACCCTCCTAACATGGTTAAGAAAAGGAAAAAAAAAGGGCCCAAAGGGAACCCTGGATAGGGGGGTAGCAACCAACAGCACCCACTGCGCTCCCAGGCTAGAGGCAACTCCAACCGGAATCAGAACCAGGAGCCAAGAAATGCCCAAAGGCAAGGCAAAATGCCTCCTCTATGAACAAACCATTCTTGTTCAATATGTGGTGAGTACGGGCACTATAATCACCATTTTCCCGAACTCCCTGAGCTTAAAAAGATACAGAGTAACCGAGGACAAGAAGGATCTTCCCAGCAAACTGTGGTGATGCAAGAACCCTTCCCCAATCAAGGGACGGTTAGCACTTAGCAGCAAAACCCAAATGATTCCAGGAAAAACAACCATGAGATATACATGGCTGGGGAAGAAATGTTTTTCCAAACTCAGAATTGTAGCTACGACACTCCAACAGACACCAATACGTCAGGGGCTAGTACAAGCATGCCGACTGCACCTTTAACCATTCCAAATATTCCTGTGGAACCATTGCCAAAAATGGTAAAAGGGCCTAATAGGTGAGTAGGTAACTACTCCAAAGCGGCCAACAATTATAGCATCGTAGATGACTTAGCTCAGTCACCTTGCCCCTCGACCCCCGTCGACCTCCTCCAAAATTTACCGCCCGTTTGTCTCCGTCAACTTAGTGTTCCTAAATTGATGTCATAAATTGTCAACCAGGGCTAGTAAACTGTTGAAGTGAAGTGCACTATATGTGCCTAGGTATCTGCTTCCTACTTCATTGTGTTTAGTGTTTTTCTAGTGTTTTTGGTTTTGTGTTTTTATGCTAAGAGGAAAAGAACTAAGTTGTTGGCAAAGGGAAGTTATTGGTCACACTAAAACAGAGCAAAATCTATTCTAAACTATGTATAGCACCTAAGAATAGAAAATGATAATTCACAGATTGCAAAACTTGACAAGAAAAATAACTCATAACATGAACTCAGTCCAATTCATTTCATTAGAAGTATGTTGGAACAACTTGAGAAAAAGATAAGTTTAATGCAATGAGGTTCTTCTAAGTAAACAACAACTTACAATATCACAGAGAAAATCTCATCCATGGTTAGAAATTTGTTGGAACACATTTGGAAAATATTATCTGCAACATAGTAAGGAACCCTACTCTAAATTAACTTATGACACTAAAATTAATCCATTCTGCAACTCAAAATGTCACTATTAAGCCTCATTCAAGGGTTAGAAATCTTTTGGAATAGTTTTGGAAAAAGGAAAGTTTGTAAAATTATGAGAAATTGCAGAACAATCAAGACTTCAAAATGACATTACCAATTCTTGTTCCTATGATAATGATGTATTAGCAGAGATTAAGAACAAGAGAAGTTTGTAAATAATGAAGGCCTTTAAGTCTAATGTAACAGAACTAGAATACAACTAGCTAATAAAACTTAAAATACATTAAACAGAACTGAACTAATATGCAATTAACCTCCGAAATACTACAACTGAACTAAAATGCAATTAATTTCTGAAATACTACAGCTCTATCTCATTCAGTGTTAGTGGTATTTTGGAACAATTCATAAGAACAAGACTGGCTGTAACATTCAATGTAAGTGAGCATAAAACATAAAGTTCAGAAAACTGCCTAAATTAGGAACGAAACAGAGCTAAAGTTACTTATCTAAACAATATGCACAGAGCCTCTCGGGCAGTAGGGGCCCTCTACCACCAAATTAGCACACGAATCTCCTCAAGATTGCTTTAGATCATGTATTAAAGTTGTTCTTCTTTCATTAAAGGAAAACGCTTCAAAAACAGAGTATTACAGTCTTGGACAACTTAACAATAAAACATCAACTAACTAACTGTCTCTCGGTTTCCCAAGTTATTCTTATAAGAGAAATACATAACTGCCCTGGAGAAGAAATAGGGATAAGTGTATTTTTCAATTAAAATCAAATTAGAACTCTTGTGGAGGCCTCGTACTTTGCTGAAGACATCTGTAGAGTCCTTGTCCTGGTAGGAATCTACTTCTTAGTTTGGGTTTCCTCCATGTGCATAACCACTTGCAGATTTTTTCTCAGACTTCGTAGAGGGAAAGGAATTATGTAGGTGAGTTTTAGAATTCAACCATATGTGTTTTTCCTTTAAGTGACACCTGTAACCTGTGTGAACATGAAGATAGCTGTGGAATAGGCGACTAGCTACAGAATGGCTGCATTCTGTAGCTAAGTCTAGTAAAAAATTACTACAACAACAAGACCACAAAAGTTTAGTAAGTCAGTTATTGTATGCATTCTTAAAGTGACTTTAATCAATCCTATTGATCTTTTAAGCCTATAATTGATAAAGGACAAAGGAAATGAAGTGAAATTTGGTGAAAGAAAAGGACATCTTTGGGGCTCAACATACCCCCACTGCAAAACTTTTGCATGTCCTCATGCAATCAATCCATGTATTCTGAAACTTCTGCTAGGACATCTAACCTCCTTTTTCTGCTTTTCTTGGTGTTCAATGGCATCCTAGGTTTCCTTATGACCAACTTGAATCTCAAATTTATAAGTGCCCTGCTCAAATTTTTGTTTTTCTTCTTCAACTTTTCACTAGCCTTGTACAATTTTTCCATTTGCAGAGAGAGAGTTGTGTTCATGTTACTCTTCAGTTTGACTTGTTCCTTTAAAATTTCATTTTCATTCTTTATATGCCTATTGAGTACTTCTAATTCATATTTGTCTCTTCTTAGTACTTCAATTGCAGATCCTGGTGGACTAGGAGTTCTTCCTCTGCTTTCTGAGGCTCTCTTTTCTAATGACTCAACATAATTATAGATTTGTTGTTGTGCTGGGTCTATCTCCGGAGTTCCTTCATCAAGATCCTCTTCGTACTGGTACTCAGGAGATCTATCAGTTGGTGTCTCTTCATCTTCAATGTCTATGATGCTTGTTTGCTTAACTGTTGTCTTCTTCAATATGCCTCTAAGCCTATGGCTTCGTCTTAGTTTAGATGGTCCCTCACCTCTCTCCTTAGCATACTTTCTTATTATCTTTTCCTTTTTAAGTTGTTTCTTAATTTCAGCCAATTTCTCAGAGATAATCTCCTCACTGTCCTCTTGTATGGACTTACCAGTTTTAAGTTCAACAGATTTGGAAATTTTCCCTCTCCTACTTCTTCTTGCAAGTTTGCCTTCAGATGGAGATTCCTTGGGTTCTTCAAAGTGATTCCTCAAGAGGAACTCATCCCAATTGTCTCCCACCTTTCTCAATTGATGCTCAATTAGGATTTTAACTAGGCCATGGTGATACAAGGTGGTTTCCAAGAATTGAACCCTCTTTTGGACATTAGAAGCATTCTCTTTAGGCTATGAAGTAAGAAAAAGGGTAAATTGATTTCTTCATCTAGGAAATGCATCATAAGCCAAATGTGATAAACATATAGGGTACCAAACCTTCCCTCACAAGTTATAAAATTTTGCAAAATGAGCAACATATTTCGCCATTTATTCTTCAGTGCTGAGCTAGGAATGCCCTTCTTGAAAACTGAAATATCCATACCTGGTGTTTTGAGCATCTGCCTCCATGCCTCATTGTGAAATTCCTTGTTTTTGAACCATCGTTCACCTTTCCTTGGTAATTCTGCTGCTTCTGCAATGAAGGATTCTGTAATAGTGAACTTGACATCTCCTATTTCAACTTCTGATCCGTTGAAGGACCGTGCAAATGTCTTGGTTACCTCCTTATGAAAACCATTGAACTTTTCCAAAAACTGTAACCACCCAACCTGCTGTAGCATCTCTCTAATCTGTGGGTAACCCTCTAAGTATTTGGTTTCGAATGGTTCGGACCTTACAATGAGACCCATGGATTCTTTTCTCAACTTTCAATTTACTGCTCCGTTACTGCTCTTCTATTCACGGCAAAAATGGCTATAGAGAGTTGTTTTCACCCCAAAGATGACTTCTCTGTTTATGCAGCAGGAATTGGCTATGGAAAGATGACATGAAGTGGTTATGGGATGAGTGAAATACGGTGAGGGTGATTCACACGAATTAATGAGTTTGAGAGTTGTCATGGAGGAAAAGATCGCGGAAAAATCTCGTGTCAATTTCAAAATCATCACTGAATACTTCGGGTTAGTGATGTGACCTAATTGGTCACTTCAGTACTAACCGTTAATTTTTCATAAATGATGATTTGGTATGGCGGAATGGAAGGGATTTTGTCCAAGGATTTTATGATAAGCTCGATCAATATGAATAATTAAAATAACTTTATGAAACATACATATAACTTAACCATACTATAACTTTCATAATCTGTTATCATAATAATTTCACAACTTTACCTTAGCCTTTCCTTTGATTTTTGTGGTTTTAATATGCTTTGTCTTCCTTTGAAAATCATTGATCCTTCAGTCTTCATAATCCCTTTGATTTTGCTTGTTGACATAGGTGTGTAGGGTCAATTTGCTACTGAACAAGTGGTTCCTGGATAGTTTCCTGCAGGATATCTGGCTGCAGAATGTCTAGCTGCAGAATATCTGGCTGCAGAATATACCTGTAGAGGCTTTGAAACATGAAATGAAATGATTTGAAACATGGATGGAGTGTAGTGTGAAATGAAATAAACTGGATCATGAAATATGGTGGAATGGAGCATGAGTGAAGTGAAATATAATGGAATGAAATGGATCATAGGTGTAAAGTGGAATGAAATATGAAAAGTGGCCTACAACTTATGATTTGTAATACTCAATTGCAGGAAGAGATCAAATTTAAAAATCTGAAATGAAAATGAAGTGGACCATGGAATGGAGTGAATGAAGTATGGATGAATGGAGTGAATGAAATATGAATGAAGTGAGACATGATGGAGTGAAATGGATCATAAGTGGAATATGATATATAAAATGGGTCTACACTTATGATTTTGTGATAGCTGCTTGTAGGAAAAGAACAAATTTGAAAAGCTAAAGTGTCAGAAGGATTCTGATTTTCACTTTATCTTTTCTGTATAAACATGCTAAACATTGATTAGTTTTCATGTTTATACTTTATTTTTTTTATTTGTTTTTTTTCATGCATTTGAATTCAGAAAATTCAATTAAGTTGATGAAGAAGAAGAATTCTTCTTCATTAACTTCACATCACTGTTTTCCTGGAATCTCTTGACAAATTCTTCTCTTGAAAGTGGCTTATGATACAGCTTCAATCTATGAACATTTACAAGAAAAATGACCTTCTCTTCATCTATTGTCCTGATTTTTATTGCTCCATTGTCAAAAAATTTCATAATTTCATATGGCCCAAGCCAATGTGTTTGGAATTTACCTTGAAAATCTTTGAACTTTGAATCAAACAAGAGGGCCCAGTCACCTTCTTTGAATTTATTTTCCTTGATGTACTTATCATGCCATCTAGTCCTTTGTTGTTGGACTATACTTGTTTTCTGGACTGCATCTTGTCTGATCTCATCCAATTCATTAATCTGCTCCAATCTGTGCTTTTGTGCCTCTATTAGATCAAGTCCTAGCTGAACTGCCATTTTAAAAGTTTGAATCTAAAACTCTATGGGAAACAAAACTTGTTTTCCATAAACAATTTCATAAGGAGTATGGTCTGTTGTGCTTCTCCATGTAGTTCTATAGGCCCACAAAGCTTAGGGGAAGCCCTATTCGCCCCGTTAGCCATCAGTATTTTTTACATGTTAGTGATGACTATATCTTCAACTGAGTTTTCTAGAAACTGATTTCCTTATGTCAATATGTCATCCAGAAAACCCTCCCAAAACTTTTTTCGCCTTCCTACCTATTCATTCCACCCCTGGCAACATCAAAAAAACTCATATCACAATCCTATCTAGCTTCAGCCTTATTGACCTGCCCATCAGCCTTAAAGGGCAAATCCACATCTGTTTCAGAAGTCTACCCTATGTTAGGAAGTGGTGTTTAGGACATTTCACCTTTGGCAATCATCAAAAAGCCAAAAAAGTCCCCCATCTGCAGCAGACCTACCATGACTGATCCCTTAATTTGCAAATGAAGTTGACAAACAGCCTTAAGTCGCGCCACTCACACCCCCTAGATCTCAGCACTGCATAAAGCCCATTCTCAAGCTGACTAGTAGGTTTTTCACCGTGTTCTATGGTTCTTCAAAAACAAGAAATATGTTTCATCTCATGGAGTAAATGTTTGAGTTTACAGTTAGAGGAACAGCTGCTTCTAAGTGTATTATGAGCCTGAGATGAAGCTGCAAAACAAAGGGCTCTCAATCAGGACCTTACAGCTCTTTTCAGTATGAAAATCACAGGAAAAAGGATTGCCACTGTCTCAGCAAATGGTAAATTTGTCAAGGCTCGGGACCTCCTTCATTACAAGCAGAGGGTTAGGGCGCCTCCTTCATCCATAAGCAGAGGGCGCAGGTCAGAGTTGACTCAGAAGGTTGCAAAAGTCCAGGTTTGCCCTGTCTGAAACAATGAAACAATATCTTCAGGTTTCATGAATGTAGTTGCTGACCATAACAGGATTGTAGTGAAAGTATGATAAGCTCAAAGGAAAAGAAGTTTAGCCTAATAAAAGAGATCATCTGAAACTTTCAAGTCAGGTAAATGGTTGAAACTTTAGAAGGCCATTTCATCAGTGAACATCCAAATCATAAGAGGCCCGTTTTGGTGCAGCATCAAATAGAACAGATGTTAATCAATGCCATTACACAGGCAGGAGAAGGTTCTTGGTTCTTCAAGAAAACACTGACCTTTATGATCACAAAGAGTTCTGGTCAATATACCAGGTCACGAGATGAACAAGCCAAGTGATAAATATCTCAGCAACCTTAGAACAGTGTCACTATGGCTAGGTTTCCTTCAAAAACACAGTGAGGTTTGCAAATGAAGATGCTAAGATTGGTGTTGTTCAGATGGTTTACTTACCACCACATTTGCCCGATGAAAGAGCTTCCTCCATACATAAGCAGAGAGCCAAAATCATTGCAGACTGTTGAAAAATGGTAAGTCCAAAAGTGCAGAGAAAAGACTCAAAGAAGTTGAAATAAAGAAGGTGTTACTGTCTATGATACTAATGTATTGATCTCCCTCTTCAAAGAAGCTACCTATCAACAGCTCATCCAGCAGAAAGGAGAAAAAGTTGAACATACTTTATGCCTTGAGTGCCAAAGGAGCAGTGGACTTAAAAAGGGTTAAAGACATTTCATGAGCACCTATCCAGAAATCAAGTAAAATCCCTCTGAGCAAACAAACAAGGCTAAGGTGAAAAGATGCAACTAGAGAAGTAAACAGTGACTAAGGTTGAGTCATAAAAGGCAAAATGACAGGTATGCAATGCTATGAATAGATAAAAGAGACAATTTTGAGCATATGTGTGCCATTAATATCAAAAGAAGATTTTCTCCTTGAGGAAAGGGCCAGGCAGCAAGACATACCATATGTCAAAAGTTCAAAAGGGGCGCCTTTCGAGAAGAGGTGTTTGCAACTTTTCCAACATTTTAGTGCATTATGAAATAGCCATTCTTCACTAGCAAATCACCAAGAGAAGGAGGCAGCGAACATCGGTCCAGTCATGAAATGTTGCTACTGACAAAAGGGATTTGAAATGCTGAGCAGAATAGAATAAAGACTGTGTGCCAAAAAGCCTGTTTTCATATTTTACCAGTTTATCTTTTCAAATAAGAAGGCAAACTGGTATATGATCCTATGATTAGGCAGAAAGGAATTTGTTTTTAATTAATTATCATTGTTTATATTCCCTGAATCAGACACAATGGTCACCATCCTAAAGGACAGTTTAAGCACGAATATACAGTACAGCAAAAGCAGATCTGGAAGATTGCCATTGTTTAAAAGGCAACTTGATACAAATATTGTTTTGCATCATTTGAAAAGGGGCAGATATATGTATTCAAAGTGACCGTTTGACATTTTGAACATGTCATAAGAATGAAATGGAGGAATAATAAACCACTTCTGAAATCCAAAAAAGCAAATCGCCGCAGCTCCCAAGCATCACGACAGCTTTTCAAACAGTTTGAGGTCTTCTGCACAGTTTTTAGGGTGGCGCGACGAGCCTGGCAGGTGGCGCGACGAGCCTGGGCTCCAAAATACACAGGGTGTCAACGTGGGCGCGACGAGCCTGTAGGCGGGCGTGACGAGCCTGTAGGTGCCCGCCCGACAGCACGACAACTCCACCCGGCGTTTTCTCCGGCGCGACGGCCCCGCTTCCGCGTTGCCGCCGTTTTGAAAGGTCCTGCACTTCACCCATCCAAAGGATTACTTTAAAATTCACGAGGTACTTTGCCCCTTTGCTCGAAAAATCTAAAATTTCAAGTTTAAAAACCCTGTGTTCCGTGGTGTGAAGCTCTAGAAGTTGGAGGCATAGGTATAAAGGTGTAGTTAATATCAAAGTTGTAAAAAACAGAGGTGCAGATATTTTGTTGGTTATCTCTCAAACTCACAAACCAAGGGTACATTTTCTTAAACCCTGTCTGCGTTGATTTCTACCATAAACTAAGTCCGTTTTCTCCCTGCACTATACTATATCAATCTGAAGCTTTGTTGACAGAGGAATTCTGAAGGAGGAAACAGGTCCTTTTTTCTGAAAAACAGAATGGTTAGTGTTTGAGGTTAATACTGAAAACAGAGGTACAGGTATTTGGTGAACCTTTTAAACTCATAAAATAGAGAGTTTGTTTCCTGAAACCACTGTTGCATTTACTTTTTCACCTAAACTAAGTCTGCCTGGTCACTACACTACCTTGTCATTCTGAGAGTTGTTGGGCAGAGTTTTCCAAAGGTGAAACAGGGTTTTTGGTTGATGATTGACCATTTGTAGATGATTGGGCATTTACTGATGATCAAGTAAACAGCAAGGGCAGAGTTATAAAGGCAGTGATTGACTTCTCAAAGGGTCACAAGCGAAAAGTTCTCCTCTTGACAGAGTGGGCTATTTTCACCTAACCACAGAGTCTCTTCTTTTCCCACTGTGTGGTCTCCATAGAAGTTTGTTAACAGGGGCAAAATTCAAGGTAAGAACTTTGAAAAGCAGGGTTATAATTTCGAAGTTTGGTTTCAAAAAACAAAAATATAAGTGCAAGCAGGCCTCTAATCAAAGGTCACAAAGGGGATTTGTTCAAGACTGTGCCCAAAGAAGTCTACAAAGCAGTTCTTACACATAGTGCCATTGTTAAGGAGGATTCAGAGTCAAAGTGTAACCAAGTTTGAAAGATTGTGGTTAATAAGTGCAGGAGAGATTATTCAAGGAAAGCCTTGTTGAATCACAAGGTCCATAACTGTCAAAGCAGTTTAGTGGCCTGTCTCAATCCAGGAAAACATTCTTCATATATTGAAGGCAATGTGACTCTTTCAAGCCTGTTTTTTAATCAGAATGCCTCCAAGGCGAGATCACAAAGGCGGACAACATAAGAGATATGAGCCTATCTCCATAGAAGACATCAATGCTCATCCCTCAGTACTTTTCAATTTCCATGAGGTAGGCTGTCTTGATGTCTGTCAAAGGATAGAGGAAGTCAAGAGTTTCTCACCACTTACACATTTGTGTGCTTTAAGGTTCAAGGACAAACACTTCCAGCTTGCAGATCTTGATTTCAAAATTTCTCCAAGGTATATATCCAAGGCTACCAAGATCCCGTATCACATCGCCCAGTGCCTTTGTCTAGAAGGCCTACACATAAAAAACTCAAAATGACCACTGGGCAGCCAAGTCTACAAGGAGAAGGAGAAGGCAGTAAACCACAGGGAGAAAAAGAAGGCAATGAACAGCAGCAGTTGGAGATTGATGAACAGCAGCGACTAGAGTTTGAAGATCAGCAGCAGCATAAGGATGATGATCAAGAATAGCAGTTTTAAGGAGCGCCCGGCACAGATAGAGAAGAAAGGCACACCAGCACTTGACATTTTGGCTTCATCTTCGGAACATATTGTTAAGGAACCTTGAGGGTCATGCATGCCAATTTTGGGCCTGTTTCGGAAACTTTTTGTTTTTTGGCATTTTTTGGGTTTTTTGGCCAAAAACTCATAAATGCGCCATTTCAGTTTGATGAGTCGTCAAGGGAGGAGGGTGGTACCAATGGATGCCATAATTTCATGAGAAGCTCTCCAGCGATTTTCATGGCATTTGAAGATCATTCGCCCCCTCAAATTGGCGAAAAATAGCCTCATTTTGCACATTCTGCCCGCCATATCAGCAGCCTGCTATTTTCTGGGTTTTTGCACACAGGTACAGTTTTGAGGGACTTTCAGAGATCAGATTGAGATGATTCCACTTGCATTGGAAAGAAGACACAGAGAGCTTTCCAAAGAGCCATCATGAGCCTCATTTCGACATCAGGAAGCCTTCCATTTGCATCCAGCAAGTCAGAGGACCTTTTTCAGGCATAAATATGAAGTATTTTTGCAATTTTTGAACTCCAAAAATCTGCTTTTCCCAAATGTACGTTAGGCTATTTTTATCATGGGAAAATCATGTAAAGTCAATATAATTTCCGTTTTTAGCAATTTTTTAGATATTTTATTAGATATTTTGTGCCTTGGGCTTTGCAAAGCCACAAGGGCAAATTTAGATATTTTGACTTGGCCAATGGGATAGCTAGTTGCTCCATGAGGTTTTCCTCCTTCTAGCCTATTTATCCCATACTTCTCATTGTAAATCGGAGGCTGAACTTGAGAGAAGAATTAATGCATTGTTCATATGAGCTTTGAAGAATACACTTGAGTTATGATGTTTGGATTGCCTCTTGGATGCTTTTGAGGAATGTTGAAGGCTTGTTGATGGATTCCTTGACATGGTAGAATGGTATAGTGCTTCTTAATGTTGTTTTGTCTTCTAGTTTTCACTCATATTTCATTTTTCTTGCCGCTATAGATCAGTAAAGATTGATTTTGAGACATGCCCATGGAGGCACCTCAAAATCCCTGAATCTTCATAGCTTGATGTTTTCTTCTCCCTTAGTTATGCTAAAGAATTCTTAGCTGCTCTTTAGTAACCTAAGGTGTTGTTGCTTAGTTTTATTCATCAGTTCCATGTATGTTGAGTAGGATGTATGGTTTGCCCTACCTACATATAAGCTGCCCATAGTTCTGTCCATAAAACTTTCTCTTTGACTGATTTGTTGATCATTTTGTTGAACCAAGGAGGCCTAGTTTCGATCTAGCCCTTTGCCTAAAACTATGAAAACTTATTTGTCCAAGTGCCCAATGACTTAGAGACTATGTTTAGGCGTTCCCGCATATTTCATGAGTTGTTAGTTTGTCTCATGTGTTTTCCCCAAAGTCTGATAGCCTTTTCCCGAAGTTAGAGGGTCTTATACCTCTATGTATGGCTGGAATGTTTGATTTCTATGTATTGATTAGCTTATAGTTATTCCTAGCATGATTAATGGCTTGCTATTACATGTTTATGTCTGCTATTAACTAGTTTTCACTTGAAATCCCTTGTCTTTCATCAACTTATTGTTCATTTAATCCATTTTGCCCAGAGATCCCTTCTATTGTGAATCAAATCGGCCCTACAGCAGCTTTACATCATCGCCTCATTAGCTTCCTTGACCTGATTGACCCCATAGCCCAATTTATCTACATCTTGTTATCCAGTTTATGTATTTGATCAGTTTCATCCCTCACAAACTTAAAAACCAAAAAAAACCAAAAACATACTTCATAACTAGCCTAATATCAGAACATCGCAAGTAAACACACAAACATCTTTTACATTTATAGAGAGAGCCCTCTCTGAGTCCAGGAAGGCTAGGTCCTTGGGCTCCAAAGCTTGGTTTGATGTTACATCGTCATTTGGCTAGCCAATCGGCCAAATCACGGGACTCTAACATAATGGCGATCACGGTGGGACTCTGAGTGATAAACAACTTAGTTTCCCTAATTTGTCTAGCAGCCTTAAGAATACTATTTGATTGACTTATCCCACCGCTCACTGACATAGTAACGATCACGGTGGGACCTTCCGAGTTAGTGACAGTGTAAGTGCACCTTAGATTTCTCGAAGTCTCAATCAAACTTAGAAAACTTAAGTGTTGCTTGAAGAGTAGAAGCTAACTCTTTCACCATCTTAGCAAAATGATGATTTAGTTATAAGAAGCTCTACCCAAACCTCATAAGCACAAAAAACTCAGAAAACCCCAAAACATTCCCAGATTGGCTTTTTGTCAGTATTGGTGGTGGACCATACAAATATATCTCAAAACAACTGATTTTCCACCTGGCGACTCCACTAAACTCTAGTAAGCCTTACTATTTCACCAAACTCTAGGCTACTTTCCGATAGACCTTTCCCATCACTCACTAACATAGCGGGAGATGGTAAGACATTGAGTACATAATAGTCCAGCAAACTCTTATAGACTCTTTGGTCCTTTAGGTACCATAAACAAGCAAGCAGTCCATAAACTCATTTTTTAGAGTAAACTCTTTTTGTTCTCATCACCCTAGCAAAGTGTTGAAACAAGTCTAAGATACTTTAACAAACCATAGGCTGCTCATAAACTCAGAAAATTCAAAAACATTCTCGGATTAGTTACTGGTGGTGGACCACAGCTATCTTCACAAGAAAAATCCATTTCCACCTGGCGACTCCACTAATCCATCTCTTCTATTTTTGACCATCCTTCGCCTTAGTATAACTTTAGAAAAATCACTCATCCAAAAAACATTCACCAATATCACTCTCTCCAAGCTCTGGATCTAAAATCTGGCTTCACGAAGAAGCAATACCAGATCCCACCCAGACCCAAATCCCCCTATCATAGTAGATGACCCAGAAAAGATTCTGTGGCAAGCTTCTGAAACTGATCATCTAGCTTCTGGTAGATTCATCCGTAGAACAAGATCTGTACCTAAACATCGCACTACCCTACTAGATTCACCTTTGGAACCAGAGCCATCACAAACTCTTCCCAGAAGCAAATCATATAGTAGGATAGACTTTGATGATCTTGAACCCCTAAGCCCACCACAGAGTCTTAGTAGAAAAGCTTCACCCACCACTCCTCCTGATTTCCAGCTTCTCTATCAGTTTGGCTCTTATCATCCCAGATCTGCTCAAAACCAGATCACTAGTCCAAGTTCATCCGCCACACCTGGTCAAACTACCACTATTCAAACCACTTCATTTCATCCTACCAGTCCTCCTCTTGCGCATCATCCATTAGCTCCAGTCATGGCAGCCTGGTACGCGCCTTTGGTGTTACCACCACCTTTAGCTCCTCTCCCAAACAAATATCAAGACAAGATCCCACACTTTACTGGAGAAGATACCACCACACCTCAACAGCATATAAGTAGAATGAGTGATGCTTATGAATACTTAGAGGTACAAGACGAGACTGTCCGAATGAGAATATTTGCCCAAAGTCTTGGTGGTGAACCCAAAGCATGGTTCAAAAGCTTAGCTCCAAACAGTATCCATGATATCCCAGAACTACATCAAATCTTCAGAAATAGGTGGGAAATTCGAAGAAACCCCATTCAAATCCCGTCAGAATATAACAATCTAAAACGGGAGAATGGGGAAAGTGTCCAAGCTTACTGTACTAGGTTCAACAGTGTATATAACTCCCTTCCACCTCATTTCAAACCTCCACTTGGTTTAGCTTTGGCAAAATTTCCTAAGGGTTTTGATCCGGACATGACATATCATTTGAGGGATAAAGATCCCCCTACCTTGGAAGAAATGCAACAAATAGCTATAAAAGAAGATGCCAACTTAGCTGAAAAGAGAGCCAGAACTAGGTCAGAAAGAAAGGTCACATATAGAGATGAGGTTTCTACTTCATCACCTTCCCTAGATCCCAGAATAGATGACTTAGTCAAATCCATGGCTAAAATGTGGGAAAAGATCAATGAAAAAGCTCCTGTTAGGGACAACCAACCAAACCCTCCAATCAGAAACCGAAACCAAAACTTTAGGAGGGAACAACCCCAAAACAGACCAAGGGATAATGACCAACAGATCAGGCCACCATTCAATGAAAACTATGTAGAAGAAGATGATAGGGACTCAGAACCTCTTGATGACCATCATTTAAACCTCATAGGGTCTGACAATGAAGGTGAGGTGTACCTCACCGAAGAAGAACAAGCCTTCTTTTCGCCTGATCAAGATGAGACCAATTATGAGGATCTTGATGACCCGGCCATAGAATTTCAAAATGCTATTGAAGAAGCCCACAGGCAACATGACCTTAGGAGCAAGAGAAACCAAGATAATGTCAAGAGAGGTAACTCTGATACTGCTAAAGCTCCAGATACCATCCTCAAAAAAGCATCAAGCAGTGACAAAATCAAGGTTGAAAAGATTGATCAAAGCCAAGCTAAAGTCACCCAAACTAGTCCTATCTCATATACTCCTGATACTTCTACCAAGGTCACCAAAACAACTATGGCAAACAAAATCCCTAAACAGGGTCAACAAACTCAGAGCATAGACAAGGTCTTAGCTGAAAAAGCTGAAACAAACATATCTAAACTTCAAATGCCTTTTAGCTTTGAAGGTGAAATCGCTAAGATCAAAATCACCATGCCTCTTACTGAACTCATTGCCCAAAGCTCTTATAAATCCCAAGTACTAAAAGTCTTAAATCTAGGAAATGATGCAAACACTGTTAATCTCACCGATGACATTCCTGAAGTATTGTTTGGTCCAAAGGTAGAGGGAAAGTTCCAAGAGGGAGCTACTCTTCCATTCTACATTAGCCTAAACATCCACGACCAAATCCTCCACAATGCCATGCTAGACTCTGGAGCCTCGCATAATCTTATGCCAAAGGTAGTAATGGAAAGATTAGGTTTGGAAATCACAAGACCATACAAAGACTTGTACTCATTTGACTCAAGCAGAGTCCAATGCCTGGGTTTGATCAAAGACATTTGTTTTAGTCTGGCCCAAATACCCGCCAAACATTTAATCATGGATATAGTAGTGGCAGATATTCCTCCCAAGTACGGGATGCTTCTCTCCAGATCTTGGGGAGCCAAACTCCAAGGGAATATCCAACTAGACATGTCATATGCCACCATTCCCGTGTTTGGTCAGACCAGGATACTCTACCGCGAATCACACATGAAATACATGATTAGCAGTCAAGATAGGCCCGATAACATTCCAATGTGTTCTTTGCGCTCCGACTTAAACTCTTTCATTATGCATATTGATGTAAACTTGGAGGAAGAGTCAGAAGAAGCTGATATAGACTTAGATCCACCACATATGTTGTCCTTGATACCTTATGATGAGCTGGACACTCAAAACTATCATGATCATGAACAACTGTACCTTGAAGAAAGTAAGTTCCCTCTCTCCCAAGTAGAGTTAGAACAAGAAGCACAAACTCTCATGTACTATCAAGCAAATTTCTCTAGCTTTAATCAAATGCCAGCAGTAACTTGTGGAAATTTCTTCCGGGTAAAAGCTTTAGAAGACCTTCACATCATAAACCTATTTGGAACCCGGGAGAAAGGGAGTTTAATGTTTCTACCATACCTCAAAGATTTACCATCATGTGACCCTCCTACTGCAAATAAAACTTTGACTATAACCTCAGTCGCTCAAAATCTTGAGAAATTGCCAAATAAACTTTTGATGAGCCAAGGTGACAGTTATAATCCCGGCATACCTGAATTACTGAAATTGGCTCATATTTTGTCTTTTCATGAAGAACTTAGAAAGGCTAAAATCAGGAATCTCATACAAAATACTAGTTTCTACAGGAAAGACAAGGGAAAACATTGTATCACCACCTTTTCCCCAAAGAACAACTTTAACAGAAACAAACACAGCAAACTGAAACAAACTGAAATGATCAAGGAAAAAAATAATGGCCACATAATCTACTTTGATTTTAGAAATGATACTGCATTTCCATATAACAAAAATCATGTTTTTTCTACTCAAGATCGCGATTCACCATTTGAAAATGTTTCTAATGATGTATTCTTACAAGATCATCTTTCAAATCATAATCATCAAATTCCTTTACAAAGTAGACAACTTAAAGATTTTTTCCAGTTTGCGGGAGGTAAATCTGTTTTCAAGGTCAAAATTGCTAAACCACCCAATATCAGGAAACTGTTCATGAAAGCCATGTTCCTAGTTTTAAACTTCTGTATTTTTGCATACCTTGATGATATCACTATCTATTTCAAGAATTATCAAGAGTACATACATTACCTGAAGAAAGCATACAGTAAGGAAAGGAGTGGAAATCAGATATTCAGAGAGGTACAGAGGGAGGATACTGGGCTGTTTAGAGATTCTTGCATCAATCCCTATGTCATGTTAGAGAGAGAAAATTTCCCAAACTTTTCTTTTCAAGAGTTAAGTGGGCCAAGGGTGAGAGGAGATCCTTACGAGGATAAGATGCTGAAATTCCGTCATTTCCAAGATTTTTGAGTTTGAAACACTTTCAGTCATTGTACATACCATTGTTTGAAATATTGACAAAATAGAAAAAGTCAAAAACAGTAAAAGATAGGAAAGTCAAAAACAGTAAAAAGCAGAAAAGAGGGCAAGTGAAGATAGAACAAAGGCCCCATGTTCCAAAAATAGTCTTTCGGAAAGCGAGCAAGTCTAAATGCCGCTACTAGTACTTCAATGTCTTGTTCAGCTATCTAGCCTAATCATAGCTGAGCATGTTTAAATTTATTTGTTGATAAGTTAGTGAGTGTCAAGATAGTCAACATTGTGTAAGATTGACTTATCACAGAGCTTAGATTAGGGAGAGATTCTGGTTCCACATGCTTAAAACAGAACCAAAGAGAGAAGCGAGGGATGAAAAACACATTGTACATCTTAGCCCCGCTTCTCTAGTTTCCTTTTGTTGCAGAATAACATTTGTGTGCGGCTTGTCTTTTATGCCGCAAATGCATGACAAATCAGACTGCCTAATCCCGATTTGGTCATTTTTAAATTTCATGTTGTAGATTAGAGAATGAAATCCTGTCAAACTGCTTAATCTTGACAGTCGATCTAGTTTTAGGTAGAGAAATGAAGGAGTTCATCAGCTTAATCTGAACTCCCGGCAGATATAAGAGTAGAAGTAGATAGTTTCATTTTGCAAAAAGAAAAATATACATTGTCTAAAGGCTGCTAGTTCAAATGCGCCAAACAGAAGAAAAAATGTTAGGAAAGATAGTAGGGTAGGTAGAGGTATCATTGATGTTAAACATGCTGACACTTTTCAGAAATAACATCAAGAGAAGGGTAAATTTTGCGCCAATGGATAAGGCACTGGTCTTCATAATCCAAAAATATGAATTCTGGACACCTCCTGACGAGGAGCTGCCCTCCCCAAATGGAGCCACTGTTAGCCATCAGTATTTTTTTACATGTTAGTGATGACTATATCTTCAGCTGAGTTTTCTAGAAACTGATTTCCTTATGTCAATATGTCATCCAGAAAACCCTCCCAAAACTTTTTCGCCTTTCTACCTATTCAGTCCGCCCCTGGCAAAACCACAACCTCCTTGTCAACAATCATATCTAACCTCAGCCTTATTAGTATGCCCATCAGCTTTAAAAGGCAAATCCACATCTGTTTCAAAGGTCTCCCCTATGTTAGGAAGTGGCGTTTAGGACATTTCACCTTTGGCAATCATCAAAAAGCCAAAAAATCCCTCATCTGCAGCAGACCTACCATGACTAATCCCTTAATTTGCAAGTGAAGCTGACAAACAGCCTTAAGTCGCGCCACTCATATTCCCTAGGTCTCAGCACTGCATGAAGCCCATTCTCAAGCTGACTAGTAGGTTTTTCACTGTGTTCTATGGTTCTACAAAGACAGGAAATATATTTCATATCATGGAGTAAATGTTTGAGTTTACAGTTAGAGGAACAACTGCTTCTAAGTGTATTATGAGCCTGAGATGAAGCTGCAAAACAAAGGGCTCTCAATCAAGACCTTACAGCTCTTTTCAGTATGAAAATCACAGGAAAAAGGATTGCCACTGTCTCAGCAAATGGTAAATTTGTCAAGGCTCAGGACCTCCTTCATTACAAGCAGAGGGTCAGGGCGCCTCCTTCATCCATAAGCAGAGGGCGCAGGTCAGAGTTGACTCAGAAGGTTGCAAAAGTCCAGGTTTGCCCTGTCTGAAACAATGAAACAATATCTTCAGGTTTCATGAATGTAATTGCTGACCATAACAGGATTGTAGTGAAAGTATGATAAGCTCAAAGGAAAATAAGTTTAGCCTAATAAAAGAGATCA
This sequence comes from Pinus albicaulis, assembly GCA_034641835.2. NCBI lineage: Eukaryota > Viridiplantae > Streptophyta > Pinopsida > Pinales > Pinaceae > Pinus > Pinus albicaulis. The sequence goes on along the minus strand of CM076579.1, from coordinate 424,647,976 downwards.
TCTGAAACTTTCAAGTCAGGTAAATGGTTGAAACTTTAGAAGGCCATTTCATCAGTGAACATCCAAATCATAAGAGGCCTGTTTTGGTGCAGCATCAAATAGAACATATGTTAATCAATGCCATTACACAGGCAGGAGAAGGTTCTTGGTTCTTCAAGAAAACACTGACCTTTATGATCACAAAGAGTTCTGGTCAATATACCAGGTCATGAGATGAACAAGCCAAGTGACAAATATCTCAGCAACCTTAGAACAGTGTCACTATGGCTAGGTTTCCTTCAAAAACACAGTGAGGTTTGCAAATGAAGATGCTAAGATTGGTGTTGTTCAGATGGTTTACTTACCACCACATTTGCCCGATGAAAGAGCTTCCTCCATTAAGGGTAGAGCCAAAATCATCGTTGCATCACAGAAAATGGTAAGTCCAAAAGTGCGCAGAAAAAAGACTCAAAGAAGTTGAAATAAAGAAGGTGTTACTGCCTATGATACTAATGTATTGATCTCCCTCTTCAAAGAAGCTACCTGTCAACAGCTCATCCAGCAGAAAGGAGAAAAGGTTGAACATACTTTATGCCTTGAGTGCCAAAGGAGAAGTGGACTTAAAAAGGGTTAAAGACATTTCATGAGCACCTATCCAGAAATCAAGGAAAATCCCTCTGAGCAAACAAACAAGGCTAAGGTGAAAAGGTGCAACTAGAGAAGTAAACAGTGACTAAGGTTGAGTCATAAAAGGCAAAATGACAGGTATGCAATGCTAGGAATAGATAAAAGAGACAATTTTGAGCATATGGGTGCCATTAATATCAAAAGAAGATTTTCTCCTTGAGGAAAGGGCCAGGCAGCAAGACATACCATATGTCAAAAGTTCAAAAGGGGCGCCTTTCGAGAAGAGGTGTTTCGTAACTTTTCCACATTTTAGTGTATTATGAAATAGCCATTCTTCAATTTAGCAAATCACCAAGAGAAGGAGGCAGCGAACATAGGTCCAGTCATGAAATGTTGCTACTGACAAAAGGGATTTGAAATGCTGAGCAGAATAGAATAAATACTGTGTGCCAAAAAGCCTGTTTTCATATTTTACAAGTTTATCTTTTCAAATAAGAAGGCAAACTGGTATATGATCCTATGATTAGGCAGAAAGGAATTTTTTTTTAATTAATTATCATTGTTTATATTCCCTGAAGCAGACACAATGGTCACCATCCTAAAGGACAGTTTAAGCACGAATATACAGTACAGCAAAAGCAGATCTGGAAGATTGCCAGTGTTTAAAAGGCAACTTGATACAAATACTGTTTTGCATCATTTGAAAAGGGGCGTATATATGTATTCAAAGTGACCGGTTGACATTTTGAACATGTCATACAATGAAATGGAGGAATAAGAAACCACTGCAAACCAGCAAATCGCCAGCCTCCCAAGCATCACGAATGGGGGCTTTTCAACAAGCCGAGGTCTTCTGCACAGCTTTTAGGGTGGCGCGACGAGCCTGGGCTCCAAAATAGACAGGGTGTCAACGCGGGCGCGACGAGCCTGTAGGCGGGCGCGACGAGCCTGTAGGTGCCCGCCTGACAGCACGACAACTCCACCCGGCGTGTTCTCCGGCGCGACGGGTTCTGCTCCAAGGGTTGCCGCGCCTGTTTGGAAAGGTTCCGGTGCACTTCAAATTCCATCCAAAGGATTTCGCCTTAAAATTCACGAGGTACTTTGCCCCTTTGCTCGAAAAATCTAAACTTTCAAGTTTAAAAACCCTGTGTTCCGTGGTGTGAAGCTGTAGAAGTTGGAGGCATAGGTATAAAGGTGTAGTTAATATCAAAGTTGTAAAAAACAGAGGTGCAGATATTTTGTTGGTTATCTCTCAAACTGAACTACCAAGGGTACATTTTCTTAAACCCCGTTCGCGTTGATTTTTACCATAAACTAAGTCCGTTTTCTCCCCGTACTATACTATATCAATCTGAAGCTTTGTTGACAGAGGAATTCTGAAGGAGGAAACAGGTCCTTTTTTCTGAAAAACCGAATGGTTAGTGTTTGAGGTTAATACTGAAAACAGAGGTACAGGTATTTGGTGAACCTTTTAAACTCATAAAACAGAGGTTTGTTTCCTGAAACCACCGTTGCATTTACTTTTTCACCTAAACTAAGTCTGCCTGGTCACTACACTACCTTGTCATTCTGAGAGTTGTTGGGCAGAGTTTTCCAAAGGTGAAACAAAATGGTTTTGGCTTCATGATCGACCATTTCAGATGATTGGGCATTTACCGATGATCAAGTAAACAAAGAAGGGCGTAGTTATAAAGGCAGTGATTGACTTCTCAAAGGGTCACAAGTGGAAGGTTCTTCTCTTAACACAGTGGGCTATTTTCACCTAACCACAGGGTCTTTTCTTTTCCCACTGTGTGGTCTCCACAGAAGTTTGTTAACAGGGGCAAAATTCAAGGTAAAAACTTTGAAAAGCAGGGTTATAATTTCGAAGTTTGGTTTCAAAAAACAAAAATATAAGTGCAAGCAGGCCGCTAATCAAAGGTCACAAAGGGGATTTGTTCAAGACTGTGCCCAAAGAAGTCTACAAAGCAAGCTCTAACAGCTCTTACACATAGTGCCATTGTTAAGAAGGATTCGTAGTCAAAGTGTAACCAAGTTTGAAAGATTGTGGTTAATAAGTGCAGGAGAGATTATTCAAGGAAAGCCTTGTTGAATCACAAGGTCCATCACTGTCAAAGCAGTTTAGTGGCCTGTCTCAATCCAGGAAAACATTCTTCATATATTGAAGGCAGTGTTACTCTTTCAAGCCTGTTTTTTAATCAGAATGCCTCCAAGGCGAGATCACAAAGGCGGACAACATAAGAGATATGAGCCTATCTCCATAGAAGAAATCAATGCCCACCCATCAGTGCTTTTCAATTTCCATGAAGTGGGCTGTCTTGATTTCTGCCAGAGGATAGAAGAAGTCAAGAGTTTCTCACCACTTACACATTTGTGCGCTTTGAGATTCAAGGACAAACACTTCCAGTTAGCGGGTCTTGACTTCAAAATCTCCCCAAGGTATGTATCCAAGGCTACCAAGATCCCGTATCACATCGCCCAGTGCCTTTGTCTAGAAGGCCTACACATAAAAACTCAAAATGACCACTGGGCAGCCAAGTCTACAAGGAGAAGGAGAAGGCAGTAAACCACAGGGAGAAAAAGAAGGCAATGAACAGCAGCAGTTGGAGATTGATGAACAGCAGCGACTAGAGTTTGAAGATCAGCAGCAGCATAAGGATGATGATCAAGAATAGCAGTTTTAAGGAGCGCCCGGCACAGAAAGAGAAGAAAGGCACATCAGCACTTGATATTTTGGCTTCATCTTCGGAACATATTGTTAAGGACCCTTGAGGGTCATGCATGCCAATTTTGGGCCTGTTTCGGCAACTTTTTGTTTTTTGGCATTTTTTGGGTTTTTGGCCAAAAACTCATAAATTCGCCATTTCAGTTTGATGAGTTGTCAAGGGAGGAGGATGATACCAATGGATGCCATAATTCCATGAGCAGGTCTCCAGCGATTTTCAGGGCATTTGAAGATCATTCGCCCCCTCAAATTGGCGAAAAACACCCTCTTTTTGCACATTCTGCCCGCCATATCAGCAGCCTGCTATTTTCTGGGTTTTTGCACACATGTATAGTTTTGAGGGACATTCAGAGATCAGATTGAGGTGATTCCACTTGCATTGGAAAGAAGACATAGAGATCTTTCCAACGAGCCATCATGAGCCTCATTTCGACATCGGGAAGGCTTCCATTTGCATCCAGCAAGTCAGGGGACCTTTTTCAGGCATAAATATGAAGTATTTTTGTAATTTTTGAACTCCAAAAATCTGCTTTTCCCAAATGTGCGTTAAGCTATTTTTATCATGGGAAAATCATGTAAAGTCAATATAATTTCCGTTTTTAGCAATTTTTTAGATATTTTATTAGATATTTTGTGCCTTGGGCTTTGCAAAGCCTCAAGGACAAGTTTAGATATTTTGACTTGGCCAATGGGATAGCTAGTTGCTCCAAGAGGTTTTCCTCCTTCTAGCCTATTTATCCCATGGTTCTCATTGTAAATCAGAGGCTGAACTTGAGAGAAGAATTAATGCATTGGTCATATGAGCTTTGAAGAATACACTTGAGTTATGATGTTTGGATTTCCTCTTGGATGCTTTTGAGGAATGTTGAAGGCTTGTTGATGGATTCCTTGACATGGTAGAATGGTATAGTGCTTCTTAATGTTGTTTTGTCTTCTAGTTTTCACTCCTATTTCATTTTTCTTGCTGCTATAGATCAGTAAAGATTGATTTTGAGACATGCCCATGGAGGCACCTCAAAATTCCTGAATCTTCATAGCTTGATGTTTTCTTCTCTCTTAGTTATGCTAAAGAATTCTTAGCTGCTCTTTAGTAACCTAAGGTGTTGTTGCTTAGTTTTATTCATCAGTTCATGTATGTTGAGTAGGATGTATGGTTTGCCCTACCTACCTATCAGCTGCCCATAGTTCTGTCCATAAAACTTTCTCTTTGACTGATTTGTTGATCATTTTGTTGAACCAAGGAGGCCTAGTTTCGATCTAGCCCTTTGCCTAAAACTATGAAAACTTATTTGTCTAAGTGCCCAATGACTTAGAGACTATGTTTAGGCGTTCCGGCATAGTTCATGAGTTGTTAGTTTGTCTCATGTGTTTTCCCCAAAGTCTGATAGCCTTTTCCCGAAGTTAGAGGGTCATATACCTCTATGTATGGTTTGAATGTTTGATTTCTATGTATTGATTAGCTTATAGTTATTCCTAGCATGATTAATGGCTTGCTATTACATGTTTATGTCTGCTATTAACTAGTTTGCACTTGAAATCCCTTGTCTTTCACCAACTTATTGTTCATTTAATCCATTTTTCTCGGAGATCCCTTCTATTGTGAATCAAATCGGCCCTACAGCAGCTTTACATCATCGCCTCATTAGCTTCCTTGACCTGTTTGACCCCATAGCCCAATTTATCTACATCTTGTTATCCAGTTTATGTATTTGATCAGTTTCATCCCTCACAAACTTAAAAAACCAAAAAACCAAAAACATACTTCATAACTAGCCTAATATCCGAACATCGCAAGTAAACACACCGACATCTTTTACACTTATAGAGAGAGCCCTCTCTGAGTCCGTGAAGGCTAGGTCCTTTGGCTCCAAAGCTTGGTGGGATGTTACATCATGACTACAGCTAATCGGCCAAATCAATTAGGACCCCAACATGCCCAATCTCTTCTATGTAAAAGAACAGTCTTTGTTAGGATCCCTTCAATGACCTTATTAGTAGATTCCACTTGACCATTTGCTTGTGGATGATAGGGAGTAGATTTTATGTGTCTGATTTTGCACCTCTCCATCATTTTTTCCACTAGCCTTGATGTGAATTGAGCTCCTTGATCTATAACAATTTCTCTTGGGACACCAAAACGAGTAAAAATATCCTCAAAAATAAAATCAACTACAAATGCTTCAGTAGCAAAAAGTAATGGCTTGGCCTCTACCCATTTGGTAACATAATCAGTGAAAACTAATATATATTTCTTTTGTCTGGATGGAGGACTAATAGGTCCTACAAAATATAAAGCCCATTTCTCAAAAGGTTCAATATGTACTTGAGGCTACAATGGCATCTCACCTGAAGGAGAAGGTTTCCCTACCCTTTGGCAGCTGTCACACCTTTTGAAATACTCTTTAGCATCTTTAAAAAGGGATGGCCAATAGTATCCTAGGTTCATCATGACATGCCTTGAGAATCTCGTGCATCTCATCTTCGAACACATCTTCTCTGAATAAAGTCTCGGACCTATTTTAAGTAACTCATTAGCAACCCATGAATATTTTTCATCACATAAATATCTTTCTTTGTCTCTGCATTCATTTATCAAGGAAATTTCCGAAACTAAATAATTATCAATGTCAAGAACCAAAGAGTTTGAGTATAAATTGCAAAAATATATTCATCAGGGAAATGATCTTCAACTGGAGTATTATCTTTGATGTTTTGGAGTCTCGATAGTAAATCAACTATTGTATTTTGTTTCCCAAGCCTATCTAGAATGGTAATGTTGAATTCCTGTAAAAGCAATAACCATCTTATGACTCCACCATTAGTAATTGATTTGTTCATTAGATATTTAATTGCAGAGTGATCTGTGTGAACAAAAGTTTCATAGCCTATTATATAGTGTCTGAATTTGTTTATGGCATGAACAACAGCTAAAAACTCTTTTTTAGTTACAGTATAATTTAACTCTAAAGGAGTCAAACTCTTACTTGTATAGTAGATGGCATAAGGAATCGGGTCTTTTTGTCCCAATACTGCTCCTAAAGCTGTATCTGAGGCATCTGTTGAAATATGAAAAGGTAACTTCCAGTTAGGTCCCCTTAAAATAGGTGCTTCAGAGATTTTTGTTTTCAAGGTCTCAAAGGCTAACTGGCAATCAGGATTCCACTTGAATTCATAGTCCTTGGTAAGTAATTTGAAAAGTGGAGATGCTATCTTGGTGAAGTTTTCTATAAACCTTCGATAATATCCTGTAAATCCTAGAAAAATCCTAACATCTTTTTGACAACTTGGAATAGATAAGTTAGAGATGACTTCAACTTTTGACTCATCAACTCTAATCCCATCCCTTGAAATGTGATGCCCCAAAACAATTCCTTCAGTAAACATCATAAAACACTTCTCATGACTTAGTGAAAGATTTTCTTCTTTACATCTCTTTAAAAAAATTTCCAAGTTTGCTAAGGCTTCTTCAAATGTGTTTCCATAGACTATGAAATCATCCATATATACCTCTACACAATCATGTATTAGATCTGAAAATATTCCTAGTACTGCCCTTTGAAATGTTGCAGGTGCATTGCATAGTCCAAATAGCAATACTCGGTAAGCATAGGTACCCCAAGGACAGGTAAATGTGGTTTTGTCTTGATCTTCAAGTGCTACTTGAATTTGATTATAACCACTAAACCCATCTAAAAATGAGAAGTAATTTTTGCCAGCTAATGTATCTAACACCTGATCTATGAAAGGTAGGGGAAAATGATCTTTAAGAGTAGCTTTGTTTAATTCCCGGTAGTCAATACATACCCTCCATTTACCATTTTTCTTTGGCACAATTACTAAAGGAGAAACCCACTGACTATCTGAAATAGGATAGATAAAGTTGACATTCAATAATTTCTGCAATTGTTCTTTAACAATCTCCCTAAGATTTGGATTCATCCTTCTTTGAGATTGTCTGATTGGTTTACAATTTTCCTCTATGTAGATGTGATGAGTGCAAGTCTTGGGGCTTATCCCTTTCATATCAGTGTACTCCCATGCATATGCAGAAGAATGTCTCTGTAATATCTTAACTAGCTCTTCTTGTTGAGATTTCTCTAGGTTCTTGTTTATGTTTAAAGTTTTGCCTGGAAATATCTCAATTGTAGAGCTGCCAAATTTATCCATGGAATAAAGAGACATCTGTCTTGATGATAAAAACTCAATGTTGGATTCTTCTTGAAATTGTTCATGTTTGTATTCCGAAGAGGATTCAAAATTTTCTAAGGTATTCAGAATCTGGCTATCTTCACTAATTTCTGAAATTGTGAAGAGAGGTTGTAAGTCTTCTTCATCCTCTATCCATTGAGTATCATCTAATTCTGTAATTGTTTTTGCTGGAGGATACAAGGTAAATTTCTTGGTTTAACTACCATCAAAGATGTACATATCACCGGATCTACAACTAATGAAAGCATCAGCTGTATCTAACCAAGGTCTTCCTAATATAATAGGATTCCCTCCTAGATTGCTCTTAGGATTTAGGATCATAAAATCCACAGGATACTCCGAAGAATCTAGGGACACTGGAATGTCTTCTATTACCCCATCAGGTTTAATCACAGATCTGTTTGCTAATTGTAATAATGTGGGTGTAAAAAGAAGATTAGGAAGTTTCAGTTTATCCATGATTTGTCTACTCATGATATTGATTGCTGCTCCTAAATCAATGAGTGTGTTTTGGATCTCAATTCCATTGATGTGAATTTTAACAACTGGATTTCATGGGTCTAGATACTTTGGAATAGCAATCTTACCCATCATGATATCTGCTATTTTTCCTGCCAGTTGAATTTTCTTTGTCTCTCTTATTCTTTTTCTTGTTTTCTTCATACTCAACTCCTTTATTGTTTTTGCTAAAATTGGAATTTTCTTGATGGCTTGTAATAATGGAATCTTAATGCAAACATTTCTTAGCTCATCTAGGAAATCATAATTAGGCACCATAATTTGTTTTTCTACACCTCTATCAATTTGTAATCTTTCTGGAAAGGGAGGTGTAGGAGTGGATGTTGATGGCTACTCTAATATAGGAGTTGAAATTATTGGTTCTTTTTGTTTTGATTTTTCAATGTTTGGGTCTTGAAAAGATGTGTCTTCTTCAAGAATTTTATTTACCCATAGAGAATCTTCCTCAGAGTTGTTTTGTTCTTGTATGATTACAGAAGGTTTCTTCTTTTCAAGTATTCTTCCAGACCTAAGTTGAACATCATTAAGGTCTAAAGGAGTGATCAAATAGGTTGGAAACTGTTGGCCTTCTATCATGTATGTGTTCTAAGGATTTTTATTGTTGGGGTTTGGTATGGGTTGGGCAGGCAACTGATTTGTTTTATGAGGAAATGGTAATGGAAGTGGTGAATTTTGATGTTGTGGAATTGGGAATTTCTACCGGGGAGATCCCCTACTGTTGGCCGGACATATTTTCCCGTCAACAAGTGGATAGGATGGTGGATATTGATAGTACTGAGAGTATCTTCCATAGGGATTTTGTGCTCCTTGTGCCCAAGTTTGAGATTGATTTTGGAATTGGGGCCAAGGTTGCTGCCAAGAATTCCAATTTGGTGGGGGTTGATTATACAGCTGATCATGGAATCCTTGTGTTTGAGGTCCTTGCAAGGCCTCCTAGAGACAAAATTGAGAGATTTTGTGGAATTTGTAGGGGTTTCTTCTTGAAAGACAGCTTTAAGACCAGGAAGTGAAGGACAACTCTTGGTCTCATGTTTTTTTGAACAAATTACACAAGTCTATACTAATTTTGCATCCAAAGGGCACTCTCTCAGGGCATGCTTCTTTCTACATTTGGGACAAAAGATTGCTAAGGCATTAGATTCAGCTTTTTTCTTGTTTTGTAGCTTGAGGGTGTCTATTTGCTCACTAAGACTCCCTAAAATGTCAGATTTGAATTCATCAAGAATATGTCCTATTTCTGCCCTACATACTGTCCTAGAAGTAGACCTACTTGCCCTTGCAAGAGCAGGGTCTCTTGGTCCTTTTACAGTTTTAGATTTCCCTCTTGAAAGGTTGATACATAATTCAGCTATTTCAGGTAATGTGAGCTGAGATATATCCCCTTTTCCCATCATATTAAGGATATCTAGCCATTCATCCCTAATTGTCTTCAACAAGATAGCTTTCAAGGTATCTTGGTCTAGGTTTTCCATTTTTTCTCTTTTGATGTTGTAGTTAAACCTCTCCAACAAATCTTCCAGGTTTTCATCCTATTTTTGTAGCATTTTAAACACTTCCTCCTTATGGTTGACTGGCATACAGTAATCCAAATATCTATCTAGAAATGCCTGTTTCATGTCTTCCCGTGTCCTAATAGAACTGTTGATCAAACTCATAAACCATTTTAATGTTGCTCCTTTCAATGTTGAAGGGAATAGTTTAAGTTTTTGAGCATCTTGTAAGTAATCATAGGTTCTACATAGGACTTCAAATTCAAATAGGAAGGTTTTAGGATCTCCACTTTTGAGTCCATAAAAGTTTGGAAGGATAGAGGGTGAAATGTTTCTCATAGTTGCATTGGTTTCTTCATCTACTATAGGAAACCCAAAAGAGCTTCCCATTTCCCTTCTACCTCTTCCTCTGCCTCCTTCTTCACCTCTACCTCCTTCTCCTTCTGCACCTCTACCTCCTTCTCCTCTAACTCTACCTCTACCCCCTCCAAATAGTGTATGTTCTCCATTAAAGACTCCTCCTCCTCCTTCTCCTCTAACTCTACCTCTACCCCCTCCAAATAGTGTATGTTCTCCATTAAAGACTCCTCCTCCTCCTTCTTTTGCCATGGTTGATTCTCCTGTGGAAGTGGAAAATTTTAGGTCTCTAGCAGGGGTCCTTGAATCTTCTTCTAAGACAGGTTCAGTGGATGAAGTGGAAGGTCTTTCTGATGGAATTTCTGATCTTAAGTCCTCTGGAAGTCTATGATCAGTGGAGTATGGGATGTGGGTTTGAGTTGGAGGTGTGCTGCCTCTTGGTCTTTGTGGCACAAGTGGTGTTCTAGGAATCAAGCTTCTGCTTCTTATAAATCTACCCTTTGAGTCTCTTTCTCTACGCATATCATTGTTTTTGGGAGGTAAGAAACAAGGCTACCTAGTTACACTTCCCCGGCAACGACGCCAAAATGTCTGCTCAACTTAGTGTTCCTTAATTGATGTCATAAATTTTCAACCAGGGCTAGTAAACTGTTGAAGTGAAGTGCACTATATGTGCCTAGGTATCTGCTTCCTACTTCGTTGCGTTTAGTGTTTTTCTAGTGTTTTTGGTTCTGTGTTTTTATGCTAAGAGGAAAAGAACTAAGTTGTTGGCAAAGGGAAGTTATTGTTCATACTAAAACAGAGAAAAATCTATTCTAAACTATGTATAGAACCTAAGAACAGAAAATGCTAATTCACAGATTGCAAAACTTGACAAGAAAAATAACTCATAACATGAACTTAGTCCAATTCATTTCATTAGAATTATGTTGGAACAACTTGAGAAAAGGATAAGTTTAATGCATTGAGGTTCTTCTAAGTAAACAACAACTTACAATATCACAGAGAAAATCTCATCCATGGTTAGAAATTTGTTGGAACACATTTGGAAAAGATTATCTGCAACATAGTAAGGAACCCTACTCTAAATTAACTTATGACACTAAAATTAATCCATTCTGCAACTCAAAATGTCACTATTAAGCCTCATTCAAGGGTTAGAAATATTTTGGAATAGTTTTGGAAAAAGGAAAGTTTGTAAAATTATGAGAAATTGCAGAACAGTCAAGACTTCAAAATGACATTACCAATTCTTGTTCCTATGATAATGATGTATTAGCAGAGATTAATAACAAGAGTAGTTATTAAGAACAAGAGCAGTTTGTAAATAATGAAGGCCTTCAAGTCTAATTTAACAGAACTAGAATACAACTAGCTAATAAAACTTAAAATACATTAAACAGAACCGAACTAATATGCAATTAACCTCCGAAATACTACAGCTGAACTAAAATGCAATTAATCTCTGAAGTACTATAGCTCTATCTAATTCAGTGTTAGTGGTATTTTGGAAAAATTCATAATAACAAGACTGGTTGTAACATTCGATGTAAGTTAGCATAAAACATAAAGTTCAGAAAACTGCCTAAATTAGGAACGAAATAGAACTAAAGTTACTTATCTAAACAATATGCACAGAGCCTCTCGGGCAGTAGGGGCCCTCTCCACCAAATTAGCACATGAATCTCCTCAATATTGCTTAAGATCATGTATTAAAGTTGTTCTTCTTTCATTAAAGGAAAACGCTTCAAAAATAGAGTATTACGGTCTTGGACAACTTAACAATAAAACATCAACTAACTAATTGTCTCCTGGTTTCCCGAGTTATTCTTATAAGAGAAATACATAACTTCCCTAGAGAAGAAATAGGGATAAGTGTATTTTTCAATTAAAATCAAATTAGAACTCTTGTGGAGGCCTCGTACTTTGCTGAAGACATCTGTAGAGTCCTTGTCCTGGTAGGAATCTACTTCTTAGTTTGGGTTTCCTCCACGTGCATAACCACTTGCAGATTTTTTCTCAGACTTCGTAGAGGGCAAGGAATGATGTAGGTGAGTTCTGGAATTCAACCATATGCATTTTTCCTTTAAGTGACACCTGTAACCTGTGTGAACATGAAGATAGCTGCGGAATAGGCGACTAGCTACAGAATGGCTGCATTCTGTAGCTAAGTCTAGTAAAAAATTACTACAACAACAAAACCATGAAAGTATAGTAAGTCAGTCATTGTATGCATTCTTAAAGTGAATTTAGTCAATCCTATTGATATTTTAAGCCTATAACTGATAAAGGACAAAGGAAATGAAGTGAAATTTGGTGAAATAAAAAGACATCTTTGGGGCTCAACACCTATGAAGACATCAATCATGTGTTCCTCTACAATATCGGTTACCCTTATATTCAATTTTTGGAAGTCCTAAATGTGCTCCACCACTAAACCCTTTTGTTTGAGATTTACCAATTGGCTAAAGAAGGTCTTGCTTTTTGTATCCTCATAATGTGCTATCATTTCTTCCGTAAAAATTGACCAAGTGACAATTTTTTTACGGAAGCAAAGCCATCGATACCATACAAATGTATTTTTTTCTAAATTTGAAGTTGCAATGCATACCTTTTGTGTGTTTTGCATATTATTGAGATCAAAATATTGCTCCATCTGTAGTATCCATGTTACGGGATCCTTGCCATCAAACTTCCTCATATCCATCTTTCGAATATGGTGGTTCTTCCATCCAACATTAGAGTTGATGAATCACGATTAACATTTATTTTATTCTCATCATGAGTTTCCTCTACTATCTTTTCACCATTAGGAAACATTTCTTGTATCAACTTTGCCAAACCTTTGATGTCTACTTTTAGATCATTCTTCATCTTTTCCATTTTAGCTTCCATGTCATCCATCCTAGCTTCCATGCCGACTTCCATGCCCTCCATCTTTGCTTCCAAACCATTCATCTTTGCTTCCACGCCTTTCTTCAAACCATCCATCTTATTTTACACGCCTTTCTTCAAAACTTCCGTTTCATTTTTTTGTTTCTCTTTGCGATAGGTGCACTTTCTCTTGTAATTTTGACATCTCATGTTGCATTTCTTTGTCTTCATGAGTCATAGTAGAGCCCTCTGAAGGCTTAATGGGTGTTGAATTCCTTTTAGGGGGAATTTTAGAACCCAATACTGATATCTATTCTTAAATATTCCCTTGGAATAAATTCAAACTAATTTTTTTCAAACGAGACTTATGTAATTCGAAAAAAGATACACACCTTCTTCTTGATTTTGAGGAGCTCGATATTGAAACTGAATTATCTCTATGATTTCATATCTTCAATATCTGAAATTTAACACTGAGGTAGCCCTCTAAATCCTCTTTTGAATGCCATAGGTTTGACCTGATTTGGACTCTTCAAGACAAATTTATTTCCAATCTCCCACAATGACCTAATTATGGACTAGTTCTGTAGAGCGAAATTGTATGAATTTCCACGTGTCACTATTCCCTCCTTTGACTCTGAAATTTATCAACAAGAAACCACATTCTGTGTACTTGCGGTCACATTTTACAAAATCACAATCCGACGCTCAGAGAGAGTTATGAAGTTTTTCTCATGGTCACCTTTTTGAGATGAAATTCAGGAGCCTGCAACAATACTAACTTCCATAGATCATATCTTCAAAAATATTGTGAACCAAGATCTGAAATTTTTAAAGGAGGTTCTTCAAGAATTTGGCTGCACTTTGTCAAAATTTTATCTTCTGACACCTTGTAGAAAAATATTTATAGCGAAAATTCCATGATGACCTGTTTAGGTAAATTTAGGAGCCTACAAAAATCCCAAACTTCCACAGATCATATCTCCGGAAATATTGCGAACCAAGCTCTGAAATTTTATGAAAATGTTCCTCGGGAGTTCTTCTTCGTACTCTCAAAATTTCAGCTTCTAAACCTTCGTAGAAAACAAGTTATAGCAAAAATTCCATGATGACCTGTTTGGAGCAGCAAAACCCTAGAATCCAAAGCTCTGATACAAAATGTTATGAAGCCAGCTCCAAAAATAGAAGAAATGAGAGATCAACGCCTTAGAAATCAGCCACTTCGAGGGGGAAACCTCCAATACATTACATAAATGAAAAATTCTTGGATGATACAAATGACCAAAACCTCCTTCTATATATAGGAGTCCATGGGCCCACAATATAATCCTAGCTGGCCTAACATTAGCAATGTAAGGGCACAATAATAACAATATTGGGGTTATAGGGGTACAACAGTAAAAATAAGTGGGCTACAATAATAACAATAAGGGACTAAACTATTAATATAGGGACCTAACAGGGTGGTTTTTCACCTACTGCACCTTTTCACAAAATTCATAGCAACCTACATGTTTGAAACATGAAACGGTAAGGGGAGATGCCATTAGCTCCCTTGTGTTGAGGAGTTCAAATCTATTGATCTTTCCACCTTTTTGCTAATGCCTCCTTACCATTTGAGCTTCACCATCACGACCACTGTCCTCTGACATTGTGAATTTTTCCTTTATAAAACCCTGGAGTGTAAATGGAAAAGAGATGAAGGGATGGTGATGAAAGGGTAGCTTTACAAGTGAATGGAATGAGTGAGTGAGGGTATAGGTGTATGAAAATGAGTGAGAGGCTAAATAATTCAATGAAAACCCTCCAACTGTGTAATTACCCTTTGTTTTGACTGATACTCTTTATAGGAAGATGAAGCAAGCACAGAGACAGTGATTTCAATCTTTGTAGCCTAGGGTTTCTTCTTAGGGTTTCATCACCATTAATTAAGAATCATCAAATAGCTTGAAAATTTGGTTAGGGTATCCACTTACCATTTATCAATGCCTTGGAGGACCTTGGATGAAACTTGGAAGCAGCTTGAGGTGACTTGAGTGGTTAAATTGCTTAGAAAGCTCTCCTGGCCAATTGCGCAGCACCAAGGCCAAGGGCGCAGCGCCGAGGCTAAGCGCGCAGCGCCGGTGCTGAGGGCGCAATGCTTGTGGTTCTCCTCACTGGGCCTGTCAGGTAAGGGCGCAACACCTTCCCTAGCGCACAGTTCTCACTTCCAGGCGCACAATGCCAGTGTAAGTTGTATGGAGTATTTTTTTCCAAGGGTGTAGCGACCGATCCCAGGCGTGCAACACCAGTCTGAGCACGCAGCGTCAGGAAAACTTGTCCAAATTTGACTTGGAAACTCCCAAATTCTTCACCCCTGAATGCTCTGATGATTTTTCAAGGAAACAATTATTTTTCTGAAGTGTTTAGATGGGCCTTTATATACTTGTAGATTTTAATTTATCATTGATAACCCATTTCCTAATGTTTTAAGTATTTTTCACTTTCTCACTAATGCATTTCGACTTTTTGCTTGCAGATGACTAAAAACATTAACTTTCCTTTCCCCTTTGATCCTTGAGGCATAAAAAGTTCATTTTGACACCTTTGTGATTTAACCATAAAGTAGCATCTTCAAAATCCTCTTTTTCTTCCACCTTGGATCTCAACTCATCATTTCACCTTCTCTGGCCACTTTCCCAAAACCTTAGGTGTTTGGAGTGCTTTACAGCAATCATCAGTGTTGTCTTCTAAGTTATCTATAGCCCTTTTAAGTTCATTCATTTCTTTCCAGTTCACCTCACCTTTTTCCCCATCTCATCAATAGTCTCTGATATACTTTCTTCATGTTTGGTTTTGTGTGCCTCTTCTAGGTCATTTCTGCAATTGATCACTGTTTGGCACTCTACTGGACCATCAAGTTCAAAAACCCTAATTATATACAAGAACAAGTGTTTCCTTTCTTCCTTGCTGCAAGTTGTCTTCATTCAGGAGTAGACAATCTACCTCACCAAAACCTTCTACTGAAACATCCTTCAACACTCCTGCAGAAGGGCTAAACCCTTTGCATTTACCTCTTGCAGACTTTGAAATGATAAGGTAGTCTTCTTTGGAAACTTTTAGATCTTCCTTAAATAATCATGTCTTGAGATTATATTACATCTGAGTTAGATTCTATCAAAGTAAAAGTAGTGTTTGAAAAACTAATGATGACTTTAAAACATGTGAAACCCTAATTGACCTAGTGGGAGGGTTCTTTGACCTGATCTTGACTAAAAATTGGCTTGGAGGCTTCAAGTGAAAAATATAGTATTATCAAAGGTGCTGTATTGAAGATCCAAAATCAAATGTACCTAATTTATCTAAAGAGACTATAGAGATAGTTCTAAGACCATAAATTCTAGAGGAATCTGGGGAACATGGGAATGAGTAGGCTATAGGAAACCCTAGAGGGAAAGTGGAGTTTATGGACAGGGGACAAATAGGGAAATGAGGTTATATGCAAGAAAGGAGGCTCAAAATGATAGGTAAGAGCCCATAAGGATTTTGTAGGGATGATAGGGTGACCATGAAATGGAAAACTGATAGAATAGTGAAAGAGTTTCTATAAGGATAATGAAGGCAATGAGATTTCTAAAACTCACAATATTCTAGGAAGGTTGCTTTCAGAAATCTAGAACCAATCTATAGTCATCTACAGATAATGAAAAATACTGATGACTAACAGTGGTTCCACTTGGGTAGGGTAATTCATTTTTAGGAGTTGTCTAGAAATTCAAAGTTTAGATCTCTAAGTTTTGAATATCAGTACCTTACTTGTACTTGTCAGATCCCTCTTTCTTCACTTGATGATGTTCTTTTGAAGCTATGATCTTAAATATGAAAAAAGATGATTACTTCAATATCACTTCTACCTACCCATCATACTTTGCCTAACATTTTTTCTTCACTTAGGTGCATTTGGATTGGCAAACCCTTGACATTATTTTCTTTTGAAAGCAATAAAACTATCTATTTCTACCCTTGTCACTTCCAAGAATATTAGGCCGATGAACTCTTTATTCTCTACCTAATCTACTTATCTGTCAAGGTTAAGCAAATTGATAGATCTTCATTCTCTAATCTACTAACATGAAATTCAAAACATGACCAAACCAAGGTTAAGCAATCAGATTTGTCATGGGGCTATGTCATTTTGGACAAGCTGCACACAGACTTTATTTTTGTACAAGTGAAACTAGAAACTTTAGGGCCAATAATTTGGAATTTGTTACTCATCCCTCTCTTTCTCTTTTGGTTCAGATTTGGGCATTGAAACCAAATATCTTTTCCTAATCTAACCTACTGTAAGCCAAGTTTACATGGTTTGGAAAATCTTCTTTCACTAACCTATTAGCAGAAATTTAAAACATGTTCAATCGTGATTAGGCTGTATGACTGAACAAGACTTTCTCTTCTTCAAAAGTAGTGGAATTTGGACTTGCACACTTTTAGACATATTATTTTTTGGTATGGAGTTGTACCTCTTCTTTTCATCTTCCCTCTTTTTCTTCTTTTCTTTGTTTTTGTGTTTTTGTTTTTCTGATCTTTTACTCAAGAAATGTTATGTACAATGAATGAAGCTTCAAACTAAGAACTTTAACAAAAATAGTGCTTGAGCATCCTGCAATTCATAGGACCTCCAAATAACTCTATTCCATCCAACTCTTATAGGAAGAATGCATTGTTACCTCTTACTGAATGGATGATGTAAGGACCCTTCCATAAATTTTCAAATTTTCCATGCTTACCTTTGTCCTCTCTTCTTGAATCCCACTTCAACACTTTGTCTCCAATCTGGAAATCATTTTCCTTGGTCCTTCTGTCAAATATCTTCTTAATGTTTTTTTGCACTGCTTATGTTCTGTTGTATACTTCTTCTCTTGATTGCTGCAACTAAATGGTTTGGTTCAACCTCCTTTGTATTTTATTCTCCTCTGATTGTACCTCTTGGAGGAGCTTCATCACTGGGACTCCCAAAGATGTTGGGAAAACTGCATCCATGCCATACACTAGTTTATAGGGAGACATTTTAATTGATTTTTTGCTTATTAATCTATCAGCCCATAGTGCATGCACTAGTTTTCTATGCCATGACTTTTTGTTCTCCTCCAAAAACTTCTTGATGATTTTCACCAAAATTTTGTTAGAGGACTCAGCCAACCCATTACCTTGAGGGTAATAAGTTGTAGAATTCCCTAGTATGATGTGATACTTGTTGCAAAATTCCACCATTCTCTTGGACTTAAATGCAGCAGCATTATCGATGATGATTTTTCTTGGACAACCAAATCTGGACAAGATGTTGGTTTCAAGGAATTTGATGATTACTGAGTTAGTGGCATTCCTTGAAGGGATGGATTCTATCCATTTGATGAAATAGTTAGTTGTAGTGAGGATCCATTTGTGTGGGGCAGATGAGACAGGGTGGATTTCTCTAATGAAATTTAAACCCGACTGTTGAAAAAAAGTTTCAACACTGATAGGATGCAAAGTTAAAGGTAGTTTTTTTCTCTTTCTGTCAAATATTTGGCATTTATGGCAAGTCATTACTAGCTTGTGGATATCAGGAAAAAGAGTGGGCCAATAGAAACCAGCTCTAAGGATTTTGTTGGCAGTGGTTTTCCAGTATAGATGACCTCCACACTCTCCTTCATGAAACTCATGCATGATTCTATCTACATCATATTAAAGTAAACATTTAAGCAAGATACCAACAGAATTTTCCCAATACAAAGCTTTATCTAGAATGCAGAAATTTATAGCCTTTAGTTTTAAGAATCTAGCTTTTATTTTGTAAAAAGTAGTGTTACACCATTTTTTGGTCATCTAACCTTTCATCATTAGATGGACCCAAGTACACCATGTAAGACCAGTTTTACCCCAAGTAAAACTGCTTTCACTATGTTAATTATGAAACCCCAAAAGGAATAATTAATTAAACCATAATTTAATTATTATTCCCAGTCATGTTTAACCCAAAAACAAAGAAATTAATGAGATAAACCCATAGTTATCTTATCATTTTCTAGGAATAATTATTTAAATAATATTCCTTGTTAAATATGACGAAATCAACCACCATTAATCAAATAAATCATTATTTATTTGATTATATCCCAACCACTTCCTTAAAAAGATAAATAAATCATTTATTTATTTATTTTTCACTAATCAAGGGATTTGACCCAAGTCAAACACCCTTTCCCTCAAACAAATAATAATAAAATATTCCATAGAGGTGGATCTAGATGTGATTAACATTATTTTAATCATGCACCAAGATCTAGAAGGACCCAATATTTTGTTATAAATAGGAGAGTTTTCCCCATCATTCTTCACCTTTTGTTGCATACTAGATCACTCTGGATCTATACACTCGGTCTCATTTTCTGCCATTGTTGCTCCCATTGAGCTCTACTTTCTACATTGGGTTTTCTACATCTACAAGAGAGAGAAAGCTTAGATCTGAAGTGCTGAGGACTACAAAGAACCCATCCCATTGAGGAGATCTGGATACACCTTCTTGTTTCCTCCCGGGTGCCCTGTAATATAAAAATTCATTCAAAAATCGTGTTCTTGTCTTGTCTGTTGGATGCATGGAGCAAACTCTTTACTTTACTGCTTAATGTCTTTCCATTTATAGATCTGTTTGTTGCAGCATTTTAACTACTAATCGCAGATCTGAAGATGTTTGGCAGACTCTATTGTTGTTAGGACTATTAGTTATGCGTAGCTAAAGTGGTTCTTTTTCGTACACTTCGACGAAGAATTCATACTAACAAATGGCGACTCCACACGGGTTTTAAATTACAACCGCTGTCGTTTTTCATATTCCTGCATATCCAGCTACTTCAGGCCCTAGGGCTTCTTTTCAGCTGCTTAGTTTTCCTCTTTTTATGTCATTTTTCTCTCGCCTCATCACAGATCTAATCACTCCATAAACAGATCTAGCAAATACAAGTACATTTCAGATCTAAAGATCTCGCTTCATCATTTCTTCATAAGTGCTTAAACATGTGCAGTAAGAACAAAATAACCATCACACAAAGCATCACACATGAACACCAGGATTTTTAGGTGGAAACCCAAGTCGGGAGAAAACCACCGCTGCAGTTGCTCAGCCTTCAATATTTTATTATAGAGAAAACATCTTACAACATATGTGCTGGCGCAGACTTGACCAGCACGCAGGCACCCACCTGCGCTCGTTTGCCAGCCTCTCCTGGAAGGGAGCTCCAACCCCCTGACTCGTTTACCAGCCTCTCCTGGAAGGGAGCTACGACCCCCCGATCTCGTTTACCAGCCTCACCTGGAAGGGAGCTACGACCCCCTGACTGAAGGCTACAACCTTCAGCACCACCTTGGACCACATTTCATCAATTTTCACACTGGATCCAACAACTTCAATAGAACACCACTTGCAGGCCACATTTCATCATATTTTCATACTGGACCCTTTCCATACTTTTAAACACAAACATACATCACCAACAGATACATATCAACACAGATCAGATAGCAGAAACACAGCAGAACAGATCAGATATTTCATACCCCTTGCTTCAGCAAACCCTAGTTTGCATACGCTCTTTCCCTTCACTGATGTTGCGTATATACGCGCTTCCGTCCACACAAACCAGCGTATACCTCAGTGTATATTTTATTGCACATACGCGCTTTCTCTTCGCTGAAGCTGCGTATATACGTGCTTCCTCCGCGTCAAATTAGCGTATAGATCTTCAATTATTACAGAGCAGCAGACTTCTTCAGATCAGATATTCAGTTCAGATTTACCCTTTCACTTTAGACAGATGTTCGCCTAGATGTTCGCCTCATCACAGATCTAAGCCTTCCATAAGAAGATCTAGTAGATACATTTCAGATCTAGATCCCTTTCTTCATCATTGGTGCATCATCCATTCAGATTTATCTTCAAGTGTAACCCTTTCATTCAGATCTACTTCAGAGAGAAGTATTCATTCAAGCTCAGATATCTTGCACCCACACTCATGTTGTGCACAATGAATTTCTTCTCCTTTTATATGATTATCCTTTTTCAATACCATGAGCCCCTTTTTCAATACCATGGACCAAAACAATACCATAAGCCCAAAACTACCTGGACGGGGTCAATTAGGCGGATCATTACCCAATACTATGGGTCAATACCATGGTGGTTACCCTTGGATTTGCACTTTTTGAGCGCTTTAGCCCATACGCGACTTCCCCTAGGCCAATCCGCGTATACCAAGAGACATGCTCTTTTTCATCATTCTCTGAGTACATTCTGAAATCCTTTCTTCATTGCCTTCTGTAAATACTGTAGATACATCAGATTTCCTTCATCAAGGACATATTCTATCAAACACAACTTCATCAAGTAAGTTGTCATCATCTTCATCAAGTGGGTTTCCTTTCAAGTACAACACTCAACATCATATCATCAACAATCATCATATCACTTCAGATTTACATCATTTAACAAGTCCATCAAGTCAAGCATAACTTCATCGGGTGGAGTGCCATCAAGGACAATACATGTCAACAGTCGCACGTCTTCATCTTCATTCAGTGGGTTGCCATCAAGGACAACACTCTGCATCATATTTCCAACATAATTATCGATAAAATAATATAAATAATAATAATAAATAATAATTATGAAAGGGTATATCTCAAAGTACATGGCTCTTATGAAAGGATAATCTTGCCTAATATATAAACAAGTCCTCATTGTACTATCAAACCATATCATTCTTTCATAAATTTATTGAATATTATATTTTATCCTCGATGGGTTACTTTATATTAAGTGTCTTATATATTATTTAAGTGTGAGCTAGGTTTTCTTATCACATGTGGATGGATGCAACTAGATCGACCACAAGCCATTGGGATAATCTCTGGATTTCCCAGTGGTCAATGATCTTGTGGAAAGGAGTCTTATTAGAAGGTTAAGGGGAATGAGTTTTTTAGTTAACATCTGTCAACTAGATTGGGCCAAGGCATGAGGAGCACTTTATTGTTTCTTCTAGTGGTGGGTCAGGTAGCCCAAGGATTCCTAATGTCCGGTTAACAAATTTACACTTGACAAAGATGGACTTTTTTAGTTGTTAAATCCATCAATCAAACTAACTTGGTTGTCAAAGACCTATCCTCAACTTCTTGGTGCAATGGTGATTCAATATCTTTAGCTTCGAGATGGAATAAATAATTATATGTAAAATTTCATCTTAACCATGAAACTTAAAAGGCATGAAACAAGAAGAGAGAAGCACATAAAATCATGCAAAGAAGACGAGAACTTGATATCAGAGTTCGTCCAGGAAGGACTACGTCTCCGGGCCCTACACAATTAGTGGGGAGGCTCTCTTTCATTAAGTGGAAAATAAAATGAAAGTACAAGCATCAATGTAAAATTACACCCTTATACCTCCAATCTGAAAACTAGCTGAAAAATGGAGACCTATGTTGTAGAAACGGATAGCACCATCAGAATCGTGTCACCGAGAGGTGTATAATCCATATAAAATTTGTCCAATATGGACATGGAAAATTTGGCCCCTCTAAAAGTTGAGCTCAAATCATGGTTCCACCTGCCCCTGAAAAGGCTCAGGGCTCTGCTACCCACCTCAATCTCTGTGCTGCTCCTGGTCTACCTGGAATTTTTGCAAAAGGTTGAGTTTATATAACAATTCGTGGGCGGACTTCCCGAAGGAAGCTGCTTGGCATGTTGGTTATGATTCGAATTGTAGGGGAGGATGTCGGGCGGTCAAACCCCACTCCCTCCCAAAATAGTGACTTGGTGTTTTAAAAATCCCAACGCATTTTTATTATGGGAGGTCGGACTTGCATCGGGCAGCCCACCCATCTCATCCGCTATGAGTACATAGTATGAAGGGGTTGGGGCGGCGGGGTCATGACCTTCGGCCCCACCCAAATTACATTATAGTTTTGCTGTTGGGATATGGGCGTGGGTTTGGCGGGGTCATGGCCGCCGAACCATAAATATATATATATATATATTTTTATATGGTTTGTGGGGGGGGGTGGGGGTCATCGCCAACCCCTCCATTTTTTTTTTTTGATTTTTATTAACAATATGCCATTTTTAAAATTTTTGGAAACTGACCGAAGTAGTCAAATTAATGATCCCACAAATTCGCCCAGAATCTAGCTAGAGTTGGCTAGAATCCGGTGGCCATATTTCTGCTAATTTTTCACCTCCTTAAGCTGCCAAGTCATATAGTCAACCTTCCAACTTTGACCAACTCTAAATTTCACATATGAACTCGTTTTGACGAACCGTTCGCACCCTTCCGATCAGGACGACGAGATCTTCAACTTGACATTGAGTTTGCAACATTTCAGTCACTTTGAATTTTGAGCCTTTTGTACTTGCCACTGGTGTGTAGATCGACTTGGATCAATCCTCCCCATTGAGGAGATTTTGGACCACCAAAAGCATTAACATGCCCAACACACTGCTTGTGTCCTTTCCAAACCACACTTTCAATCACCTGCATGAAAATCTGGGACATCGTTTGCAATAAGGTACAAACCACACATGACTCAAAAACCCCTCACTTGCCAAGAGTTTATAGCATACACTCATTGGTCAAGGATTACATAATAAAAAATAACTAATACCTCAACTATTCATAAGAAAATGCCGAAAACATCATCATTGCATTTGGAAGCGATGGAAAACACACCATCACTTTTACATTTATTCACAACACATGAATTGCAAGTTGTGGCCATAACAAACTACTACCTCTAAGGAAACCACCTTTTACTTAATAAGGCAGTCCACCATGAATGTGGTGGATTCATTTTTTGAACATTTTCACCCGTCGGCTCCCCTATCGATGCTTTCGGGATATGGATCATTGGACACGTGGCTTGTTGGTGTCCCACTCTGTTCTAGCGACTACACTGATTATTTTTCCTCCAAACTTTCTGGGTCACCTTGGAGCGCTTTCCCATGGTTTTCCTTCGATAAGTGTTCATGGAGCCCTCACTATTGCAGGAATGTGAGGAAGTGATTTCATCATCTATATGCTCAGGAGGTTATCATCTATATGCTCAAGGGGGGTTATCATCTATGATGGAACCTCCTTTGAGCACTTCTCTTTGCTCTCCCTGGGCTTCGACTCATCTGTATCTTCAAAGAACGCAACTTTCATCCTTATCCAATCTCTATTTGAATTCCTCAAGGTTCTGCCACATCTATGTTTTCACTTAGAAACTTTCACCAGCTTCCTTTATCTGTTAGCAATTCTAACCACACTTCCTTTTGGGAGTTGCAATAATACTTCAATGCAAAGACTACAATATTCTATTCTTCAAATCCAAATAAAACCATATCATCTTACCTCCAAGATCTCGTCTGATCTTGTCCTTCCATTCACCTACACTTCAATTACCTTCAGAATCTCATCTTTATGCTTCCTCTGCACAATTTCTCGATATTCAACTACTGTCAATCAGATTTTAAAATCTGATCCTCTCTTCCAATCTTCTGGCTTTATATGGCAAACTTCAACTGTCAGCAATAATTCCTTCTTTGCTGAGTTTCTTCCACTCAGAAATCATTAACAACTTCTTTCATTACTATCCCTTGATCTCCTTTGCTGAGATACTTCATTGCTGCAACCATCAATCCTCAATCTATTTCTTGTCAGTGAAACTCAAATCAAAATTAAACAAACACAATACCTGAACGATTCTTCATTCATTCAGATGTACTCTGATTGCTTGACTGTCAGATTAGAATCTGATCTCCCTTGCCTGCATGCACACCTCTCGGTTCTGAATTCCTTCAAGAAATTTTCATACAGAGCTATTCCGGCTCTGATACCAAAAATGATGCAGGCATAGCCTGCAATACCCAGAATCTTTCTTCAAATGCATATGAACATGCATCTCAGCCTATGCTCAATCAGTACCTCAATGTCTGGCAAATTTCTACCACTGGCAATCTCAATTAATATGCGGAAGCTTACCTTTCAATTCCTGGCAAATTCATATTTTATCATTTGCATGCGGAAGCTTCTCAAACACCTGTTCACATATTTCATGGTTCATGAAAACTCAATAAAAATCAATCATTGTATGTGAAGTTTCCTTCATCCTCATTCATATTTTAACTATCAATCCCATCAACTTCGAATGCTCTCATAATTCAAATCCACAATTACATTCACATATGCTGGATTCAATCAAAAGCTTGGCATTTCACTCACTCTTGGCCATTATCTATATGGTTTCCATTTCACATTAAATTGCACAAAGTTTTGTCTCAACCAAACTTCAATACAATAGCCCTTTTCGCAGAACCATATTATAAACCCCTTTAATTCTAGTTTTAAGCACAAAATATTCTCATTAGTCATTTCCACAATCATTTATATATGGGTTTCAGTATCTGATTTCATATACTCAGAAGTCAATGAGACAATGCCCCATCATTCAATTTTAACATTATTTTAATTGAACCAATATCAAATATATAAGTGCGCCCTTCCCATTCTGATTACCAGTTCTTAAAATTGAATGCCAGAATTTCATACCTTGACATTAACATTACAGTTAACCTCATACAACTACTACAATACTGTTGTTGAGACTTTGCCAGATTGTAATCTTTCAGCACCTTCGTTTAATAACTTTGCCAGACTCGTTGACTTGTGGTCTTTTTCTGCAATTTCAAATGTTAATTCGTTGTCTAATGGCTCACAGGAAGAATTTGGATGGTGTTACCAACGCTTTTAGCATTCCATGATTCTGGATTTAGAATAGTGTTAATAGCAAATGGAATTTGGAACATTAAAACTTCATTTACCAAATCGATACATTCTTCAGCGCTGTCCAATCGAATTTATTTGATTACAGACCACCAAGTACTGTTGAAGTCTTCAACCCAATTTAACGCCTCCTCCATCAATCCTTCAAACGCTCTACTGCATTTCTTAACATTGTAATTCGATTTTCCAATTAACTTCTGCAATTTCCGTGGATATTACATCCCAATTGTGCGCTGTCTGTAATGTTCAGAACATCGACATTATTTAAATAATATCAGAGTTTTGCCTAATTAACAACATCGATTTTCCCAAATTATGTGCAGAGTCACCTTACAAATATTGAACCCAAACGTATTCATACAAATCGAATTCATTTCTGAACAAATTAGTGATTACGGCAATAGAATTGGTTCAACATAAAACTACAGCCACCATACCATTTATATTCAATTCCATCCAACAGTGTTCTCCATCAATTGAATACTGTTTCATTTGTCAATTGACAGGACATAAGATTTGATTCAATTATAAACCTCTGCGTACATTCCAGAAAATGCAAAATGCCGAGTTTTATATTGGAAGAAAATCCGCTCTTTGTTAATGTGTTTGCCCACAACATCGACTTATTAAAATTGAATCGATTATTCAGATCGATTTCCCTTTAGATTGCAAAAATTGACTCATTTAATGGCATTAACCTATAAACAACGAATTCACCACCAGATTTTATAAAATGTGCATTCTCCATTTAGAACCCAATTACAGAAAATATACTCCACTCCAGAAATCGAACTACACAATTCTGAAACCACTTTTTACATTAACAATGAAAACACTTACAGAGTTTGTCTTTGCCGGATATTCAACAGTAATGGCCTTACAATTGCCGGAGGCTTGCAAGCTTTGGTTGTCCAAGCTTTACTTTCTTCTTTCTATTCTATCCTACCTGCTCTATTTTCCTTTGAGGCCTTCTAATTTATACAAATTAAAAATGCACTAAATTGAGTTCTATCCCTTTAAAATCTCAACAAATCCCTAAATCTCTCAACATCCCTAAAAGATAGATTTTTATCCCTAAAACTTTGAAACTAATTCCAACTTAGGCTCCATCATTAATTCTAAACTATCTTGAAACTAATTTCTCTCATGTTTCCAGTTGTTTGGAAACATTTACAAATTCTCACAAATAATTAATTAAAATATAATTAATCACTCAAAATAATATTAATATTTACATGAAATTTAATATTTCTTCAAAACATGAAACCCCCTAAGCTTAAATAAAATACAAGATGTTTTTCGGAGCTAATGCTCCTGCATCAATAACTCCTAGTTATTCATTCAGATTTAGAAAAAAAATAAATGGATGCATGTAACAAAGAAATATAACAATGACAAGTAAGGAAATACTCCACTCTAAATAGCTCATCACAGGAATCCTGAAGTATGATGCCAATTGGTTTGATCCAGCCTGCCACTTGAATTTTGACACACAAAAAAGCTTTCAAGTCCAACAAGAAATGACTATAACAATCTCCAACAATTTAATTCCACACAAAATACTTCTAAATATGAAGTATATATACATAGTTCTTTACAAAATATCCTAGAATGGTTCTAGGAATTATCTGAGGGAAAATAAAATACCTTTACAACAATAATAGGGACAACTACTCAATAAATCAAGAAGCTGTCCTATTTATCCAAAAGACATAGAAACTGCTTTGAGGATAAGATGCAGTTGGTTGCCTTGGTGTCCTCCTTCCTAGCTTTAGATATTTAAATTTTCTTTTGGAATTTGATCTGCCTTGTCTGATACTCTTTCTCTGATTCTCTTTATTCCATGATACTCTCTAAACTATGATACTCTTTAACCATAATTAAAAACTGTTTATTACTGTAAAACAAATTTGTTTTAACTGTAAATCAGAAAATAGTTTTCTCCTCTTTTCATCTGTCTGTCTTTCATCCTTTATAATAAATCCATGAGTGACTGCCAATCCTCATCTTTAGGAATTTGTATCTTCTTTAATTTCCTAAAGTTTTCATTAGCTTCAGTATATCTGGCAAAAGTTGGCTTGATGACAAACAAGTGTCTTATCTCATGTTGCAAATAGAATAAGTCTTCAAAGCTTTTGAGTAAGACTTTTCTTGTTGGTATGCCTTGTCCTGATGGTTTATTTACCTGTTCTTTCGCAAACTCCCTAATTTTCTTATCATAGTCATTCCGAGGCATCAATTTATCATTAATGACCATAATGTCTGGCAGTCCTTTTTGCCTCAAATTTGTAAACTTGACCATAAACCTGGTTATGGAAGTATTCATACTCTCACACTTTTCTTCCAGTTGCCTCATCAGATTCTTTTTTGTAGTAACTTTCATAATTTCTAGGATATTTTTAGTCCTATCAATAATCTCTAGTTCTTCTAACTCCTATCTATTTTTGCTGTTGAGGAATGTGATCATGTTTAAAGCTTGTTCTAGTTTATCAACCAATTTTCTTTGAGTATTTTGAATTTCTGCTTTGGATTTTAGTAATAACTCTCTCTGTTCAAAAATTACCTGAATTGAAGGCCATACATCATGGATGGCTTGAATGACATTGTTCCAAAGATGATTTTTGATATATGATATTTATTCTTTCAATGTCAATTCCTTCTACAATTTCTTCAACTCTTCATTCAGTCTGATGGAATTTTGTTCATGTGTCTTTGCATTCATCTGAGAAAATTTATTTGACTTCTCAAGATTCTCTATCATCTATTTCAATCTGTTGATTTCATTTGTCTTAAGATACATCTCCTCCATAGCTTTTACTATTTTGCTGGATTCATCTGTACGTTGAATTGTTGTTGTAGATGATTCAGTAGTTGAGGTTGTGGAAGAAGTTACTGGCACTGCAGTAGCTAGTGGTTCTTTGGGTGCCAACTTTTTAGCTAAAGTTGAAGGCACTACTGTAGTGATTACTGGAATACTATAGGAATCTCTAGTATTTTCACTGTTCCTTCTCCTGGACAAGTTTGTCCATCTGAATCTCGATCTCCTTAACCTAGGCTGTC
Source organism: Pinus albicaulis (assembly GCA_034641835.2). Taxonomy (NCBI): domain Eukaryota; kingdom Viridiplantae; phylum Streptophyta; class Pinopsida; order Pinales; family Pinaceae; genus Pinus; species Pinus albicaulis. Next base: position 424,619,306 of record CM076579.1, on the reverse strand, counting down.
AACTGAAAAATTAAATTGATCATGGCATCTTTTTCATTCTGTTCCTGTATGATTTCTTTTGTTTGAGGATGTTCACTTTGAGGAAGTTTGAGTTGTTTCCTCAAAGCTGCTATATCTTCATTTTTCTTGTTCACCAATAATTCTGCTGCTTTGATATTAGTAGGGTCATATCCCACCTTCAAAACTAGTTCTTCTAAGGCTTTTATCCTTAGATCCTTGGCATACAATGAAGATTTGTCCAACTTCATTTGATCTTGCATGTTGGAGATGGTGTTTTGGAGCTTCTGAGAACTCATGGCTTTATTTGTGACAGTAGAATATAACATTTCTAAGGTCTGTCTATGGAACTCAATTTGATCAAGAGCATGGATCTTATCTGTCTGGACTTCCAAATCAACTTTCTTATAATCTGGCACTGTCTTAGGAGATTTGACTGTGGGCTGTAACACTGACATAATTAGCTTTTGATTTGAATAATCAAATGCAGACAAAAGCCTGTTTTGCAAACTTGGAGTCTGTTTAAGATAATGAGAATAAATATTGTTTTTTATCTCCTCATTCTTCAGCTTGATTTGTTTATATTTTTCTTTGATATCCAAATCTTTTTCCTCAGCTGCTTGTGAGGAAGAGGCTTCCATGCTTTGCTTTCTTTCCATCAATTCTGTATCTCCATTGTTGACTTGTTCTTCATTCTGATTCTTAGTGGCTGGCTCATTTATAATGATAGTAGCAACATCTGTTTTTGGCAAATCTGTATTGGTATTTATAAGCTCTGTTTCTTCCACATCAATTGTTACCTTTCCTTTACTTGCTGAATCTAACTTGGCTTTTTGTTATATATGAGCTTGGACTTAGTTTTAGTTGTAGTTTCTGCCACATAGGCTCCTTCTTCCCTTACTATTTTAGTGGACTTTTCTGGCTAATTTGCAGTCTCTTAAGTATGACTAGTATTACCTTTGTTCACTGCATCTGTTAAGGTATTTTCAATCCACTCAATTTGATTTTCAAAATTTTCTATTTCTGGTTTTACTTCATGGATGAATGGGGTTAACTTGCATTTAACCCTTAGCTTACTCAAGATCCCTTGTGGATCATAATTCCAAGGAAAACATTCTTCCAATTTGAATTCCAATAACTGCTTTGTTGCTTCTTTCTCTACATCCCTGTGATTGCAGATGAATGGCCACATCTAATTCTTTAGTTTGAATTGAGTTTTCTTCTTATTTGCCATGAAATTTATGGAATCAGAGTTTAGGATCTGCCTGATATACTCCAAGGAAAAGATCCTCATTGAAGGATGTTTGGGTAATTTGTAAGGTAACAAATTTGACCTAAAGACTCTGATCTCAGTATGCTTTTCATATAAATACCAGTCACCAACTTTATTTTGTTTTGACAACTACAATATCTTTTTCACTTCTTCATTTATCCTTGGCTGCTCTGTTTTTGTTAACATTGTAATGACTGGATGTAGAAATAACTCTGAAAATGCTGAATAAGTTAAATTTTTACATTCTTTCCTGAGCAAAGATGTCCAGAAACTGACAGATAGAGGATTTCCCTCTATGTCAAGCTTTTCGAGAGTAACTGGAAAATTATTTGATTGAAAGTATACAAACATATGGAAAAGGAAGGAAGTATATCTGAACACTCCCTCAATTGTCAAATTGGTCAATTGATAATGAATATTATCTGCAATGAAACCAGCATAATCAAATATTACTGATGGGGGTTGATGTGGTGAGAAAGTGGATAAGAACCCCAAGATTGATTCATTAGTGTGTTCATCAGTAAAATATCCAAGGATGAAGGAAAGCATGGAAATCACATGTCTTGAACCTTCAGGGAATTTAGCAGTAGAATATGGGGGATTTAGCTTAGGAATTTCTACATGCAGAGGCATAAATGTCTGAAAAATCATGAATCTCTTTGGAAAATCTAGGCCAATATATAACTTGGTGAGGGCGTCTATAGATAAAGGGACTGCTTGGGGGCAGGCTGAAGCTGTAGCATCTGGTTAATTGATTCTATAGTAATGGTAAAAGAACTTCTTTATTGGCATTTACAATGGCTCTTTGCTCAGGCACATAATGTTGTTTACATAACCTAATGACTTCTTGGCATGGGTGAGTTAAAGGGACAAAATATTTGGGCAAGTGGGATTCCCAAATATGGACTTCTTCTTCATTAAATAAAGAGTTCTCATAGCACCAGTTATGAATATCTAGCAGGTTAAATTCAACAATGGGATCTGCTATCTTGTAATCAACATCAGCCAATGGAATATGTTCTATGTCTATGACTGGGGGTTGTAAAGGATTGACAACAATAACAATATTAGAAGTCATGGTAGGGGTTGGTTTAGGCACTTTGGAAGCTTCATGCTTGCTAGAAGTCTACTTTTTAGGCATTTTGGGCTGCTTCTGCAAGTTTATACTGTTTGCAGAAGTAATTTTACTTTTAGTAGAGGCTTCTTGGATAAACAGGAAAAGTATAATATTTTCTTGGGGCTTTCTTTCAAATTAGGTCTGTCAAAGAGGTTTACATGCTTTTGAATTGGCTTAAAATAAGAAACAAGGGTTTCTTGAGTATTTTAATGAGAAATTGGGTTAAAAAGTCTATTGAAATTAGGCAAAGAGGTTTGGGATACCTTCAGAGGTTTTCTGGCTTAATTTAGGGTTTAAAATAGTTCATCAAACTGTGAAAACTCACAAATTTACTGCAAAATTGTGCGCAGCAATGAAACAGGTTTTCTGGAAAAAATTTGACAGGGTTTGGCTTGTTTTAGGACTATTTTGATAGTTTCCTTTAATTGATTTTTGAGCTGTAAGTGTGTTTTTATTCTTTAAAAGGCTTTTTAAAATTGAAAACAAGCTTAATGTTGAGGAGAAAACCTGTTATGCGCAGGTATAGAGGTATGAAACAATTCCTGCGGTCTTTTCAACAGGTCGAGCAGCTCTTGTCTAATCTTTGGAGTAATTCTTAGCTTCTTAGCGGTCTTTAGGCTGAGATTTGAGGTATTTGACAAGGAACTGGTTGGAAAGAGGTTTATTTTTAACAGTAGGGAGGCTAGCACTGAGTTTATGCGGAGAAGAGAAAGGAATGAATTACATTTCCAAGGTATATTATGCATAATTTAGGGCTTAATCAGTGCCAACATTTAATACAGGTCAAATCATGAAGATGGGTGGTTTTCGGGCTCAAGGGGTTGAAACCGGAGTGGTTATCGCGCGACAATTTTGCAGTAAGCTGTTTTTGGGCTAACCCACGCGATCCAATGGGAAATGGGCACGTGGAGGAGAGATAAAATTGTAATACCGCCCATTTCCCATAGAAATGGAACAGGGGTGATCACACTAGTTTTCTATGCGATGTTGGTTTTTAGCCGTCAGATCTGGGAGGGTCAATGCGAACGGTCGCGATTGAATGATGGAGTTGCATCATAATGGGAGTGGTGGGACTAAAGATTTCATAACTGTGGTGGGAATGGTTTAAAAAAATACGTTTTAATAAAGTTTAAACCTTTGGATTTATGTGATATGGCAGATATAATGTTTAAATAAAAACATTGTGAAATGTTTTATTTATGCATATGCCACCGCGGGTCTGATATTATATAGTTTTTCAACATTGAACAGTTGTTAAAACCTATAGGGGAGGGATATTTGCATATATATATATATATGTTTAGACCAATGGGAAAATTGGGTGGGGTTTTATATTTGCGCACATGGGATATTAAACATTGGTCTAAACTTTAAAAAATGGGTTTTAGAGGGTTTAATAAAAGGTTTTAATATTATATGGGATGGTGAAGTTAGGGATTTAATAGAATAAATTTGTAGCTAATATGAAATGAAGGGATAGTAAAATAAAAACAAAAGACATGTTAACTTTAAGTAAAGTGCCAAAAATAAAGTATTGCTTATCTTTTTTAATTCACACTTTAAATTAGGATAAATGTTTTTTGAGGGTTTATGAATGATTTTTAAAAGGGCATGAGATTAGCTATTTAGGGTTTAGCTTTTACTAAGTAAAAATGGGTTTTTACTTAGGAAAAGGGATTATTATTTATGAATGAAGGGTAAATATTGATGAATGTGATTCTAGTGTGGGAATTCAATATTTTCAACTAATCAGTCATTGAGCCTTAGGTCTGGTCCCAACAAAAGTCAAAGAAATGCTCTGAGCCTTTTTGACTGATCATTTAAAATACTAAATATTTGTAGGGGAGGGGAAATTAGTAATTTTGCCCAATGATGCTTTATTACATGATTGCTCAACTGCTTTCTACCTACCCATCTTTATTTCTAACATTTTTACTTCATTTTCATGGGTGCATTTAGGCTTGCAACCCTAAAACATTTTCTTTCAAAGCATAAAACTACCTAAGTCTACCTTATTTCATCCGAGGGTTCAGATTAAACTGTTGAGCTCGTCATTATTCTCTACCTATCTACTAATTTGTCAAGTTTAAACTTTTTGACAAATCTTTATTCTCTATCTAAAACATGAAATTGAAAGCATGAAAAGTGAAGATTAAATTGTTTTAAATGATCATGGATTATGGCATTTATTCACACTTTGCACATAATCTTTATTCTTGCAGTAAAGTAAAAGTAGTGGCACTTGGATTTTCTCACTTTCAAGTCTTATTTTTGTTTTTCTTGTGGGGTATATATTTTTCTAAGTCCTTTGATTTTTCTTTTAGGAATTTTTACCCTCTTTTTGGCTTTTTATTATTTTTCATTTTCTTAAAATATGGGAAAACAACTTGTAGAAAACAAGGTATGTACATATTTACAATACTATCAAAGTCAATTCAAAATTTATGAACCCTATTATTATAGGACCCTAACACCCAACCTGAGGAAATTCTAGAAGACAAGAATGCATTTTCTCCACTCTATATCACTGCACCATCAGATGGATACATTGCTCAGCTTGGTCATTCGAGACAAATAGATAAATAACTAAAAGCTTTTTTCTGACCATGAGGATATTAAGAGAATACTCAAAGACATAAGTTATGACATGAATGATATAGTGGTGAGATTAAATCAAGTGGAATGCTTTGTTGTTTCTGACGCATGGACAAAATCAAACAACCATCAGGATGAGGACGCAGTGATCAATGCTCCACCTTTGAACAGTGTTCCACCTCTGAACACTAAAAATGAAAAATATCCTTCTCACTCTCCAATTATCATTTTGGACTAATAATTCCACTATGCCTACTCTCTAAGTACACTATGTTCACTATCTACTTATAGTTGTTGGTAGCTACTTACTGCTCTCTCTTTTTCACGATACTTTTGTTCTATTAAGTGGTGTCAATGGCTCTATGATGTTTTTCTTCTTATGACAATAATAGTTATTTTTTTTTCAGGTGTAATTAATCGAAGGTTTTTAGATACGTATTCCTTGGTATAAGTGTTGTCTCAATATTTTTATGGCCAGTTTTTTTTTTGGACATTTTGGGAGCTACTCAAAATCTTCATGAAGGTTTAACTATGTAATATCTTTTGTTATCCATAAAAATCAGCATACAAATTTTACCAAAAAAAAAATACAATGTATAGGCATTGAAAAAAAAATAGGCATCACAAATTCCGATACATTTTTGAAGTGGATCCCAATTTAGTTCCTTATGTTATCTTGTTAAGTGAAACAGGGGATGCTCCTATTGAATCAATTTCTATGGTGAGATTCATAAGGTATGTTATCCATTCATAAAAAAATTTCATATAGAATGATGGCTAAATCAAGTTCCTAAGTTTCCAAGAAACAAATTTCTGCAAATCTATGAGTTCTTGGAACTTCATTGTGCCTCATGTCCAAAAACCCATCTCACTATTATCTTCACTTAAAAATCCTTGAAGGCAACCTGCTGGTATAAAAGACTGTTTCAAAGCCTTCCTTTTCCTTCATTTCACCCATTCCATCATTTTTCCTTGAAAAGCCCCTTTCCTCCTGTCAAATCCCTCTTTTTCTTCCCTTTTATACTCCATTTCATCAAAATCCCCTTTAAAAACCATTTAACCCCTTTTCATTTGGTTTAAAAAATCCTTTTTACCTTACCCAAAACCTAAAAAACACTAAAAAACCCACAAAACCCCATAAAATCCTTTGTATAAGCTTTTCCGCTCCTTTCAGGCTTTTAAGCCCCCTTGGCTTAAGCCCCTTTCCCTTTCTCTGCCATGTGCCCCGGCCCTGGAACCAAGTGCTAAAACCTTGGCCCCTTCCGACATTCGCCCCTGGTCCTTTAAAATATTCACAGGACCTATCCCTTTCTTTTATATTCCCTGCCTTTCTCCAAAACTCCTCTCCCTTTGTAAAATCCTTACCTTGACTAATGGCATCCCCAATGCATCTTCACCATCGATCTGGGAGATCTGACGGCCATCGGGCTTTCCCCACTTCCCTGACTCCTCGTCCACCACCTCCCCCTAGAATCCATCTTCACCGTTAATTCCCAATGATCTAACGGCCCGCACTTAATTCAATCAATTAACCCTGCAATTCAACATTTCGCTTCGCGACAAAATAGCTGACGCAATCGCCAGGTCCCACCACCCGATCATCGCGCATCTCTCCATTTGTCGCACTCGCTTACAGCCGTGGATCTGGCTCCCCCCAGATTAGATGGTTAACATTCATTTTCTTGCCAGATTCTCACAAATCTCGCCACCGTGCACCTTTAACGCGAAATGAGCGGTTTTAAAGGGACATGTGTCAACCTCCGATGCATATCGCATTCCCCTGTGCTAATACCGCTCACCACCCTTTGCTCATGCAAAAACCATTCTCGATTTTCCCAAAACCACCCATTCTCTCTTCATGCCAAAACTCTGTTTCAAACCTTGGTTCACCTGTCCGCCATGGTTTTCCGCCTCCTCTGCATACTCTTCCTCCGTAATACTCCTTTGCCCTCACCAAGCCCTCTGAAGCAGTTTAACCCAAGCATCGCAAGTTTTATTTTATCAATTTGTGTGTGTTGCAGGTTTTCATGGTGGAAAGGATATAAAGTCTTCCCACAGGCAATTACAGTGGCTCAGGGCCAAGGGTGACGATCCTCGTGGCCCAAAGAAAGGAAAAAACGGACTAGCAGCGTTAATTCCATGTTTTAACCAATGATTCATGAGCATTGGTCACACGATCAAGCCCTCCAGCATGCCAAACCCACTTATGCAGCCAGCAGTGAAGACAGAGATCAGAAGAATAAAGATAAAGGGATTAAGCATAAAGTTGAAGATTAAACGCTTAAATTCACAGTTAAAGATAAAGACATAGTATAAAGCCAAAGATGATCCAAGAAGGCCTAATAAATCCTTAAAAACACAATTAAAAGCTAAATATCAATGTTTAAAGTGCTAAAACAAGACAGATCAGCGAAGAAAAGCCTCCAAATGCCAGATCAGTGAGGCAATTAATCCCCAGAAACCTAGAAATGCCACCTGTAGTCCTATTTACCTCAAAATCATACAAAGTTAATGCACGGTAAGAGATATTTCCAAAGACAACTCAAAAATTAATTGCCAGCTACCAAAAGCTTCAAAAGTCAACAAAAGTGACTGAAGTAGATGAAAGTTAATGTAAAAATAAATTAATAGAGTTAAGACATTATATATATTCTCCATTAGGCCTCCCAAAGGTTGAGAAGCATTTACTCTGTATTAATTGAATAGTTAGACCTTCCTTTCACTCCACCTCCTCAATTTACCTATAAATATTATATGAGGAGTTCATTGTTGTTGTTGGTTGAATACTTGTTGAATGTAAATAGTTGTTGAAGTTACTAAAGCTCTGTTAGTGATTAAATAAAGATAGGCTGAGAAGAGAAGTTTGATGCTATAACGACCTACTAGACTTGAAGATTGTAACTGGTTTGAACATCAAATACACAAGTTGATTTATGGGATCCTGGTCTATGTCAATGGTGATGTTTTTCTTACTATAATTGTTGTTTTTCTCATGTTTTTCATACTGTCCACTTTCTCTGATAAAGAACAACAAATTTAGATTAGGATTTACTGTAAAAGGTACCCTAAATCTCACTGATAAGCTTTATCTTTATGTTTTCTTCTAATTGTGCTTTGAGGATAATTCAATAGAGTATAACCAGTGAAGTGTTGGTGAGCCCATATTTCCTAAGTACAACTTGAGATATTGTCTTTGAAAGTTCTTGAAAAGTATGCTAAGTAAAGTTGAACTAGAGAAGTCTATGGTTAGCCCTGTCCTCTAGTTTATCTCCAACAGTTGCTTTGAAAAGATCCCTGAGAGTATTCCAAAAGCAGGATAGGTTCAAAGTCCTTACTTGATCTTAGGTTTCCCTTTGTGTTCTTATATGTTTTCTTCAATTCATATTGTCAATCATTTTTTGTGCTTACACTAAAATCAGTTCACATTGTTAATCCAATCATTTTAAGTTAATGTACCATCATATATTGAGTTACATCAAATCAGAAATCATCGTCTACACTAAAATCAATGCATCTAATGCACGCAATCAAATAAGATTAGAAAAATTCTACACTGAAATGAATGAATCTAATGGATTCAATCATATAAGATTAGAAATCAACATCTACACTAAATTTAGTGCATCTTGTGCAAGCAATCGAATAAGATTATAAATCATCATCTCCACTGAAATCAATGCATCTAGTGCAAGCAATCAAATACGATTATAAACCAACATCTACACTAAAATAAATGCATCTAATGCAAACAATCAAATATGATTATAAATCACCATCTACACTGAAATAAATGCATTTAGTGAAAACAATCAAATAGGATTAGAAATCAACATCTACACTGAAATCAATGCATCTAGTGCAAGAAACCAAATAGAATTTGAAATTACCATCTACACTAAAATCAGTGCATATAGTGCAAGCAATCAAATAGAATTAGAAATCAACATCTACACTGAAAACAATGTATTTAGTTAAAGAAATCAAATAGAATTAGAAAAAATATGCAATGAAATCAATGCATCTAGTGTAAGCAATCAAATAGGATTAGAAATCAAAATCTACACTAAAAATCAATGCCTCAATGCATTTAGTGCAATAAATATGCTTCCCTCTCTCCCCCCTCCATCTATATTTGTATTTGCCTCCATCTCTCCTACTTTGAATCTCGATCTCACCCCAAACATACAGACTCTCTCTCCATCTCTTCATTCTCTCTCTCTCTCTCTCTCTCTCTCTCTCTCTCCACTTTTCTCCATGTATGTCTTTCTTCTTCCCTACCTCTATCCCCTTCCAAATCCATCTCTTTTTCCTCGCTCTCTCCTCCTCTCTCCTCCTCTCTCTCCCTCCCTCTACCCTCCTCTCTCTCAAGTCATCTCTCTCCCTTTCTCTCCCCCTGTCACTCTCTCACTCTCTCTCCCCCTCCAACCCTATCACTATCTACCTCCCTCTCTCCTTCTCTCTCTCCCCCCTCCATCTTCGTTTCTCCATATCTCTCTCTTACCCTTCCCTCCCTCTCTCTCTCTTCATTCCTCCTCTCCCCTCTCCTTTAGTTTATCTCCTTCAATGCAAGCGATCAAATAGGATTAGAAATCACCATCTACATTGAAATCAATGCATATAGTGCAAGAATTATTCTTCCCTCTATCCCCCCTCCAGGGAAAATTTTAAGGGCTAATATTCGTAGGTGGGCTAATTTTCCATGCTTTTTTCTAAAAAAATGATTCGCTAATTTCCATTTTTTTCTAAAACTAATTCGCCCAAATTTTATATTATAAAATTATTTTACCTTAAAAATCACAAAATTTTATATAGAGACCATATAAAATTATTATAAATTTGAATACTCTTACAAAAATATTGTCAAGCATTTTATATATTGCATATGATGGACTACAAGATTCACTAAGGTTTCTAAACTTCAAGATAAATTTCCATCCTTCAAATTTTCCTTGCCCCCCTCCATCTATATCTGTATCTCTCTCCATCTCTCCTTCTTTGTCTCTCTATCTAACCCCCAACACCCCCCCCCCCTCAAACACACATGCTTTCTCTCTCCATATATATATATCTCTCCCTCTCTCTATCTCTTTCTTCTTCCCTCTCTTCACCTATCATCTATATATCTATCTCTATTTGTCTCTCTATATCACACCCAAAACATACACACTCTTTATCCATATTTACCTATCTCTCCCTCCCTAATCCTCTATGTTGACACCTAATCCTAAGGGATTGGGTGAGATTTTATATTATTGTAATTTAGTAAATAAGGATGGCCAAGAGATATTGGGAAGTGAATCCCAATAGTCTCACCTCCATGTATAAGTACACACAATCTCCATCTAATGCATCTTCAGTTTTGCGGAGTTACCTCCTGGCCTGACATGGTATCAGAGCCAGTCCATTTTTTGGCATTCCTACCCTTGGTGTAATTCCCTCTTGTCTATGTGCTACATTTTTGCAGATTGACACTGTGCATTCAGATTTTTATTGCTTCTACTGCATTCAAAACTTTTTTTGCATTCTGGCTTCTCCTGGAATACCTACCTCTTTGCCTCTGCTCCTTCGGCCATTCTGGAATAATTTTGCATGCTATTTTTTAGCAAATTCTTCTATCAATTTTTGCACACAATTGTGCAAAATATGCTCCAAAATTGTCTTGACAATCACTTCCCTAGCATATCACTCCCCTCACGCTACCTCTTTCTCCTCACAATCACTCATTCCCTTGCCTCACGTCTCCTCTCCCCTGACCATTCCCTCATAGCCGCACGCGGCTCTCCCCAAACACTCGTACCCCCTCGCATGCACCCTCTCAGAGCTCCTCACCCCTCCCTCACACCGCACCCCCGTCCCACTCTCCCCACCCCCTCTCGGCGTTCCCCACACACTCGCTCATCCCCGTTCCCCCTCCCTCATCACTCCTCTCCTTGCTCACCCCCATTTCTCCTCACTCCTGCACTCATATTCCCACGTTCCCCGCTTACTCTTGTCACTCTGTTCCTTTTCACCCATCGTTCCCCCTCAATCCAACACACCCCTTCCCCCTCACCTCTACCTGCTCACCTCACCTCCCTCGGCCCTCCCCTCCCCTCAGCCCTTAGCCCTCCCCTCCAATCCCCTCCCCTCAGCCCTTAGCTTTCCCCTCCTGTCCCCTCCCCTCGGCCTGTGCCGCCCCCTCCCTGCATAATTTTTTTTAACAGAAAATCCACCCGCCCCCACTTCCCTGCATAATTTTTTTACAGAAAATAACACCCCCCCCCCTACGTAATTTTTTTACAGAAAATACCCCTCCCCCCCAGAAAATGCCTCCCCTAGTAAATACCTTCCCCAGAAAATACCTCCCCAAAATAAACCCTCCCTCAGATAATACCTCTGTTTTTTTTCCCCAATTTTTTTTACAAAAAATATATATATATTTTTTTGCAGAATTTAAACCAGAATTGATTTTTTTTTACCGTGACAGCAAAGTGATTTTCTTTTTCTTCAAAAGAATTCATTCTCTCATATCCATTGTGGGATTTGTTCTCTCCAGTAAGGAGAATGATCCTGAATGGTCTCGAAAAATCAAGAACACTCTCATTTTTAATGATCTGTGGAGAGGAATTTGTGAAGGAGAAGGAGACCATCCACCAACAAAGCCCACTTCAGACAAGGAGATTGTCATTTGGGAAAACAAGAACTACAAGGAATATGACTTGATTACAGCGTCCGTAAATGAAGAGGTGAGTTTCCATATTACACCGTTTTCAAATGCCTATTAAGCCTTGAGAAAACTAAAATAACTCTACGACTCACATTTAGAACTTGAAATTGTTCAATTAATGATTAAGTTGTTCAACCTTGAATTGAAAAATGATGACCCTCTTGTTTTAGCTTCAGAAGTAAGATCTATCATGCATGACATTAAGAATACTGGTGTAGAAGTTGACATACCTCTCATAGCATATTTTAAGGCATTGTATCCCACTTATTCACATTACCTTGAGTCATTGCAAGCAAGTGGAAACCTCATGAAAATCACCTTTGATTCCCTTGAGAAAAATTTTGTAGAAAGAGAGAAGGCTTTTGGAAAGATGACAGCACCTCTGTCTTCTGAAGAGGTTGTATGTTTTGCACATAGAGAAAAGAGTCATGCTCAAGATTTTTCGAGAGGAAGAGGTGGATGAAGAGGAAGAGGAAGAAGAAATTTTAGAGGAAGGGGGGGGGGGGGGGGTAGACAAACTCAAAGTGAAAAATATGATCTTCATTGCATACGCTGCAATAAAGACTAGCATGCTGCATCTAAATGTAAGTTGCCTTGGGATAAAATTGAGCAGCAAAGAAATCAAGACAAAGATAAAACTCATGACAGAGACAAAGGTAAAGCACCTGAATCCTCTCATTATGTTGTAGCATATTGTAATAATGGAGTAACTGAAGACTTGTTTTATGTTTCATTTACTTCTTAGAGAAATGATTGGTTGCTAGATTCAGGAGCAACATGTCACATGACATTCGGAAAATATTTTTTTGAAGAATTTACTGACAAATTTTATGGACCAATATAGTAGTATACTTCGAAGATAAATCCAAACTCAAGCCATCATGGCTTGGCACAATCAGGCTTAAGTTGCCTAGTCTTCCTGATCGTCTTATAGTACATGAGGTTCTATACCTCCCTCAATTGAGGAGAAAATTGTTGTCCTTGGTCCACATTTGCCAGCAAGGACACTCCATTCACATGTTTGATGGCAAGGTTGAGGTCAGAAAAGCATCAAGTCACTCAGTTTCCATGGAGGGAATAGAAGAAGGAAGACTCCTGAAGCTGCAAGGTTCCATGCTCATGCATAAAAATTTGCATTAAATTCACATCATGATGAAGGTACATTCCCATCAAGCCTTTTATGGCATGCTATATTTGGACACTTTAACTATGAAAGCCTTCAATTGTTGAAGAAAAATCATGTTACTGGACTGCCTACAATTCCTAGGAAACTTAAGCAATGTGATGCTTGTATTCTGGGAAAGCATAGAAAACAACCATTTCATGATTCACATTCCAGAGCACATAGAAAACTTGAGCTTATTCATTCATATTTATGTGGCCCTATGCCTGTTGCTTCTACAAATGGAAATAAATATATGATGGCATTTATTGATGATGACACTAAAATGTGTTGGATTTACTTATTGAAGAAAAAATCTGATGCTTTTCAAACATTCAAGAATTTTCATGCATGGATTGAAAATGATGAAAAAACTCATACTAGCTCTTTGTGCACTGATAATGGAAAAGAATACACTTCAAACAAGTTTCGAAACTATCTTCGTCAACATGGGATCAAACATCAAACAACTATGCCCTATAATCCCCAACATAATGGTGTAGCTGAACAAATGAACAGGACAATTTTAAATATGGTTTGCTCCATGATGTTTTTTAAGAATGTAAAATTGATGTTTTGGGCTGATGCAGTTCTATGTGTTATATACTTAAAGAATATGTGTCCTTCAAATTCAATCAGAAACAAAACTCCTTATGAAATGTGGCATGGCCACATTCCTTCAGTAAAGCATTTCAGGGTCTTTGGTTCCACCTGTTATTCTTTGATACCTAAGGTACAAAGGAATAAAATTGGTGCTAGAAGTCAAAAATGTATCTTCTTTGGGTATTCCAATACCTCTAAAGGATATCGTCTCTATGATGAAGTCAATACGAAGTTTGTAGTAGAAAGAGATGTCATATTCCTCGAATCTTCCAAGATTAACAATGTTGTTGAGAGACAACTTGATCGCCTGGATAGATTCACTCATGCAAAGTATTTTCAAGAATTTGATAATCATATTCCACTTCTTGAAGGGGGATTCCTATACTGAATCAATTTGTGGAATCATTTTCTGAAGCACTCTCTCCCCCACATGAAGAACCAACCACATATGACACCTTGAATAATGTGATTGAAAGAACTGAGAGATTGAATCTTGATTCAATTCCAACTCAGTCAAATGAGGATCCTGAACCATCTTAGAAGGTTCCCCCAAAATGGCTGACAAAGACAATAGAAAATGTTCGTTGAAACATAGGAACAAGAAGTTCCACCAGACAAAACGGAGTTGACATAGATAATTCTGATTCACCTATTCATATGGATATTTCTTATAACTATGAATTGAATTTGTCTACATATCATGAACCATATTCCTTCAAAGAATCCACTTCTCATGTTGAATGGAATGAAGCAATGCAAAAGGAGTATGATGCCTTGATAAAGAATCGCACTTGGAAGCTGGTTGACCCTCCTTTGGGAACCAAACCAATTGGCTACAAGTGGCTCTACAAGAAATATTAAAAAGCTGATGGCTCACTTGACAAGCACAAATCCAGGCTTGGGGCAAAAGATTTTGCACAGAAAGAAGGGGTCAATTGTGAAGAAAATTTTTCCCCCACAACAAAATGGGCCACCATCCAGACACTCTTTGCCCTAGCAGCGTAGAAGGGATGGAAAGTCCATCAGATGGATGTAAAAAATGCCTTTTTGAATGGATATCTAAAGGATAAAGTTTTTATGTCCTAGCCAGAAGGATTTGTTGTGAAGGGCCAAGAACACAAAGTATGCAAACTTATAAAATCCTTGTATGGCCTCAAGCAAGCACCGCGAGCCTGGTATGAGAAATTAACTGAGCATCTTCTGAAACTTGACTTCAAACATTTTGACCTTGATGATGCAACTTGGTTTGTTAAGAAAGTTGTAAAAACAATTGTATATCTTGTGGTGTATGTAGATGATCTTTTGATGACAGAGAACAATGAGAGTTATATTGCATCCATAAAGAAAGAATTGAAGAAAGGTTTTGAAATGACCGATTTAGGCTATGTTCATTACTATCTGGGTATTGAAGTAACTCAACATCCTAAATTTATATTCCTTTCTCAAAAGAAGTACATTGGAGATCTTTTGAACAAGTTTGGCATGGATGAATGAAATCTCTTAAACACTCCAATGGAACAAAACGTGAAGCTCACATCCATTGAAGGGAAGGAATTCGAGGATGCAACGTAGTATAGACAGCTTGTAGGAAGTCTTATCTACCTAAATACCACCAAACCAGACATCTCATTTGTTGTTGGATTCCTCTCCAGGTTTATGCAAAAACCTTGTGAAGGAAATTGGTCTGATGCAAAAAGAGTTATAAAGTACTTGAAGGGGACTCAAGACTTTGGACTCAAATATACATAGGTAGATGACTTCAGCTTGATCAGATACTCTGATTTAGACTTTGATGGGGACAAAGAAACTAGGGTGTCTACTTCAGGTTATACCATGAGTCTTGGATCAGGAGCTATCTCATGGAGATCACACAAACAGTTAGTTCCAACGGATTCCACAATCAAGGCAGAATATGTGGCAGCATCTGAAGCAACAAAGGAAATTATGTAGCTCAGGAAAATCCTAGAAGATTTGCAGATGAAACAAATGCATTCAACACCACTCATGATCGACAACACTTCCGCAATAAATTTGGCCAAGAACCCAAAGTTCCATGATCAAACAAAGAACATCAATACAAAATACCATCTGATTCGACATCATGTTGAGACCAAAACTATCCATCTATGTCATTGTTCCACAAATGAGTAGACTGCAGAAATCTTCACCAAAGCACTTGGAAGAGAAAAGTTTGAAAAGTTCAAAAAGATGCTTGGACTCACCAACATCCCTTCAGATTAAAGGGGGGAATGTTGATACCTAATCCTAAGGGATTAGGTGAGATTGTATATTATTGTAATTTAGTAAATAAGGAAGGCCAAGAGACATTGGGAAGTGAATCCAAATAGTCTCACCTCCATGTATAATTACAGACACAATCTCCATCTAATGCATCTTTAGTTTTTCAGAGTTACCTCCTGGCCTCTATCTCTCTCTCTCTCTCTCTCTCTAGCCCCTTCTCTCTTCCCTCCTACTCTCATCTCTCCTTATCTCTCTCTCTCTCTCCATATTTATCTCTCTGTGTCTTTCTTCTTACCTCCCTCTATATATATATATATATATATATATATCCTTCTTTTTCTCTCTATCACACCCCCCAAAACACACATGCTTTCCCTCTCCATATCTATCTATCTCTTGCTATCTCTATCTCTCTCTATGTCCCTCTTTTATCTTTCTATATCACTCCCAAAATGTACACACTCTTTCTCCATATTTATCTATCTCTCCTTCCCTCTTCCTCTCCATCTCTCTCTCTCTCTTC
Source organism: Pinus albicaulis (assembly GCA_034641835.2). Taxonomy (NCBI): domain Eukaryota; kingdom Viridiplantae; phylum Streptophyta; class Pinopsida; order Pinales; family Pinaceae; genus Pinus; species Pinus albicaulis. The sequence goes on along the minus strand of CM076579.1, from coordinate 424,603,089 downwards.
CCCTTCTATCCCTCTCTCCCCCCTTCTATCTCTATTCCCTCCTCTCCTCTCTCCCTCTATCTCCATTATCACTCCCTCTCTCTCTCCACCTTTCTCTTTATGTGTCTTTATTCTTATGTCCTTCTTTCTTTCCCTTCCTCTCTCCTCCTCTCTCTCACTTCCTAGCTCTCTTCCTTCCTATCTCTTCCTTTCTCTCTTGCCTCCATCTGTCTTCTTACCTCCCTCTTTCTCTCCTTTCCTCTCTCATCCTCTCTCTCACATCCTTGCTCTCTTCCTTCCTCTCTCTCCCTTTATCTCTTGCCTCCCTTTGTCTCTCCCCTCATCTCTTTGTCTTTGTCTCTCTCTCCGCCCTCCAACTCTGTCACTATCTCTCCTTCTCTCCCCCTTTTCTCTCTATCTCTCCTTCTTTATCTCTCTATCTTTCCCCCAAGCATATACACTATCTCTCCATCTCTTCCTTCTCTCTCTCTCTCTCTCTCTCTCTCTCTCTCTCTCTCTCCACTTTTCTATCTCTATGTGATTCTTCTTCCATCCCTCTATTTCCTTCCAACTCCATTTCTATATGCCTCCTTCTCTCCTTCTCTCTATCAAGTCCTCTCTCATCCTTCCTCTCTCTTCCTCTCACTCCCTCCATCTCTATGTCTTTGTTCTCCCCTCCCATATATAACTAGAGTTAATATATATCATGATATATTAATATATATCATGATATATTAATATATATTATAATATAAAAATTTGATATTATAGTAAATTTAATATTGTATTAATCCTAAGTTATTAATTTGATAATATATTAATATTAATATTATATTTAATGATATTTTTTACATGACGTGACAACCAAATTTTCAAATATTACAATTTTGAGTTATTTTTTTAGAGATTTTAATATATCCATAGGATATCGTCTTCCTTTTGTTACACTAAAATTTGTCACCATGACACTTAGCTGTCTATATGGGTTCATAATTACCTATATTATACTCCCTTAGAGGTCCAAAACCATAAATTTCCCATACCAAGTCTTGGAATTGGAGAAAAGCTCATTAAAACCCTAAAAATCCTAACTCCGCACTTTTCCTAGTTCTTACTTGCGGTACCACGGTTTCTTGCTCTATAAACTACAGCACATCCCGAACGTTCTACTTATTAAAACTGAGGACTCCCGTAAAAGGTAAAATAAAAGAAAAATTAAGTTCTAGAAGCCCATTTGTTCGAATATTCTCCTAGCTGGAGGCTTCTAGAAGTGTAATCAGGTCGAGCTTCATCCTTTCATTCATGAACCTTTATCCCTTCATTAATGGAGATTATCCCTTGGTATTTGGAGCTAAAATCCCTTCATGACAGGAATTTATCCCCCTCTTTATGGAACTGAAACCTCCTTCATTATCCTATAAATTGAACTCATGTTTCAGTCTCAAGGGTATACTGTGGATTGATAGATTGGTAGAGTTCTTAACATATAGAAGAAAATTGCTGAAGAAATCATACTCTCTATACTTGGCATCATTGGTATGAGAACGATCATATACTCATATCTATAGTTTTATGCTAGTTCAAAGAGGAGAAGGCTTGTCAAACTAAAGGAAAACGACTGGTCAAGACCTCGGAAGAACCTATATGACATCAAGGCGACAAGGTTGTAAGGTTACTTCTTATCATACAAGATAATATAAATGGATTATATTTTCTCATTAAATTGTTCATGTATCTATTGAGTCATTTAATTCTTGGATTCCTTGATCATTGAGAGAGATTAGTGTTTTCTGAATTATTATATCTTGTAGGTGATTTTAATCCTTTTTTCTGTCTTTGGGTGCAGGTCTTACATGCTGAATTGACCTCTTTTGGAGCAACTGGATTGAAGATTACAACAAGCATTGGACTTAAGGTAGGAGAATCTCTTCTTACTTAGTTAATTAATAGTTCTGAATCATAATAATCTAGAGAAAATGGTTAGCATTTTGTCTATTTGTTTCTAGATATCCTTAGGATACCAGGGAGATCGCTCTTGTCTGCAAGAGGGATTAATCCGCATAACAAAATGGTGATTTCGCTAGGGAAAATGAACTTAGTTTTCTATTCTATTTTTGAGTTTGACTTTTGAAGAGTTTTTCTGATTTTGATTGGTCCACACTGGGTTGGGTAAATTATTTCTTAGAATCCCTGAAAAGCAGATCTGAATTTTTATTTTTTCTATATGTTTTCTGGCCTCTGCACTTTTTGTTTAAAAACAGTGCGGTAACCTCCGCAGTTTTAGTGTAAAGACAGTGCGGTACTGCACTTTTTGTATTAAAACCTGCGGATTTAAGGAAAATTTTTGAAAAATTAAAGATTCTCTTTTCTTGAACTAGATTACTAGATTCTCAGTGTTTGCCCAAACTTGTTTTGACTGTCAAAAGCCTTGTGTATGAATTTATTTAAGCAACTCTTACAATATCATGAGTCTACGTTAAGTTAATTGGGTGTTTTGAGTTTCTTTTTGAGAAATTCTTAATTTGGTTTCATTTGGTCTGAGTGTTAACCGCCTTTGAGTGTTTTTATTTTTATCTTTGAAAATCTCACCCAATTTTCTTTACTTGCACGTGATTGTTTCCTTAGATTACATTAGTGAAGGAGAATACTCTTGTTTTTCTTTTGCTGATTTGGAATCATCTTGTGTTTGAGAATTCTCTTGCATAGATTACATTGGCATAGTTAGAATTATCATTTTCAGAATATTAATGAAAAATGTGGATAGATTACATTTGCATACTTTTCAAGTGAATTGTGCATAGATTACAGCTGCATAGTTTACATTCTGGAAAAATCAATCGTAGATTTAGATCATTTTCTTTGATTTGAATTTACATGTTTTTATGCTTGTTTTAAAAACATAAAAATAAAAAGTTCGAATTGATTAGCATTAGTTTTTCTTGTTAAAATTAGCGCATTAGATAATTTGTTATATTTTCTCTTATTTATCAATTTTTGCATTATTGGAAGTGAATGGAACCTCTCTCCTTACTTTAGTTAGGATTCATCAAAGTGAAATATTACATTATCATATTCGATTGCATTCAATTTTGGGTCAGGTCATAATACCATTAATTTCATATCCATTTACCCTTTCAGTAATAACAGCCCAAATAACATAGCGCTTAATAAAATTCATCTAGTAATTTTTACATTTTTAGGGCTCTTTCCACCAATCTAGTTCAGGATTATTCTTTGGAATAGGTTGTAGTTAAATTTCCAAAGCAACTAAAAAAACAAGTAGCATCTTGCGGTAAGGGAAAATTCCAATCGTTACAATTGTGCTCTGGGAAGCTCTTCTTAAAAGAGTCAAGCATGAGATCATATCAGAATCAGTGAGGTAATCATACCTATCTCATTGGGAAAGATAGCAGATGTGCATGTATTAAAAATGGTAAACCTCGTATAGACCATTGTCGAGGAGCCTGGGGTCACTTGTTGGTAAAGCTTCGATTATGTCAAGTAGCCTTCAAGGGGATTGAGCTTGTTACTCTGCTCTTATGTGTATATCAGATTGTATACTGTTCTCCCTGGTATAATTGTCTCAGTTGGTGACCTTAGTGGCCATAATCTTTAGGATTTTTTCCCAAGGTGACGGTGGAGGGCAGGTCCCACTATACCTGGAGCAGACGTTGACTAGATTCACTTGGACTTTCCAGAGGGTACTCTTCACTTTGAGATGGCATAGTGGAGGTGCTTGCACCAGACTGTTTCATTAAGAAGGTTATTAGAGTAATTGTTCCGACCACTAGTTTTTCACATTGATCTCTGTGACGTTGGATTTCATCACCAACTAGTGATTTTGATGTGAAAAAAAACTGTTTGTGTGTGGTTTGACTGCAATATTTGATAGCGCGTGTTCATTTGTTTGTTTTTACTTTTAGAGACCTTAGGTGTGAATTATGCATTTGAATTGTTAATATTTTTAAATTGTTAATAAAATTCACTGAAGTTGAATCTAATGGCAACTGTTCTGGAATTTACCAACCAAGGAATCCCTCTTAATGAGAATCCTAGTACTTTTCCTTGCTTTGGAATGTTGGTCCTCCTTATATGGCTACATTCTCATTCCCTGGATTTACAATAGGTATACCGATATAGTTATTTTCAAATTCATTGGCCTTGAATACTCAAATTGTTTGACCTCAACCGGATGCTTCACCTCAACAGAGTTCACCATCTCAACATCACCAACCTCATGTTGACCCTTTACCTTCTTCGCCCAACATGTCTTCCTCCATTTATTCCTATTCGCTTGGTAAAACCCTTGACGTTAGTAACTAGGTGGCTAAGAAGAAGAAGAAAGGGAAGAAGAAGAAGAAGCAATATAAGAAAGAAGTCAACCAACCAACCATGGCTGTAAGTGTTAGTAGTGTTGAGGAAACCTCCAACATGCATCGCAAACCTAAATACCCTTGAAAGATTTGTAAGGGTGACCACTTCCTTATCAATTGTCCTAGTATTCCTAAGGTCTTGGAAGCATGGTCAAAAAATTCTTATCAACTTACCATTGATCCATCAACCAGTGATTATCAGGTTCCTGGGAAAAAGGGTAAAGTTAGGTTTCCTTGTATTTTATGCAAAGGGAGTCATCAAACTCACATTTTCCCTCACATGGATGAAGCCTAAAAAATTGCTGGAAAACCTTACTATTCCACAGCAACAACTCCCAACTGGTTACCATATAATTTCTCCCAACCTACCATCAGCTGACGAAGTGATTGATCTGATTCCAAGTACAATCGATCCCACTCTTCCATTTAAGAGTGAAACTGATATCACTTAGGTTGATGATCTATTAGTTGATCAAGTGGTCGACTTGATTTCATATCTGGTTAATCTCACTCTCCCTGTAAAGAGTGAAATTCATACTGCTTAGGTTCTTCTTGTTACATCAGATTATTCTACACCAAGGGGCATTTCACCTGTTTGTTCAGAACTCCCTCCAAGTATTGAGGTCTTTTCCTTTTATTGGAATAGACTGACAGAACCTCATCTCCCTTCCTCCATCCATTTCCAAATAATTGTGAAGGTTTGTGGTAAGAATGTGCGCCACACGAATATAGATGAAGGTGCTTCTGTTAGTATTTTATCCTCAACTGTTTGGAAAGCTTTGGGTTCCCCTCAACTTGTGTCTGTTACACAGAATTTGTCAGCTTTTAACAGAACCATTAGTGAACCTTTAGGGATCCTTCCTAAGTTTCGTATTACCTTGGAAGGAAAAACTATCTATATTGACCTTATGGTAGTCGGAGGCCCCTTGGATTTTAATTTACTCCTTGGGTGAGACTATGTCTATGCAATGAAAGTTGTTGTATTGACACTCTTTTGCATGATGTATTTCCCTCACAATGGAAATATTGTGACTGTTGACCAAATTTCATTCGCTAGTCTTGATTCGACTACCAATAATCTGACACCCCTAAATGTTCCTTATACAGAAGTGGTATCTACCCTGCCACAAGTTAATTATGTGGCAACCAGTCCCATGTTTTCAGTTAACGATGCAAGCGAGCCTCTCATTTTTTGCTCGTTTTCCTTTGACTTAGATCCGGTATTTGACATGGAAAACCCTATGGGATTATTTGAACGAGATGTTCTTATCCCTTTTGATTCCCTTGACTGTTCCTTTCAGAAAAATTTTCTTCCATCTGATGAAGACCTCTTGGCAGCCATGATCAAGGATTTTCCCTTGACATGTGTTTATTCCAGTTGGAATCCATCAACAGGTCACTTTGAGGATGGTTCCTTTTACTGTGTCAACCTCGTTAAATAATGAATGAGTGGGTAATAAGCATAGTTCCTTTTCTTGTGTCAAGCTTGTTAAAAAATGAAACAAAGTGTTGTGAGGAGAGTTCTTTTCCTCTGTCAACCTCATTAAAAAATGAATTAGGTAATGAGCATAGTTCTTTTCCTATGTCAAGCTCGTTAAAAAATGAAACAAATCCCCTCCTAATTGAGTCGAGTCTTTGACTAGATCTCGTAAATGTTAAGTCGAGTCTTTCATCTGATCTCGTAAATGAACCTTCATTCCATCCAGCTATTAGTAACCAGTAGTCTACTTAGTTGAATGAAATTAAGCTTGGGGGGCATGTGCTCTAGCAAGTTATGCTTAAGGGGCATTCAAACCTATCTCAAGCATAGTTTTCCTATGTTTCAAGCTTGTGTAAAAATGAAACCACTCTCAAGCACAGTTTTGCTACGTTTCAAGCTTGTGTAAAAATGAAACCACTCTCAAGCATAGTTTTCCTACGTTTCAAGCTTGTGTAAAGATGAAACCACTCTCAAGCATAATTTTTCCTATGTTTCAAGCTTGTGTAAAAATGAAACCTATTTTGAGTCCATTTCGGTTATTATTTTCAAGACTCATTAAACTCATGAAAATCCTAAGATTATTTTGCTATCTTTCATTCTCATAAAGCACATGAAAATTCCAAGTTCTTTTCGTCTTTTCCTACTCGTAAATTAAATTGAAAGTCGGCCATTGAGTATAATTTTTATCACTTTTTCAAACTCGTTAAAACTTATGACAAAGCGAAACCACCGAGTATACTTTTATCACTTTTTCAGGCTCTGTAAAAACACGAAAAATCGAAACCCTAGAGTTATCTTTTAAGCCCTTTTTCAGACTCTCTAAATATGAAAAGATCGCCGAGTACTCGACTATTCGAACTCGTTAAAGGAAATTAACAGTCGTCACTTCAGTATAAGTTTGCCCCTTTTCTGGACTGAAATGGACTATTTACGAAAAAGGTAGAAGTTGACTAATCATGGTCAACAGGGTTCTCTTATTTTATCCTTTTTCGGGCTTAAGAGAATAAATTTATGAAAAATTACACCCACAGAGTTTTCTTAAGTTTTTCTTCTGACTCCATAAAACTGAAAAAATCGAGTTTCTCCTATATTGGACTCGTTAAAACTTAACAGTAAAGGACCTGTCAATTACAAACAAGAATGAACCACTCCTTAGGGTTCGATTTTTATGCTAAGTTGGACTCATCCAAAGGATGAGCTTACACAACAAGCAAATGTTATCCTCCTTAAGCTTGTCAAAATATAAAGAGGTACTTGCCAAAAATGGTGGGGGAGATGATAGAAAATGAATCCACTTGTCACACTTTGTTTCGAAAAGAAGTATACCACTCTTGAACACGACACTTTTGTCACACTCATCTGGGTTTGGAAAACCCTTTTCTAAAATTTAATCAAACCACATTGAAAGTCTTCAACCGGTTTCTAGGTATTATCTTTAGGCTAGCTTTAGGCAGTGTCGTTATGTGTTCAAGGGATAGTTCAAATAAACCATTCATTGCAAACATTTGTCTCTATTCGCGTTGACCATCCCTGAGTCAGTCCTTGCAAAAATTTCTTCAAAACTTGATCTAATGGTTTCATGTTGTAGGATTTCCTATGACAGGTCACTTTCTATTGACGATAGCTCATCATCTAGAAAGTTGATCTAGAATCCTATCAGTACCTTGGGATCTCCATGCCCTATGGCAGGTTTCTCGCCTTCGACAACTGGTTACATCATTGAACTTCATTCGAATGATTCTATGAAGTGTTCGACTTCAAATCATCATTCACACTTCATGGATTGTCCTAAGTACTTTGAGAGCCATTTTCATTATTGGTGTTTTCTCTCACACTTGTTAACAGTTCACATTATTGACTGGTAATCAAGTGGTTTCTACCATGTTCGACTTCGACACAATCAATTGCATGGATAGAATTGTACTAGTTCAAGAAGTAGAAATCAAGACCCTGGATCTAGTTTCTACCATCCAGGTTGCGAGGAGTTTTATTATTCATGATACAGTAGACTACTTATGACAGATGGCTACGTCCATTTTGTGTCTACTATTGATGTAATTCTAAAATAATTTATGTATTATAACATGTAGTTAGTTTTTATCTGAGTATGGGAATGCCTAACTCAACAATGTTATACATATATATGTTTGCATTGAATGTTTTTATAGGTTTCGACTGGTATGTCCGCAACCCAATCCTCAGAATGATAAAGCACTTCACTCTTCAGAACTACTTTAGACTTCGCGCTTTAGGGGGAAATATATTACACTAAAATTTGTCACCATGACATTTAGTTGTCTATATGGGTTCGTCATTACCTATATTATGCTCCCTTAGAGGTCCAAAACCATAAAGTTCCCATACCAAGGCTTGGAATTGGAGAAAAGCTCATTAAAACCATAAAAAGCCTAACTCCGCACTTTTCCTAGTTTTTACCTGTGATACTGTGGTTTCTTGCTCTATAAACTATGGCACATCCCACACGTTCTGCTTATTAAAACTGCGGACCCCCGTAAAAGGTAAAATAAAAGAAAAAGTAAGTTCTAGAAGCCCAGCTGTTCGAATATTCTCCCAGCTGGAGGCTTCTAGAAGCATAATCAGGTTGAGCTTCATCCTTTCATTCATGAACCTTTATCCCTTCATTAATGGAGATTATCCCTTGCTATTTGGAGCTAAAATCCCTTCATGAGAGGAATTTATCCCCATCTTTATGGAACTGAAACCTCCTTCATTCTCCTATAAATTGAACTCATGTTTCAGCCTCAAGGGTAGACTGTGGATTGATATATTGGTAGAGTTCTTAACATATAGAAGAAAATTTCTGAAGAAAGCATACTCTCTATACTTGGCATCATTGGTATGAGAATGATCACATACTCATATCTATATTTTTATGCTAGTTCAGAGAGGAGAAGGCTTGTCAAACTGAAGGAAAATGGTTTTTCAGGACCCCAGAAGAACTTGTATGACATCAATGCGACAAGGTTGTAAGGTCACTTCTTATCATACAAGATAATACGAATGGATTCTATTTTCTCATTAAATTTTTCATGTATCTATTGAGTAATTTAATTCTTGGATTCCTTGTTCACTGAGATAGATTAGTGTTTTCTGAATTATTATATCTTGCAGGTGCTTTTAATCCTTTTTTCTGTCTTTAGATGCAGGTCTTACATGCTGAATTGATCTCTTTTGGAGCGACTGGATTGAAGATTACAACAAGCGGTGGACTTAAGTTAGGAGCATCTCTTCTTACTTAGTTAATTAATATTTCTGAATCATAATAATCTAGAGAAAATGGTTTGCATTTGGTCTGTTTGTTTCTAGATATCCTCAGGATACTAGGGAGATCGCTCTTGTCCGCAAGAGGGATTAATCCGCATAACACCTTTTAATAAATATTAAAAGATTTTAGAGCAAGATTTAGTTGAAAATAAATTGGGGTACCAGAGGACAAGTGATTCCCTAAGGTTTTGATCTTTGGCCTAGGGAAAAGTGTTCAAATGTATTTAACTTTTTCTCTTAAAGTGACTTTATAAGTTGTAAAGTCAAATATAATTTAAAAGTGACTTGAAGTGATAAAGTTACTCAGTTTAATTTTAAAGTGACTTTAATAAAGTCAACGTGAAATTAAAAAACGAAAAGTGACTTTGGAAATAAATGACTAAGAGGGTTTTTATTAAAGTGGGGTGAATTAAAAAATAGAAAGTAAGAATTAAATGAACATTTAATCTCAGCCCTAGATCTAAATCTATCTCAGCCATTGGATTTAGGGATTCTCCAAAAGTCACTTAGGGTTAGGTTAAAGGAGGAAAAGAAAAGGAAAGATCATTCAGTCTTTCATGCGCAGATTAAGAGAATGAGGAGAAGAGAGCTAGAGAAATTTCTGGGCTTGAGAAAGTGAAGGAGAGGAGTTGTTCAGAAAATATGTACAGAAGCTAGAAGCTGCACGCATTTCGAGGCAATAGTTTGTACAACATTAAATCAGTACAGATTTTGAGATAGATTTCCATAGAGCAGCAGTGGGCACAATTTTCGAGGTCTGTATAGGAGCAAGCAAGCACAGATTTCAAGGAGGAGAAGCAGCAGTGGGAAACACACATTCCGAGGGTGAGTTGGCACAGTTTTCGAGGCTGAAAGAGGTTGTTGTGATTTCCATGCAGTCCGTACAACAGTACAGATCTCCTAGCATGGTTTTCAAGGAGGACGTATAACACTAAATGTTGTTATCTCTTGTTGTAATAAATTTCCCTTATTATTGTTTTGTTGATTTGGCACATTTTCCGAGGTGGAGGCAAGCACAGAAAACGAGATAAGTCTGTACATTGTTTGCTCTAATTTTTCTGTATATTTCAGTTCTTTGTAAAAGCATTTTCCATAAATAAAGAAGAGCTTTCGAACTGGTTTTCCCCAAGAGTTGTGGGGGGTTTTTCCAGGGTCATATTGACAAAAAATCAACGTGTCATTTTCTGTGTGTGTGGCTGATATATTTTCTGAGTTTTTATTTCTGCATTTTCAGCGCTTTTAAATTTCCAGAATTTGTGTTTTCAGAACATATTTATTATTTCTAGCTTGTTGAATGTATGGTTATGGGAATGGGCATTTAACTACATGGGAGTAATTAGGAGAAGCTCATAACCAGGGTTGGGCTAAAATTTCTATAAAATATGTATTATTGGAAAGAGTTTGTTTCATAGTTGTGTGTGTCCTAGATTAGGCTTATTTTCTACAATCTCCCTAGAATAGGACCTGGCCCGTTGAGCCTTTGGCTCTTCTAGAAACACGAACATATTTCAGCAATTGTCGCTCCGTTAGTCCGTAATGAAAACGCAATTTCTGTTTTTCTTCTAGCCGGATGCGATCAAGTTCTTCCGAACCGATGGAACATTTAAGTTCCAATGATCAATTCAGTTTCCTAACTGTAAAACGTTTGATTGGTCAAATACGTCAACATACCCAATCGAAAAATAATATTATCCAAACGCATTTCAAGTAATTGCAATAGGACCTGGCCCGTTGAGCCTTTGGCTCTTCTAGAAACACGAACATATTTCAGCAATTGTCGCTCCGTTAGTCCGTATTTTTGAACAATATTTCAACTTTGGTGACCGGCGGACATCGTTACCGAGTTGTCTTTAATGTAAATTTTTAATAGTTTTTCGATTTATGTGCAGGAATTCATTGAAATCACAAGTTTGATGAGTAAGCCTTTCACAATCGAAGTGTGCTAGGGTTTTTTTAGGGTGTTGAATCTATATATGTAGTCAAAAAAACCAGTTGAGATAACACAATCAAAATTTCACCTCACAATTTTCAACCAGATTCAAACAAGAAAATCCACCCAAAACTCCAAAATCGCTCATACTAGGCTCTAAAATACACATCTCCATGCTTTTATTCTCAACCACAATTGGAAAAACAAATGCAAATGTGTATTACTTCACTTTGTTTTAAATGTGTATTCTCCAATCATATCATTATATTTTAATATCTTTTGTCATCATTGTAAAACCTTCAAATCTCTATTCAGATCATTAAATTTAATAAATTACCATCATTAAATCTTAGTAAATTACAGTAAAAAATGTTTCATGCTTTACAACTTTTTACAACTTTTTCAGCTGTGATAGTAAATCGCCATTCACAAAACAAAGCTTCTCGAATCAAATTCTTGAAGTATGTTGTTTGACTGTCAATCAAAGCTACTGGGATCATAAAAGGAAAGATGCTATAAAAATATGTTTTATATATTATGTGTAGCAAGGAAAAGTGAAAACACTAATCAAAGCTACGAAGATCATAAAAGGAATCAATTCCAAATTTTTTTGCAATATTTTAAAATCTGATGATAGATAAGAATAAAGGTAAATACTTGACTTTAATTTTATTATTCAAAATTAATATATTTTTATAGTTCAGTTTTAAATTTTCAAAATATTTTTTAAAAAAGTTTTAAAATATTTCCAAAATCTGTAATTTAGTGAATTTTAGAAAAACAAAAAATTTTAAAAATAAAATAAAAAAACAACTCAAATATTTTTTAAAATCTACCATCAATTAATTTTTTTATAACATTTTCAAAATATAAGATCTAGTTAATTTTTACAGTCAATTTATTTTTTCAAAATATTCTCAATATCTACAATAAAGTTAATTTAAACTAAATAAATTACAAAAACCCAGAAAAACTCAAAAATATTTTCCAAAATCTACAATCAAAGATAAAAGCTGAAAAAACTGAACTGAATAGAAGTTGCAGCTCACAAGTGAGTACTGCACCTGGAGACTGCACTCAAATGGAGAGTACACTTATCATTCATTAATGGAATGATACAACTATAAGTACATCACAAAGAATCAAGGAGTTGTAAACAAACTCCTATATCCTAGGAACTAGTCCTAACTTAAGGAGCTACGTTACAACAATGTAACCATTTCTCCATTAATATACAAATAATATTAATTATTTCCAACTCTCCCCCTTAATGGAGAAATGATTACCCTGAATTCCTAACATCCCTCTAAACAATTCAAACTTTATTCTCCCAAGAGGCTTAATAAAAATATCTGCCATGTTGTCACAAGATTTACAATATTCAACAAATATTTCCTTTGACTGAAGTTTTTCTCGAACAAAATGGAACTGCGTATCAATATGTTTGGTGTTTTTTTGAAATACTGGATGGTATGCTAGCTTTATAGTGCTCTGGTTGTCACTTTTAATGGTAGATGCTTCTTTCTGTTCTTCTCCTGCATCATTGAGAAGTCTTCTCAACCAGATAGCTTCACATGTGGCTGCACACAATGCTTGGTACTCAGCTTCAGCTGAAGATAAAGCTACAATACTTTGCTTTTTGCTGCTCCTTGCTATGACCCCGGATCCAATGTTGAATGCATAACCTGTCATGGATCTTCGATCATCCAGGTTACCTGCCCAATCGGAATCTGAAAAACCTGCTAAAGTAACATCAGATGTGTCAGTGTATAAAATACCATAATCACTAGTCCCACAAAGGTACCTCAACACACTCTTTGCTGCAACCCAGTGACTTTCGAGAGGTTTAGATATGAACTGGCTCAACACACTAACAGAGTATGCCAAATCTGGTCTAGTTATAGTAAGATATATCAGAATACCAACTAGCTATCTATACTTAGTGGCATCCACCTCCTTAGTTCCATCGTCACTGCACAACTTCAGATTCTGCTGCAGTGGTGTTTGTTGAGATTCAACAAGATGATGAGCTTAGTGAAAAGAGTCACCTTCACTAAGTGGGCCCACAGGCTATTTTTGGCGCAAGTCTATTTTTAGACTATGTCTGTTTTTTAGACATGATGATCATATTTCAGAAGTTGCACGATGCTATTTGTGGATGGTTGATCAAGTTGGAAAAATAGATGAAATTCTATTTTTAGAATATTGGGCGAAGTCTATTTATAGATCGTCAATCTAAAAATAGATGCATGTCGATTATTATTAGCTCTTAATAATAATCAGACTCTAAACAGCAACTTATTCTCTTCGAGCACCTCAGTTCAGTGCACAGATGTGGCACAGCAGCTGACAGAAGGAATTACGCTATTCCTAAGGGTTTACTAGAGCTAATGCATGGAGGACTCAGTTAAAACTCAAGTGGTAGAGTTATGACATAGTTGGAAGAAGTAGTTATGGAGTTGTATTCAGTTTAACTCAGTTAGACTCAGTTGAGCTAGTTGTATCTAGTCTAACTGATTGATACACTAGTGAGAGTGGAGTGAATTAATTAGTTCATTAATTCATAAATAATAACTAATTAATCAGTTGAAGAATACATCAGTTAACTACAGTGCATGGTAGTTTCAGTGGAGACTAGTGGAGAGATAGGTGAAAGGGCAAGATAAACTATTTGTTGTGACTATAGTGACGCATTGATTGCATCACACACTCATTGGAGATGCCAATGAGGATTTCACAGTCAAGGATGGAGTAACTCAAATTCATTCTGAGCTATTATTTAGCAGAGATTGCGTAGTAGAGGCAGGCTAGCAGGTGGCAAAGATCGATGCATGGATTTGCAAGATTAGGCCTAATTAGTGTATGACAATTGTACTGTACTAAGAGCTTTTGATAAGCTTTGTATGTTTGTATGAGATTGTCATATGATCTCCATATTACATAATATATAGTTGGGGATTTAAGCTTCAGGCTTTCCCAGTTAAAAACTGTGTTATGTGCTATTGATAATTTTTGTTTATGCTTCACATGTGTGTGCAATTAATTTTTCCGCAAAAGATTAACAAGTGGAATAGATTCATTATCTTGCATAAAGTTAAATAGTGTGAGATCAGGTGGATCTTGGACATATGCATGCTTAGTGCATATAATTTCTAAATGGTATCGGAGCATTGTTGATTGAATATTGGAATTTTGAAGTGAGTTTTTGCTAGTGGACAATTCTAATTTGCTATAGAAGATTCTTGGTGCAGAAATCGAGTATACATTGAAATGTCTTTCAACGGGTTGAGATTGGAGTATGCCCTTGATGGGAGCTCCAATTACATAGCCTAGAAGGACAGGATGGATGCGGTGTTGGAGCATAATGGGTTGAAGGAGTTCATTGATAGCGATGTTCCTAAGTCGGGATCTGACGATGGTGCATTACTTGATGCATGGTAAAAGAAGACTAAAAAGACGAGGAGGATTCTATTGGAAGGTGTGAAGGACCACATTGTGTCCATCCTTCATGGGAAAGCCACTCCATTCTTAATGTGCAAGGCTTTGACAGACTTGTTCCAAAGCAGAAGTGACCAGAGGAAGTTGGCGCTTAAAGACAAGCTTAGAAAAATAAAAATGGAGAAAGGTGACAGTATTCCAAAATACCTCACGAAGTTTTTCCACTGCAAGGATGAATTGGGAAGTGTGGGGGTTAATTTTGATGAAGAATTATTGGTGAGCTTGGCTCTCCTTGGGCTTCCGAAGAGTTGGCATAGCTACGAAGGCTCTGTCAATGGATGGGAGAAACTGCCAGGATGGTAGCGACTTTGGTCGGATCTTGTACAGGAGGGGATAAGGCAGGGTACCAGGGATGGATCTTCATCAAAGAATGAATATGAAGATAATTGCGCTCTGGCTGCCAAAGCAAGGAAATGGAAGGGGAAGAAAAATCCTTCTAAATCTGGCGCGAAAGGTAAGAAGTAGGACTTGTCCAAAGTGAAGTTTTTTCACTGTCACGAGCATGGACATTTCGCCACTAATTGTCCATAGAAGAAGAATAATAAGCAGGTTGTTGGATCTGTAGCTGGAGAGGCCTTAGCCTCGAAATTTGAGCTGGATTTTTCCTTGATCACATGCTTGGTTTAAAGCTACATGGGATCGATGTGGTATCTTGACAGTGGTGCATATTTCCATATGATGGGAGAGAAAGAGTTGTTTAGTGACTTGGAGGAGAAGGTCCTGCAGATGCATATAGATATGGGCGACGATGGTCAATACAGTGTGACTGGCATTGGGACCATTACCTTTGAGAGGGAGTCCGATAATCCATTCTTTTTGAAGAATGTTATGCATGTTCCAAGTCTGAAAAAGAACTTGGTCTCAGTCGCAATGCTGGAAGACAGGGGTTATGATGTTGTTTTCAGTGAGGGAAAAGCTTTCCTTTGACATAAAACAATGAGTCAAACCAAGAAGATAGGGGTTCGAATTAAGAATCTCTACAAGCTAGAAATATATGGCTGTGATGCAATGGTGGGAAAAGTAGAAGAAGTGGTGAGCCGCGATGAGGGAAAATTATGGCATAGGAGATTAGGCGATCTTCACCATGGCGCTTTGAAAATTTTGTAGCGAATTTCTACTGGACTTCCCAAGGGTACTGTTGCACAATCAGATCAGTGCAAAGGATTTACAATGGGTAAGTTTGTGAATACCACCTTTCAGGAGAAGGATAACCGTGCTTCAGTGATCCTGGAGAGAATTCACACAGACGTGTGTGGACCATTCTCGGTTGCTTCAACAACGAAACACAAGTATTATGTGATATTTTTTGATGAATTTTCTTGTAGATGCTGGATCTTCTTCATGCAAAAGAAGAGTGAAACGTTCTCAAAGTTCTGTGAGTTCAAGGCATTGGTGGAGAAGGATTCGGGGAAGTAGGTGAAAGCTTACAGAGCGATAATGGTGGTGAATACATCTCTAGAAAATTCAAAGACTTCTGTAGCAAAGAAAGAATTCAAAGAGAACTCATAGTGCCTCATAACCCACAACACAATGGGGTCGTGGAGAGAAAGAACAGAATGATCATGGTTGTTGCACGAGCGATGTTGCATGACGAGGGCCTACCGATGCACTTGTGGGTGGAAGCATGCAACACTGTGGTTTATGTGCAAAACCATTGTCCGCATAGAGTACTTGGCATGAGTACACCCGAGGAATATTTTACTGGTAAGAAGCCTAATATTTCTCATTTGAAGATTTTTGCCTCACCTGTTTACATTCATTTGACGAAGGATGCCAGGAAGAAGTTGGAGCTGACTGCAGAATTTGGGATATTTGTGGGGTACACAGAAACACCCCATAACTATCGTGTGTATTTTCCAAACAGTCAGATGATTGTTATGCAACGGGATATAAAATTCACTGAGGTGAAAGCCATGAAGTTGTCGCTTGAGAGGGAGCTACACTTGCATGTGGAGGAGGAACTTCTTGTTCCCAAAGATGAGCCTCTGTATGTGGATCAACCATAGGAGGAGATTCATGGACTGGAAGACTCCACTCATGCAGAACCAAACATCAGACAAGGCAGGAAGCGTACCACAGAAGCTGAGAGACTGAAGGTGAATGCGGCACAGAATGTAGGAGTTACTACATCACAACGCAGACAAAGACAGTCACCTGACCGATATACTGGATACATGGCTCTTATGAGCAAATGTATTGTGACAGAGCCATCTTCTTTTGAAGAATCAGCACAGGAGCCCACATGGGTAGATGCCATGGTGGAGGAGTATGACTCCATTGTCAGAAACAGTGCTTGGGAGATTGTTCCAAGGCTGGTGGGAAAATCAGTTGTAGGATCAAGATGGATCTACAAGGTAAATCAAGCTTCTGATGGGAGCGTCGAGAAGTATATGGCAAGATTTTTTGCCCGGGCCTTCTCACAGATTGAGGGGATTGACTATGAAGAAACCTTTGCACCTGTCATGTTAGCTCCCTATAATTTGCAAGATTGGAAAAGTCAAACTGCAAAGAGAACCTATTTCAACCACTTTGGGATTCTAGGATCTAACCAACCTGAATCTGGAGAGGGATCTCTCCAATAAAGTGCAAATATTGATTTATCTATGAGGCTTTTTGGGTAATGATATTAGGCTAGTTATTAAGAGCAAGGGTTTTGTTTTGTTTTGGATGGTTGAGCATGATTATTATTTGGGTGAGAAGTCCTAAATGGAAAGAGTTTCAAAAGTGTGAAGTTGCAGGTAATCAGAACAAGCTTTGGCTAAAAAGATAGATATAACGCTGGTTTTTAGTCCATTGGGCTATGGAGTCATAAAAGGGTTTTAATTGTGCAACAATTCAATAGTGGTCCAAGGGACAAGTCATCTATATCACAAGATCATTGAGATTAAATGATGGAATGGAAACAATAAAAATGTTGGAGGGGTGGAAACTGATAATAATTTCAACAAGGATTTATAGTCAGTCCTGTTACACTAAAAACTGTCACCTTGACATTCTGCTAACTGTATGAGCTCATTAACACTCATACATGCCTCCTCTGCAAGTCTTACAACCTTTACTCCTCATTTCAAGCCCTAAAACAGGAGGAAAAACCCTAAAAATCTCTGAAACTTTGGGTACGCAGGTAACATGAATCCTGCCTGCGTTCCTAGCTTGGGTACGCAGGCAATACACTGCTTACCTGCGTTCTAGAATGCAGTTTTCCTTTGCAATGCCTGCATACCCTCCTCAAAGTCAAAAAGGCGAGAAATTAAAGTTAAAAAGTTGGTTTGAGGTCAATTCTAGAAGGTTATAGATGAGAATTGTTGGGGATGAGTACGCTTTGATAAGGTGCATGTATCCCTCACCTTAAGGAACTAATCCCTTGATGTGAGGATTCTATCCCTTTGAAGGAGGATTCTATCCCTACAAAGGAGGAATCCTAACCTCCTCATCTGCTCTATAAAAGGAGGCATTGGGTAGCCTCAAATGGTTACATTTTGGAGATTGAGAATTGGAGTTCAAGCTTTATGTGTGATTGAGTTGAATTGCTGTTGAGATTTAGACTTCTTTCTACTGAGCTTTTGAGAGGAAAGATCACATACCTCTTTGTGCTCCTGGAGGAATAGTGCAAGACTTATCAAAGTAGAGGAGACTCCTGCTTCAGACCCCGGGAAGGCCTTTCAAACATCAAGGCTAAGGTTGTAAGGTTCTTCTGTATATTTTATGATTAATACAATCAAGTTTTGTTTTTCTCAATAAATTGTCATTCGATTGTTTATTTCAATAAGCTGTCGTTTGATCGTTTATTTCATAGATTCCTTGATCACTATGATAGGTATGTTTTACGATTATTTGTTATACAGGTGCTATTTAATATTTGCTTGTTTGTGATTGCAGGTCGACAAAAGACGACACTTTCTTGCGACAAAATGACTCTTGTTGCGATGGAAGGATTATTGATGCGACGGAAGCACTACGATTGCAAATAAGCATTTGGATCTAAGGTAGGATCGACACCTTCATAGCATTTATTTTTAAAACGAATATATTTAGAGAAAGAAAAACTTAGTTGTTCATTTGTTTCTAGATTGTCTTCTGACACTAGGACGATCAGTATTGTCCGCAAGAACGATTTATCCGACCAACAAATTGGCGACTCCACTGGGGAAAGAACTAGTTGTTTTTGGTTCTCTTTTATTTTGATTTGAGGAAAAGTTTTTCCTGGTTTTTGATTGATGGATATCTACCTGGATAGCTTAGGTTTTCTCTGTTTTTGAAAATTTTGAAATCTTTTAAGTTTTTCTTGAACTTTTCTGGGGACCACACTTTGTTCTTTTGCACAGTGCGGGCAGTTTCGCACTTTCCTTAAGTAAATAGTGCGGGACCGCACCTGTTACTTCTGGGAGCTTGCGGACCCTGTTAAAATTTTGGAAAAACTCTGGATTTCTTTTTTCCAGTTTAGTTTAGATTTAATTTAGGATTCTTAGCATCTACTGAGATCTATATTTTTCTGTCAAAAAAACCTTGTTTATGAGTTTCTTTCAACAATTCTTCATCTCATCAATCTCCATTAAGTTAATTGGGTGTTTTGAGTCTCTTTTTTGAGAAATTCTTAATTTGATTTCCTTTGGTCATTACTTGGAGGTTTGTCTCAGTATTTTCACAATTTTCCATCTTTTTGCTTTTGTTTTTGCAAAAAAAATTCCCCCTCATTCGCCAGGGGGGGGGGGCTAAATTGTGTATGAGTGTTAATCGCCTTTGAGTGTTTTTTGATATTTGGAACTCTCACCCGATTTTCTTGACTTGCACTTGATTGGTTCTTAGATTACATTAGAATAATCTTGTGTTTGAGAATTCTCTTGCATAGATCACATTTTCATAATTAGAATTCTCATTTTCAGAATATTAGTGAATTGTGCATAGATTACAACTGCATAGTTTACATTCTGAAAAATCAATCGTAGATTTAGAGCAGTTTTCTTTGATTTGAATTTAGATGTTTTTATGCTTGTTTTAAAAACACAAAAATATAAAAACTGTTTTGGGATTGATTTGCATTAGTTTTTCTTGATAAAATTAGTGCATTAGAGAATTTGTTATATTATTCTCCTAGTGATCAACTTTTTCATTGTTGGAAGTGAATGGAAGCTATCTCCTTACTTTATTTAGGATTCATCGAATTGAAAAGATTACATTATCATATTCGATTGCATTCAGTTTTGGTTCGGGTCATAACACCATTGGTTTCATACCCATTTACCCTTTTGAGTAATAATAGCCTAAATAACACGGCGCTTAATTAAAATTCATCTAGTAATGTTTACATTTTTAGGGCTCTTTCCACCAATCTAGCTCAGGATTAGTGCTTTGGAATAGGTTGTAGTTAACTTTCCAAAGCAACTAAAACAAACAAGTAGATAAATCTTGCGGTAGGAAATAAATCCAATTGTAATTGGTACAATCTAGGAAGCTTCTCTTAAAGAAGTCAATCACGAGATCATGTCTGAACCTTTGAGATAATCAATTTTGTTTCATTGGGAAAGATAGAAGATCTGCGCGCATTACAAACGGTAAACCTCAGATTAACCATTGTTGAGGAGCCTGGGGTCACTTGTCGGTAAACCTCAGATTAACCATGTTGAGGAACCTTCAAGGGGATTGAGCTTTGTTACTCTACCCTTGCGCATGGAATCGGATCGTAGATTGTTCCCCCAGTTGTATTTGTTACTGTTGGTAACCTTAGTGTCCATAAGCTTAGGATTATTTCCTAAGGTGATGGTGAAGGAAAGATCTCACTGTACCTGGAGCAGACATCGACTAGACTCACTTGGACTCTCTGGGGGGTTATCCTCACTCGAGATGGTTTTATGAAGAAACTTGTGCCAGTTTGTTTCATTAAGCAGGTTGTCGGGGTAACTGTTCCAACCGTCCTTTCTGTATTAAATTCTACGATGTTGGATTTCATCACCAACTAGTGTCTTTAGTATGAGAAGTTACTGTTTGTGTGTGGTTTTACTCCTAGATTTGATAGTGCGTGTGAATTTGTTTGTTTTTACTTTTTGAGACCATAGGTGTGAATTGTGAATTTTAATTGTTAAGTGTAAATTGTTAATTGTTAATTTTAGTTTTAAATTGTTAATAAAATTCACTGAAGTTGAATATAATGGCAACTGTTCTAGAATTTACCAACCAAGGAACCCCTCTTAACGAGAATCCTAGTACTTTTCCTTGCTTTGGAAATTTTGGTCGTCCTTATATGGCTACTTTGTCATTACCTGGATTTACAATAGGTTTACCGATATGGTTATTTTCAACTTTGTTGGCCCCAAATACTCCAATTGTTCCACCTCAACCGGATGCTTCACTTCAACAGAGTTCACCATCTCAACATCACCAACCTTCTATTGACCCTTTACCTTCTTCGCTTAATATTTCTTCCTCCATTTCTTCCTCTTCGCTTGGTAAAAGCCTTGACGCTAGTAACCAGGCAGCTAAGAAGAAGAAGAAAGGGAAGAAGAAGAAGAAGAAGAAGCAATATAAGAAAAAATTCAACCAACCAACCATGGTTGTACGTGTTAGTTGTGTTTAGGAAACCTCCAAAATGCATCATAAACCAAAATACTATTGCAGGCTTTGTAAGGGTGACCACTTCCTTATCAATTGTCTCGGTATTCTAAAGGTCTTGGAAGTATGGTCAGAAAAATCTCATCAACTTTCTGTTGATCCATCAACCAGTGATAGTCAGGTTCCTGGGAAAAAGGGTAAAGTTAGGTTTCCTTATAAGTTATGCAAAGGGAGTCATCAAACTCACATTTTCCCTCACATGGATGAAAGCTCAAATTAGTTAAAATCTTTTACTGCTCTACAAAGTGAAGAATTTCAACTGTTACCACAAAATTTCCCAAACCTACTCATTTTTTTCCATTTGAGTGACGGATGATTGATCTTATTTCAAGTACAGTCGATCCCACTCTTCCATTGGATAGTGAAACTCATATCACTAAGGTTGATGAGCCATTATTTGATCAAGTGGTTGATTCGATTTCACATTCGGTCGATCCCATTCTCCCTGTAGAGAGTGAACTTCATACCGCTCAGGTTCTTCTTGTTACATCATATTCTTCTACGCTAGGGGGCATTTCACCTGTTTCTACAGAAACCCCTCCAAGTACCGAGGTCTTTTCCTTTGATTGGAATAGACTGACAGAACCTCGTATTCCTTCCCCCATCCCTTTCCAAATCATTGTGAAGTTGGGTGGTAGGGACATACACCGCACACAGGTAGATGAAGGTGCTTCTGTTAGTATTTTATCCTCAACTACTTGGAAAGCTTTGGGTTCCCCTCAGCTTATGCCTATTACGCAGAATATGAAAGCTTTTAACAAAACCATTAGTGAACCTTTAGGGATCCTTCCTAAGTTTTCTATTACTTTAGAGGGTAAAATGTCTGTATTGATCTTATGGTAGTTCAAGGTCCCTTGGATTTCAATTTACTCCTTGGGCGAGACTATGTTTATGCAATGAAAGCTATCGTATCGACACTCTTTCGCATGATGTCTTTCCCTCACAACGGCAATATTGTGACTGTAGACCAACTTTCATTCCCTAGTTTTGATTTGACTACCAATAATCCGACATCTCTGAATGTTCCTAATTCTAAAGTGGTATCTACCCCGCCACGGGTTAATTATGTGGCAGCTAGTCCCATGTTTTCAGTTACCGATGTAAGTGAGCCTCTCACTGTTTGCTCGTCTTCCTTTGACTTAGATCTGGTAATTGACATGGAAAAATCTATGGAATTATTTGAACGTGATGTTCTTATCCCTTTTGAGTCCCTTGACATGTGTTCCTTCCAGAGAACTATTCTTCCTTCTGATGAAGACCTCTTGGAAGCCATGGTCGACGTGTGTCCATTGACATGTGTTTCTTCTAGTTGGAAGCCATGATTAAGTCACCGAGGATAGTTCCTTTTACTGTGTCAACCTCGTTAAAAAATGAATCAGTGAGTCCGAACATAGTTCCTTTTTTTTTTTCAAGCTTGTTTAAAAAATGAAACAAGCTTTTGAGGATAGTTCTTTTTACTGTGTCAACCTCATTAAAAAATGAATCAGTTAGTTGAGAGCATAGTTCCTTTTCTTGTGTCAAGCTCGCTGAAAAATGAAACAAGTTTTAGAGGATAGTTCCTTTTACTGTGTCAACCTCATTAAAAAATGAATCAGTGAGCCCGAGGATAGTTCCTTTTCCTGTGTCAACCTCGTTAAAAAATGAATCAGTGAGTCTAAGGAAAGTTCCTTTTACTGTGTCAACCTCGTTAAAAAATGAATCAGTTGGTCTAAGGAAAGTTCCTTTTACTGTGTCAACCTCGTTAAAAAATGAATTAGTGAGTGCGAGGATAGTTCCTGTTACTGAGTCAACCTCATTAAAAAATGAATTAGCTGTGAGAATAGTTCCTTTTACCATGTCAACCTCGTTAAAAAATGAATCAGTGAGTGTGAGGAAAGTTCTTTTCCTATGTCAACCTCCTTAAAAAATGAATCAGTTGGTCAGAGGATAGTTCCTGTTACTGAGTCAACCTCGTTAAAAAATGAATCAGATTTGAGGACAGTTCTTTTCTTGTGTCAACCTCATTAAAAAATGAATCAGTAGATAGATTGTAGAGAGTAGATTGATAGATTAGAAATAAGTAGTTTCTGAGGATAGTTCCTGTTACTGAGTCAACCTCATTAAAAAATGAATTAGGTATGAGGAAATTTCTTTTCCTGTGTCAACCTCATTAAAAAATGAATCAGTTGGTCTGAGGATAGTTCCTGTTACTGAGTCAACCTCATTAAAAAATGAATCAAGTATGAGGACAGTTCTTTTCCTGTGTCAACCTCGTTAAAAAATGAATCAGTTTTTCAAAGGATAGTTCCTTTTATTGAGTCAACCTCGTTAAAAAATGAATCAGGTATGAGGACAGTTCTTTTCCTGTGTCAACCTCATTAAAAAATGAATTAGTCAGTTATATAGGTAGATTGTAGAAAGTAGATACGAGGATAGTTTCTTTTACGGTGTCAACCTCATTAAAAAAATGAAACATGTAGAAGAGGAAAGTTCCTTTTACTGTGTCAACCTTGTTAAAAAATGAAACACGTTGCCATGAGCATAGTTCTTTTCCTGTGTCAAGCTCGTTAAAAAATGAAACAAATCCTCCCCTAATTGAGTCGAATCTTTGACTAAATCTTGTAAATGTTAAGTCATATATTTAGGTTAGTTATTTCAGTTTTTGCATAATTTTCTTACAGTTTCAGGTCGAGTCTTTCATATGATCTCGTAAATGAACCTTCATTCCATCCAGCTATTGATTACCAGTAGTGTACTTAGTTGAATGAAATGAAGCTGGGGGGGCATGCACTCTAGCAGTTACGCTTAAGGGGCATCAAGCACAGTTTTCTTTCTGTTTCAAGCTTGTGTAAAAATGAAACCACTCTGAAGCATAGTTTTTCTCTGTTTCAAGCTTTTGTAAAAATGAAACCTATCTTGATTCAATTTCGGTTATTATTTTCAAGAATCATTAAACTCATGAAAATCCCGAGATTATTTTTCTATCTTTCATTCTCGTAAAACACATGAAAATGCTGAGTTATTTCATTCTTTTCCTGCTGGTAAATTAAATTGAAAGTCGGCCACAGGAGTACATTTTTATCCCTTTTTCCAACTCGTTAAAACTTACGAAAAAGTGAAATTTGGAGTCCTCTTTTAAGCCCTTTTCAGACTCTCTAAAAATGAAAAGATTGCCGAGGACTTGACTATTCGAACTCATTAAAGTAAATGAATGGTCGTCCTTTCAGTATAAGTTTACCCCTTTTACGGACTGAAATGGACTATTTACGAAAAAGGTATACGTTGACTAAATACGGTCAATAGAGTTCTCTCCCGCATTATTTTATCCTTTTTCGGGCTCGAGAGACTAAATTTATGAAAAAGTACACCCACGGAGTTTTCTTAATTTTTTTCTTCTGACTCCCTAAAAATGAAAAACACCGAGTTTCTCCTATACTGGACTCGTTAAAATTTAACAGTAAAGGACCTGTTCAATTTTTAAATAGGAACAAACCACTCCTTCTTAGGGTTTGAATCTTAAACTAAGCTGGACTCATCCGAAGGATGAGCTTATAAACAAGAAAATGTTATCCTCCTCAAGCTTCTCAAAAATAAAGAGGTACTTGCCAGAAATGGTGGGGGAAAAAAGAGAAAAACGAACCTGTTTGTTACATTTTGATTATTCAAAAAACCGTTAACCACTCTTGAACACGACACTTTTTGTTCACCTGGGTTGGGAAAATCCTTTGCCTAACAGTTAATCAAACCACATTAAAAGTCTTCAGCCGGTTTCTGGGTATTAGCTTTGGGTTAATTGTCACCAAACCATCTACAGTGTCGTTATGTGTTCAAGAGGACAGTTCAAATAAACCATTCATTTTCGAAATATCTGTCATCCATTTTGACCATCCCTGAGTTAGTCCTTGCCAAAATATTTCTTCAAAACTTGATCTATGATTTCATGTTGTGGGCTTGCCTATGACAGATCACTTTCTATCGATGACAGCTTATTATCTAGGAAGTTGATCTAGAAATCGTCAGTACCTTGAAATTTGCATGCCTCAATGGTAGGTTTCTCGCCTTCGATGACAGGTCACATCATTGACCTTCGATCGAATGATTCTGTGATGTGTTCGACTTCAGATCATTCATTCACATTTCATGGATTGTACTGAGTACTTTGAGATCCATTGACATTACTGGTGGTTTCTCTCACACTTGTTAACAATTTACATTATTGACTGGTAATCAAGTGGTTTCTACCATGTTCGACTTCGACACATTCATTCACATGGATAGAATCGTACTAGTTCGAGAAGCGGAAATCAAGACCTTGGATCTAGTTTCTACCATCTAGGCTGTGAGGAATTTTATTATTATACAGTAGAATATTCATTGTAGATGGTTGCGCCCATGTTGTGTCTACACTATTGATGTAATATTAAAATCATTTCTGTATCAGAACAATTTTAGTTAGTTTTTGATCTGATTATTGGAATGCCTACCTCAGCGATGATATGATTACATATATATATATTTTTCATTGAATTTTTTTACAGGTTCCGACTGGGGTTTCCACAGGATGATCCTTGAAATGATAAAGTGATTCACTCTTCATATATGATAGACTTCATCTTCATCTATTTCAGACTTCGCACTTTAGGGGGCAATCTGTTACACTAAAAACTGTCACCTTGACATTCTGCTGACTATATGAGCTCATTAACACTCATACATGCCTCCTCTGCAAGTCTTACAACCTTTAATCCTCATTTCAAGCCCTAAAACAGGAGGAAAAACCCTAAAAATCTCTGAAACTTTGGGTACGCAGGTAACATGAATCCTTCCTGCGTTCCTAGCTTGGGTACGCAGGTAATACACTGCTTACCTGCGTTCTAGAACGAAGTTTTCCTTTGCAATGCTTGCGTACCCTCCTCAAAGTCAAAAAGGCAAGAAAGTACAGTTAAAAAGTTGGTTTGAGGTCAATTCTAGAAGGTTCTAGATGAGAATTTTTGGGGATGAGTACGCTTTGATAAGGTGCATGTATCCCTCACCTTAAGGAACTAATCCCTTGATGTGAGGAGTCTATCCCTTTGAAGGAGGATTCTATCCCTACAAAGGTGGAATCCTAACCTCCTCGTCTGCTCTATAAAAGGAGGCATTGGGTAGCCTCAAATTATTAGATTTTGGAGATTGAGAATTGGAGTTCAAGCTTTATGTGTGATTGAGTTGAAGTGCTGTTGAGATTTAGACTTCTTTCTACTGAGCTTTTGAGAGGAAATATCATATACCTCTTTGTGCTCCTGGAGGAAGAGTGCAAGACTTATCAAAGTAGAGGAGACTTCTGCTTCGGACCCCAGGAAGGCCTTTCAAACATCAAGGCTAAGGTTGTAAAGTTCTTTTGTATATTTTATGATTAATATAATCAAGTTCTGTTTTTCTCAATAAATTGTCGTTCGATTGTTTATTTCAATAAGCTGTCGTTTGATCGTTTATTTCATAGATTCCTTGATCACTATGATAGGTATGTTTTATGATTATTTTTTATACAAGTGCTATTTAATATTTTTTTTGTTTGTGATTGCAGGTCGACAAAAGATGACACTTTGTTGCGACGAAAGGACTCTTGTTGCGACGGAAGGATTATTGATGCGATGGAAGCACTATGACCGCAAATAAGCATTTGGATCTAAGGTAGGATCGACACCTTCATAGAATTTATTTGTAAAACGAATATATTTAGAGAAAGACAAACTTAGTTGTTTGTTTGTTGCTAGATTGTCTTCTGACATTAGGGAGATCGGTCTTGTCCGCAAGAATGATTTATCCAGCCAACAAGTCCAAACAAGAAAAAGCCTTTAAGCAACTGTTTAAAACCAACCAAAGGACAGGGCCCACCATAAACCTCTTTGGATAAGCTCGTATTAAAGCAAACTCAATAGACAAAATAATCTATTAATCCGCATAATTACCTTCAGAAAGTATGAAAACAGATAAGAGAAACAAAGTGTAACTTAAGATCAGATAAGATACTTTTAAATATAGTCTGCTTTCAGCAAACACTTAGTGAAACATTCAGAATTACCTTTGGAGAATAGAAGCTAGAAACAGGGAAAACCATCACTTTTCTAGTCTAACTTTAATAAGAAAATAATGAAAATCACATTCAAGAACAATGTTTAAAGCAAACAGTAGGATGAGGGAACTCCAGCATTCCTAACTTCTTTAACTGTATTGAATCATTCTTAAATAAACAAATAGGAGGAAAACATTGAGATAAAGCTTATCAGTCAGATAAGGGTATTGTAAACAGTAAGTCCTAACTCTATTCTTGATGTTCTTTATAAGAGAATAATGGACAATATGGCATACATGAAAGGAGAAACAAATAACAAAGAAAGAAGCACTTCACCAGTGACATAGACCAGGATCCCAAGAAACAACTTGTATATTGAAGTCAAACCAGTTACATATTTAAGTCCAATGTTTCAGTTCAGTAATCATCTTCACTTCTCAGCCTAACTTATCTAATCACAAACAGAGCTTCAAGAGCCTTTGAACACTATTTACAAGTAGAAGTTTCGAGCACAAGTATATTTCAAAGTTCTGCAACCAAAGTTTATAATGAACCCCTCAATAAGATTTTATAGGAGGATGAGGAGGTCGAAAAAGAAAAGATCTATGGGTTCAATTAATACAGTTAATGCTTTTCGGCCTTTGAGGGGCTCAATGGAGAATTTTTACAGATATTTTCCTGTATTAATTGGTTTACATTAAGTATTTAAGCTCAGCGGGATGATTTTGTTGACTTTGAGGCTTTGTGTCATCTCTGTAGTAACTCAGCAGATATTTTGTGATAATTTCTTTGGCTGAATTAATTGTTCGGCTGTCATGAGGCAAATATCCTCTGTTCTGGTCATTACTTGGCCTCTGTTGAATGTTGTGAGGCCACAGGTGGCAATCTGGTAGTTGAGAGGAATCAATTTTCCTCTGATGTGGCAGCGGAGGCATCCTCTGTCTGATAAATATTCTTGATTTGCCTTTAAATTTGTTTAATTTAGTGGATTAGGCTTTTGATTTTCGATCTTAGCTGTAATCCATTAAAATGTGGAATTAATTTTTAATCTTATGTTCTGCTATGGCTAGGTCTTTGACACTGATACTCTTTGATTTGTTTTAATTCTCTGTGTCTTGTTGATGTGCAGGTGCCGCAGAGGGTTCATATGGCATCAGTGCTCATGATGCACTGATGAAACGTGATGTAGAACCCTATGGAATGATTTTTCTTTATACACAGAGGCGTGGGGGATTGTCATCCCCGGCCTTTGGTTTTCCTTTAATATAATGGAAAAACCATCAAAACCTGCAAAATACCCAGAAAATGTTATAAAATCCTGCATATTTAAGGTTTAACTACTTTATAGGTTGCATGTTAGGTAGCAGCCATTGCATGAAAGCATCCAACGGTGGAGATGTGCTTGCGGGGGTCAGATAGAAGGCAGTTGGAAGAATGGCGCAGAGGATTAAGTCCGAGCCGTAGATCTATTTTGATTAACGGTCGAGCCAAATCGAGGAAAAAGTAATGTGAAGGGGTCACATATACTATGTAAATGGTGGAAAATGCGAAAAATACAAAGGAAAGGGAAAAATCCCTTTGGCGAAAGAAATCTATTTGAAATGAAACTTGGGGTTTCGCAAATGATCATGGGCTGTTAGATTAGATTTGGCCCTGAGGTCAAAGGCAAAGATCGCTCATTGAAAACCTTTGGATTATGGCGGAGGGTGATAGTGTAATGAGAGGTTGAACACGAGCCATTGATCTGCAGAGATCAACGGCAAGGAGCGCACGCGATACAATATAAAACAAAATGAGGAAAGTGGTTTTGGAGGGCAAAACAACTGATTTCATGTGGTGATAAGGCAGGTAGGAGATATTTACTTTTCGAATGTGATATGCATCCCCTCCCAACACGTGGCATCAGAAAACAGCTTATATTGCGTGATTTTGGGGAATTAACGCCCGTGCTTAAAGTTACGCGATATGGAACGTCAACTGTTAGATCTGGAGCCTCAGATCAAACGGTGGGGAGCGAGCGCGATATTGATAAGATGCATGGGTGGAACGACGTGGGGACAGAGAAAGGCGGTTTTAATCTGAGTCGTTAGATCTAATTTTGGATGGCGGAGATCAGATCTGGAGGGAGGTAGGACCCACAAGGGTCGGGCCTGTCGGGGTTAATATGGGCCGTTGGATGGAACAAATCAACGGCTCATATGTGATCTGTGGGTTAAATGAAAATAATACAAAGGTGGAGAAAGGCGGAGAGATAAACGGCTGAGATTTGGCCAAAAACATTATGAAGCGAGGTGCATGAATTTAACCAAAGTCAGGAGACACAATCTGGACCATCCAATTTGGACACGTGGATGACCTAGATGTAATCAGAGCTTTGCGATCAGCGGGGCAATGGACAAGGAGGGTGCCGAAGTGATTAACTATGAAATCGGGGAATCGCCAATCAGAGACAGTGAAAAATACTAATGTGCCCAATGAGATTTGTCGATGCAAGATTGCGCAGGCCATCAGATTGGTCCAAGATCAATGGCGGAGATGGGCTCCGACTAATGAACAAGCGGGACCACGTTATAATATATAAAACCAAAATTTTAATGAAAAACAAAGGTTTTTATGGTGTTGGGCGGGTTATATATAAGGATTGGCGCCCAGTTGCGGGGCCTGGATATATGGAAAAAGCATAGGCCCAGGGCTTATATGTATAAATGCCAATCGCTTCGAAATTTTGGTGCAGGTTTTTCAATCTACCCATTTGGAATTTCTCCGATGCGAGATCGCGTGAATTGTTGATCGGGTTTTTAAGATCAACGGTGTTTATTAATAAAAAGAATGCACCGGCGTGTTTAGTTAAAAACTTAGGAGAAATGGGTTTATGAATATACAAAGGGAAAATGTGATTGGGAATGGTTTATAGACAAAGTTTAGGACTTGATTGCGGGTTCTGAGGTTATATGAAGCGGCAATGGGATCGGGGCTTATATATAATGGAGCCAATCGACATCGGAGGTTTATGAAACAAAAAGTGTTGCGCTCACGGCAAATAATTTGATGCGATAAGTGCTTTCAGCTTTTAACTCTTGGTCTTTCCATAGAAAACAAGGGATCGGGAGTTATGTATAAGAGGGCCAATCGCATCGGAAGTTTTATAAAGGCCAAAAGACTTGCGTTCTTCATTTGTTTCCGATACGATAAGCGCCGAAAGGGTTTAGTGCTTGGTTCTAGCACCAAGGCATGTGTGGGGAAGTGCTTTGGACTTAGCCCAAAGGGGCTTAAGCCCATAGTCAAAAAACACTTATTTTTAATGGAATTTTTTCAAAGTTTTTGATGGATTTGGGGGTTTCGGAAAAGTTTAAAAGTGAGTTTTAAACCTTGTCAAAGGATTTTCATGAAGGGGAAAAGGGAATAAATGAAAATTAGAGGAAATTGATGGGGAAAAATGAAGGTTATTTTTGAGTGGAAGGAAGGCGAAAATGGAGTTTTGTAGCAGTCTTTTCTTCATGGAAGACAACAGAATTTCTGAGTTTGAAAGGGAAACAACAGTGAAGTTCAAACAAAGGGCATGATGTCTTCATGAGACTTCAAGAGATAACATTTTTTAGCAATAAAACTTGTTTCTTGAAGGCTCAAAAAATGATTTAGCCACCTTTTGATATAAAAAATTTTATAGGTGGCTAACAGTGGCTCCACTTGGGGATGATGCCTTTTTGAAAGCATCAAGAACTTCAGACTTGCATTCTCTGGGAGGCTGATCAGTGCCTTATCCATTGGGTTGTATTTCTTTACTTGGATGATCTTCTTTTGCTCTGAAAAATGTTATCAGCCATGAAAAGCAATGGATCTTCATCAACAAGCTTTCTACCTACCCAATCCTACTAATCTAACATTTTTTTCTTCTTTGGAGTGCACTTGGATTGGCAAACTCTCTTACAACATTTTATTCTTTTGAAAGAAAAAAATATATTCTATTTCTACTTCTTATTCCTCCATGAACTCAAATTAAATAGTTGAGTTCATATGCTTCTCTACCTAATCCACTAATCTGTTAGGATTAAACAGTCTAACAGATTTTTATTCACTAGTTTCTAAACAGAAATTTAAAAGCATACAAGTTAGGATTGAATAGTCTAACTTGTTGCTAATCTATGGCATAAAACAACAAGCTGCACATAGACATTATTTTACAGAAAATTAAATCAAACTGGAAGGCTTAAGATCTGAAAGTTCAAAGCACGGCCTTCACTTTTTCCAGCTCTGTTTTCACTTGTGTTTGAGCTATTTTTCCTTTATCAACTGGTTTAGAGTTTAAACTGATTAGAACCAGTTTTACCTCTGTTTTGACTCAGAAATTTAAAACAGATATGAGTCATTCCTTCTTTTGGATACTCAGGTTCAGATTTTGAGCTTATTTGAACCTTCAATTTCTAGCCTAATCTACCTAACTGATAAGCGAAGATTAAGATGTTTGGAAAATATATTTCACTAACCTATCAGCAGTAAGTTTAAAACTAGTTAGTCATGATTAGGTTGTCTGACTAAATAGAAGTGTGTTTTTCAGGAGTGGCATTTAAGCTTGCTCACTTTCAGAATTTATTTCTCTTTTTTGGTATGGGGCTATACCTTTATTGTTTTTACAATCTGCCCTCTTTTATTTCTTCTATTGTTTTTGTATTTTTGATTTTTCTGACTTTGAATGCAATGATGGATGAAACATTTATAATGGAAAAAAGATAAAAAGTCTTCAAAACATGGCATGGATCAAGAGAATTAATGTTTAAGCATCCTGCCATTGACAGGACCCCCAAACAGTTAAGCTCCATCCAACTCCTGCAAGAAAAAGGCATTATTACCAGCAGCTGAATGAATGAGATAAGGGCCAAGCCATAAGTTGTCAAATTTCCCATGCTTTCCCTTGTCCTCTCTCCTTGAATCCCACTTTAAAACTTTGTCCCCAATATTGAAATTGTTGGCCTTTGTTCTTCTGTCCAAAAGCTTTTTGATGTTGTCCTGCTTTTGCAATGCTTTTTTATAAGTGTTGGTGTCCCGTGTTTTGATAGTTTGGCAAATCAAAAGACAAGGCAACATCAGAACCAATCTTTAGAGTTACAGGATCTAGTCCTCCTGTTCTCAGAGAGGGATCTCTCAAATGTTTGTTTGCAAAGGTTTATCTTGTGTGCTTAGAATATTGATTTTAGACTAGTTATTAAGTGCAGGTGTTTATTTGTTTGATTTTTTGGTTGGAATGATACAACAGAACATGAAGGGCCTAGGAAAGATATATAGGACAGCAAAATATCTGTTTCATTGGGCAATGGAGTCAAGAAAAGGTCATAACAAACGCATCAATGGATATGGGATATCAAAGGGCAAATCTAACTTGGCCATAAGATCCTTTTGTTTTTGGAATGAGATGAACATTAATGATTTAGAAAGAGAGGTTTAATTCTCAATAGAGGGAATTTGAAAGCATAACTTGAACAATAAAGAGATTTTTAATAGACAGGGCTAACCATGAAATCTACAAATCACACCTTAAGCAAATAATGACTCCAAAACAACTTTTAAAATGAAATCTAAGATTCGGGGAACACCCTATTTCCTCAAAGATCTTATTCTAAAGGACTTTAGAAAACATAAAAGATTCACTGATAATTGCAGTCATAGAAGAGGGAACACCTAAAAACATCTATGATCATAATTATAATGACCTTTAAGCCAACTGTTTAAGTGAGAACAAAGGGCAAGATCAAAACAGACCTCTCTGATTCACTGCAAGTGAAGAACTTCAAAGGGAGACTTCAATAATAGTTTTTAAGTGGCAGCAGACAAGCATGGAGAACCATAAATCATGCTGAAACCAACTATTCAAAATATTAAGGAAATAAACAAGCATGAAGACTAAAGAGAAAGATTAAAGCCTCTAAAATACTTCAGCAGCAGAAAACATTAAACAGTGAAGGGTGAACAGGTCTAAGGTGCTTCCAAGAGTCATTTCTTTGCCTAAAAATTTCAGCCTACTGTAGTAAGAAATTATGGAACATAATGAAAATAGGGGAAAAACATAAAACAATTTAGAATACTTCACCAACAGCCAAGCTCATGGATCCAATGATAGAGCCTTCTCAGGAACAAGCAGCAACAACATCATCAAGACTTCAAAGACTCCAGTTTCTTCTTCAACTTCAACAGACTATGTATTTATTTCAGAGGGTTTCAGTATTACAACTTGTGATCAAACAACAACCAATCAACCAACAACTTCTCACCTTCTACAAAAGTATTTATAGAAGGATGAGGAGGTGAGATCTAACAAAATATCTCCTAATGTAATTAATACAGATTCAAGACTTCTTGGCCTTTTGAGGGGCTCGATGAAGAAGTTTACAGGTGGACTACTGTATTAACTATTTTACAATAAATATCAAAGCTCGGTGGGAGCTTTTATTGACTTTGAGGCTCTATGTAATGTTTGGAGTAACTCTGCAGATATTTCTGCATTGATTTTCTTGCAGAAGTAACTCCCTGGCTGTGATGAGGCAAAATATTTGGTTATGCAATAACTTCGGCCTCTGTTTGAATGGTTTGAGGCAACAGGTGGCTCCTTTGGTAGCTAAGGAATCAATTCGCCTCCTTTGAAGCGGTGGAAGCCTTTTCTGTCTGTGAAACACTTATGATTTTCTATTAATTGTGTTTTAACCCAGGAAATTATGCTTTTGATAATCATTCTTAGCCGTAATTCCCCAGATCTATCTTTAATCTCCATCTGTTGTGCTTTGTCTTCAAAATTATACTCTTTAACTATTCTTTTGAATAAAACAGTGTCTTGTCGATGTGCAAGGACGCGCAGGGCTCTTTATGTTGTCAACGCTCATGAAACATTGATAAATAATTGAACAGAGCATGTGAATGGTTCTATTTTAAGGACTAAAGACACGAGAATCATCACCCCCGGCCCCTGGCCTTTCTTCAATATAACAGTGACAACCATTTAAAACCTGCATAAAACATAAAAAATTTAAGAAATCCTGCATGTTTTAGGGTAAACTGCTTCAGAAGGTAGGGAAAGAGCGTGGCCATTGGATGGCATAATCCAATAGTCATGATTGATCGAGAGGGATCGTGGACCAAGAGCGGAAGTTGAAAGTCAAACGGGGAGAATTTGGCGATGAATTTTGGACCGTCGTTCTGCAGATCAGATCGACGGCGAAGATGTTCTTGCCGTTGCACGGATTCCTGTGTTATCGCGTGTGCATCTTAGTTAACTATCGTGCATCTTCGGCAAGCGATAGTCATTGGATGGCCCGCCCCAGATTGGAGGGTCCACGGCAATATCGCTGGGCATCTGCGTATGAATAATAATGCACGATGGATGATGGTTATGCACGATGGACGGTGGTTTTGAAAAAGTTACAGGGGACGCATGGCGGAAAATGTATGGAATCGCTGGCGATTGAGAAAAAACCACCCTTGCCCAAAGGCAGTACGATAGATACCACGCGGTTTCTGGAGTGATGAACAGTTGGCGGGGACCACCGGGTAGACGAAATCCGAACCGTCCGATTTATAGATTAGATCGACGGTGTATATTTATTGAGAAATCGCTCCGGCGGAGAATTTTAAAAAATGAAATAAAACCCAAAGTTTACAAATAACAAAGGTTTTTATGTTTTGGACGGGATACATAATAGGGTTAGGCACCCGATTGTGGGGCCATTGGGTGCATGGAGAATGGTATGACCAGGGGTTAAAAGGGAAGGGGCTTATCGCATATCGGAACTTCGGGCCCGGGCTTTTTAATCAACCCATTGTATTTTCTGCGATTGCGATTGCGCGATCGATCTTTCAATCAACTCATTTAAATATTTAACACGTGATTTTGGCTTTTAGACCAAAACTTTGGAAAAGCAGGTTTTTGCATTTTACAAAGGAAAAAAGGAATGGGGATGGATTATTTATAAGGTTTAAATTACAGAAGATGGGCCCATGGTATATACATATAAAATAATGATGCGATCGGGCGGATTGGAGGATTGTGTGATTGCGATGAATCGCATCGCAAATATTTGCGATGGGTACTTCAAATAAAACCCATAGCTTGGAAAGATTGCGATTTCGATTAGCGCCTGGGTCTATAACCTTTGGTTTTTGCGGAGAAAGCACGAGATCCGGGGCTCAAAACAAAGGGGCTAATCGCAATCGCATTTTCACAACATGGAACTAATCGCAAAAACTTGCGTTATTTGAACATTTGCGATGCGATAAGCACCTTAACCTATTAGCAAGTGGTTCCAGCCCCAAAGCGTATGGTGGGGAAGTGGTTAGGACTTATCCCAAAGGGCTTAAGTCCATAGTAAAAACTTGTATTTTTTATGAATTTTTCATAGCTTTCAAAGGAATTGGGGGTTTCGGAATAGTTAAAAAATGAGTTTTTAACTATGTAAAGAGGATTTTCATAAATGGAAGAAGAGGATTTATGAAAACAAGGGAGTTTTTATGGAGAAAAAGGGGAGAAAATGAAGATTTGAGAAGGGGGAAAATTAAGGTCTTTCAGTAGTTTCTTCTCATGATTTCAGCAGGATTTCTAAGTATAAAATGGGAACAACAATGAATATTTTGGACAGAGGCATGAAGCCTTCAAGGAGCCTTCAAGAGCCAACAATTTTTAGTGACAAACTTTGTTCCTTGGAGGCTCAAAAAGTCTTAGCCACCTTTTGGTATAACAAATATTATAGGTGGCTAACAATAAGCTTCCTCTCTGGTTTGCTGAAGGTGTATAGTCTGATTTATCCTTCTGATCATGTCATTATCTTCAGTTTGCAACTCTTGAATCAACTTCATAACTGGTACAACAAGGTTGGTTGGAAAAATTGCATCAGTTCCATACACAAGTTGGTAAGGTGACATTCCAATAGATTTCTTCAATGTTAATCTGTCAACCCATAGTGCATGAACTAGCTTTGAGTGCCAAGACTTTTTGTTGTCCTCCAACAACTTCTTGATTATGTTCACCAAACTCTTGTTTGAGGATTCTGCTAGTCCATTACCTTGAGGGTAATAGGCCGTGGAATGACCCAATGTTATCTGATATTTGTGACAGAATTCACCATCTTCTTGGATCCAAATACTACTACATTATCAGTGATGATCTTTCTAGGACAACCAAATCTAGAGAGGATATGAGTCTCTATGAATTTTATGATGATTGAGTCATTGGCTTGCCTAGAAGGGATGGCTTCTATCCACTTGATGAAATAGTCTGTTGCAGTGAGAATCCATTTATATTGGGCAGATGATGGTGGATGGATTTCTCCTATGAATTCAAGTCCCCATTGTTGAAATGGAGCTTCAACAGTGATTGGATGCAGAGGTAAGGGTAGCAGCTTTCTTTTGCCTTCAAACAGTTGGCACTTATGACAGGAAATTATCATCTTGTGTACATCAAGAAAGAGAGTGGGCCAATAGTAACCAACCCTCAGGATTTTTTTGGCTGTTGTCTTCCAGTATAGGTGGCCTCCACATTCTCCTTCATGGAATTTGTGCTTAACCTTCTCTGCATCAAACTCAGGCAAACATTTAAGCAATATTCCACTCACATTTTTCCAATAAAGACATTTATCTATAATGCAGTAGTTTACAGATTTTAACTTCAAAAACCTTGCCTTTGTTTTTGATAAACCAGGAGGTGTATTCAAATTAAGTAAAACAAATAAAATATCAGCATACAAAGAGGAATTCATAAAATGGTCTTCAACAATGGGAGTTGAGAATTCTTCTTGGTCACCTAAAGCACTAATCATATTAATATCAAGAACTTCAAAATTTGATTCAGCCATTAATCTAGCTAGACCTTGGCCTTTGATGAGTTTAGTGGGCTTGATCTCTAAATCATATTCAAGAATAACAGCTATCCACTTACCTCTCTTACCATCTGGGTCCTGTGTTATAATGTCTTTCACAACTGAATTTGGGACAAAGGCAATGATGTGTGAGTGAAGGATGTATACTCTGAAGTCTTTTAAAGCCTTAACCAAAGAAAAAGCTTGCTTCTCCATAATGTTATACTTCAAAGGAGTATCTCTCAATGCCTTGCTAAAGAATGCAATAGGCTGTTCTTTTCCTTGTGGATTTTTCTGTAAAATGACAGCAGCTATTGTATGTTCTGATGCAAATGAAAAAATATAAAAATCTTTTGAAAAATTAGGACCTATTAGGACTGGTGTTTTGGTTAACGCTTGTTTCACCAGCTCAAAGGACTTCTTTGCTTCCAAGGTCCATTTTACCCCTTGCTCCTTTTTCAACATGTTTGTAATATTCCTAAGGAGCTCAGCTAAGTTGGGTATGAACCTTCTCAGGAAATTAATCTTTCCGATGGAATATTGTAATTCCTTGATGTTTCGAGGATGAGAGATTTGCAATATGGCCTCAATCCTCTTTGGATCTATCTTTATACCCTCTTCTGAAATAATGTGCCCAAGGAGTTTACCTTCTTGAAGCCTAAATAGTGTTTTCTTAGGGTTTAAAGATATCCCAAACTTTCTGCATTTCTCGAATACCTTTCTCAAATGTTCCAAGTGCTCTTCATTTGTTTTTTAAAACATAGTGACATCATCAAGATAAATAATGATGAAGTAGCCCAATTCTTCCGAGAATTCTATGTCCATGGCTCTCTGAAAAGTTTCTCCAGCATTCATTAGACCAAAGGGAATTTTCACATACATGAAAGTGCCCCACGGTGTAGTAAAGGTTGTCTTTAATTGATCATTAGGGTGAACTAAAATATGATTGTACCCTGAGTAGCCATCAAGAAAAGAAATTATTTTGGAACCAACTACCCTTTGTAAAATATGGTCCATCCTAGGTAAAGGGTACTTGTCCTTGAGTAAAGCTTTGTTTAAGTCTCTAAAGTCTATACAAAGCCTAATCTCTCATGTTTTCTTCCTAACTGACACTAGATTAGACACCCACTCAGAATATCTAATAGGAACAATAATACCAGCTTCATACATTTTCTTGATCTCCTTCTCAACCAAAGGCAACTGAACAGGGTTTATTCTGCACAGTTTCTGTTTAAATGGCTTTTGGTTTTCTTTGAGAGGGATTTTGTGCTAAATTATTTCACTGTCATAGGATTTCAGATCTTCGTAACTCCATGCAAAAACATCAGAAAACTCTTTAAACAGCTCTATGTATTTGAGTTTAATGTGAGCTGGTAAAGTCTTAGATAGTTTGATTATTTTATGTTTAAGTTCACTGCCTATATTACACTTTTCAACTTCAGTCTCTACAGGTTCCAGTTTTGGCCTCTTGGCCACATCGTTAAAATTGAACAACTCTTCTAAAGGAGACAGACCCTTTGGCAAACTTTCATCATTAGACTACAGAGTTTCTAAGTTATCTGTTTCTATCCCTGCAATCATTTCTGTTTTGTTTTTAGGTTTTCTTGACAACAGATTTATATCAGCAAGCTTAGGAGATAGGTCCTCTTCACCAAGAAAATTTTCTTCACTAGGCCAGTTTGTTTCATAGTCTGAATTTGAACTGTGAAGTTCAAATTCATTTCTGAACTGCATGAAGTCTTTTATTTGTTTGTCTCCGTCAAACACTTGCCAATATTTATTGTTATCAGGGATAGCTAGTCTAAATTTAATCTGAGTTGTACATTATTTGGTTCCATATGGCGTTAAACATGTTCTAGCTGCAAAAGCTAAGCCGTGGACCATGATATTTTTTCTTCTTGGGACAAAAATTAATTGGGACTCCTCAAAAGTTTTAAGTAAATCCATGACATCGTTTTGATAGGCCCTAAGTCTGGGGTGATTAGTGTTGTATTCCCCATTTACTTGCCTAATGATTAGTTCTGAATCCCCATACACTTTAATTCTTTTAGCTCCTAACTTTTTCAACAAATGTAAGCCTAAAAGAAGGGATTCATATTCCGCTATGTTATTTGAACACTTGAAGTTTAATCTACAGGAAAGGCTTTCTGTGTGGTTATTTTCAGTGTTTTGTATCCAAACACCTGCACTAGTGTTTCTCCTAGTGCAGGACCCATCAAAGTACATACTCCATAGAGGACTAGTTTCGGGTTCTTTCGTTTGATTAATGTCCTCTTCAACAAGTGTGCTTTCAACTCTTTCTTGAATACCAACACTCTGTTGAAACTGTTTTAATTCCTCAGGTTTTTCAATAAGTTGAGGAATGCTTTCTTGACTGTCAAGGTTAAAAAATGATGGATGCATGATCTGTAGTTCAAGACCGATGTGTTGTTTATTGTAGTTTACAGGTTCAACAAACTGTTTTGACACTTCTGTGATGTCTTCCTCCTCCTCTCTATCGGCCATTAATTCAGTTAAAGTGACTTTTTCACTGGATGTTTCATCGTTAAACATGATAAATGAATCGAAGCCTGTATTTATAGAATACAGAGGAGAGTTTTGGGGGTCTGTCTTGACTAGTCACCATGTACGACATATGGGACTCCCTATAAAGTCTTCTTGATTGATTAAACACAGGGATGGTCGCATATGTCATGTCCATCTACATAGTTCCTTGTAACTTAGTCCCCCAAGACCTAGATAACAACATTCCATACTTTGGGGGTACATCAGCCACAACAATATCCATGACCAAACATTTGGCTGGAATATGGGCTAAGTTAACGCAAAGGTCTTTAATTAAACCCAAAAATTTTACTCTGCTTGAGTCAAAGGAGTAAAGGTCTTTATAAGGTCTGGTGATTTCTAGACCCAGGCTCTCCATTACAGCTTTTGGCATTAAATTATGAGAATCCCCTGAGTCGTGCATAACGTTATGTAAAATCTTGTCATGAACATTTAAACTTACATAAAAGGGAGGAACATGTCCCTCTTGATATCTACCTTCAATCTTAGGACCAAAAATAAGCTCTGGCTGGTCATCATTAATATTGACTGTGTCATTATTCTCTTCTATTTTTAAAGCCTTCAAAATTTGGGTTATATATACATTTTGGGCAGCTAATTCAGAGAGAGGAACAGATATTTTAATTTTGGAAATTTACTGATCCAGGCTAAAAGGAATTTGATTCTTTGAAGTGCTTGTCTCAGCCTTATTAACTTCCATTCTGTCAGCAAAATCTGTTTGCTGATTTGTTCTATTTACATTTGAAAAAATTGTTTTCATAGGAGTACCAACTGAGGTGTTAGTACTACTAAGGTCTACACTCTGTTTTGCATTGTTTTGAGTGTCTTTCTCTTTACCTTTATCAGAATTTCCAGCCACTGTTTTGTCCTTTTGTTTTACAATTTTGGGTTTATTTACAATGTTGTTTTGTGAAGATTTGTCAGAGGTTTTGCTGTTGGGAGTTTTTTGATTGATTTTACTTCTAAGGTCATATTCCCTTTGAGATTCTATGATGACATTCTCCATGTCTTGATAATAACTTTCATCATTATCTCTTTTGTCATCATAAGGTGTGTATAGACCTTGTTTTCTATCATAATGACCCTCAAAGTCATCATTATCTACTCCCAGCATGTTGATATCATCTTCCTCTATTTGCTCATCTATGTCTTCAACCTCACTCACATATTTTTGATGAAAGGGAGGAGTGATCTATTGATCCTCTTCCCTTGGTCTATTTTGAGGCTAGTTTCTCCTAAAATTCTGATTCTGGTTTTGATTTCTGTTTTGAGGAGCAGTTTGGTTTTGACTTTCTTGTGCTCTCTCAAGAATGCTCATTTTCTTCATCATCTCCTCCATCATTCTTTCCATATTTGAGCTGGAAGTAGAAGGTGTGGATTCCTCTCTAAAGGACACTCTCTTCTCATTTTTAATTCTTTCTCTTTTCTCCATTAAGTTAACTTCCATAGCAAGAGCCCCTTTTTGCATATATTCAAGGGTTAGAGGATCTCTTTCTCTCAGCTGATAGGCCATTTCAGGGTCAAACCCTTCAGGAAACTTATTTAACGTTGAGCCTTGTGGAGGTTTTAAATATGGGGGAAGGGCATTATACACACTATTAAATCTAGTGAAGTAAGCTTGTACACTTTCCCCAGCATTTCTGTGGAGATTTTTGTAATCAAAAAGTATTTGAAGAGGATTTTTTCTCACTTCCCATTTGTTTAGGAATGCTTGATGGAAGGCTTGGAGATCATTTATACTATGGGGGGTTAAGCCTTTAAACCATTTTCTTACTTCTCCCCCCAAACTCTGAGAAAATAGTCTAAGTTTGATAGAATCATCATCAATTTCATTTCTGTCAAAGTAGTCATTCATTTTATCCACATGTTGTGATGCAGTTGTAGTATTACTGGCATCATACAATGGTATTTTGGACTGATAGTCCTGTGGAAGATTGACCAGGGGTACAGGAAGGACTAAGGGAGCATACCACGCTGCCATGATAGGAGGTGGGGGTGGATTTACAAGAGGTGGATTAACAAGAGGGAAAGTGGGTTGGAATGGAGTGGTTTGGACAGTGAATGTAGGATGAACAGATGTGGATGGACCAGGAATATACTGTTGAGCTGATCTTGGATGAGAGACACCTAAATTGTAAAGGAAATGCAGATCAGGTGGTGTTGTTTCTCTACTACCATGATTTTCACTTGTTTCTAGTGATGAAAGTAAATACTCAGAGTCTATATGAATTATATCATCAAGTGACCTAGCTCTAAATGGATTTATTAAGTCAACTTGTGATTGTTGTAGAGCTGCAAGATTTTCAGGAACTGAATTAGCTCTCAAGGGTGATCTGAAAACAGTTGAAAATTTTATCTTAGGAGACTTCCTAAGGATAATTTCCGGGTTATCAACTATCTTAGATGGGTTCGGGTCAGGATAGGCTCTAGTATGAATCTTTCTAGGAGCCACTATGCAGTGTTTTCAGACCCTACTAAACAAGAAAAGTTCAACCAGATATGATAATATTTAAGAGGTTAACTGATCTTAAAATAAGAAAAATTTAATTCTAAATTCCTTTAACTGAATTTGAGATATGTTATAATGATAAGGGTTCCTCCCAGTGGAGTCTTAAGGTCTGTTTAGGATCGTGGAGTTGCCAAGTGGAATTTTTTAGCTCTTTTGTAGGTAAAAGGTTTTATGGTCCACCACCATGTTTATTAAATACCAATCTGAAATATTTTGGGTTTTTCTGAGTTATTTTTCAGTCCTATTGGTTCTTAAGAGTGTCCTAAATCTGTTTCAAAACTTAGCTACGGTTATGAGACAAAGACAGTCTGCTTTTATGTCTAAGCTACCTGATCTTTCAAGGTTAGATAAACTCTTATGAGAATCCCAGGGTTTGCCTAGTTTGTCACTGATTCAAACAAGTTTTACCATGATTACCATGTGTTTGGTAGTGCTTGAAAAGGGATGCTTATACTCACTTCACAATGTTCTTGAATGAAGGTTTTTCTGAGGTCTTAAAGGTACCTAGGTTAAAAAACACTCAAAATTCCCCAACAGAGTCACCAGAAGATGTTATCTCCTTGTAATTTTCAAGATTGACAAATTCAAACTGAAGAGAGAACATTATTTCAACCACTTTGGGATTCTAGGATCTACCCCTCCTGAATCCGGAGAGGGATCTCTCCAATAAAGTGCAAAGATTGATTTATGTATGAGTCTTTTTGGGTAATGATATTAGGCTAGTTATTAAGCGCAAGGGTTTTGTTTTGTTTTGGATGGTTGAGCATGATTATTATTTGGGTGGTAAGTCCTAAATGGAAAGAGTTTCAAAGGTGTGAATTTGCAAGTAATCAGAACAAGATTTGGCTAAAAATATAGATATAACGCTGGTTTTTAGTCCATTGGGCTATGGATTCATAAAAAGGTTTTAATTGTCCAACAATTCAAGAGTGGTCCAAGGGGCAAGTCATCTATATCACAAGATCATTGAGATTAAATGATGGAATGGAAAAAATAAAAGTGTTGGAGGGGTGGAAACTGATAATAATTTCAACAAGGATTTATAGTCAATCCAAACAAGAAAAAGCCTTTAAGTAACTGTTTAAAACCAACCAA
Source organism: Pinus albicaulis (assembly GCA_034641835.2). Classification (NCBI taxonomy): domain Eukaryota; kingdom Viridiplantae; phylum Streptophyta; class Pinopsida; order Pinales; family Pinaceae; genus Pinus; species Pinus albicaulis. The sequence continues at coordinate 424,559,902 of CM076579.1, read as the reverse complement.
AGGGCAGGGCCCACCATAAACCTATTTGGACAAGCTCGTATTAAAGCAAACTCAATAGACAAAACGATCCAGTAATCCGCATAATTACCTTCAGAAAGTATGAAAACAGATAAGAGAAACAAAGTGTAACTTAAGATCAGATAAGATAATTTTAAATCTAGTCTGCTTTCAACAAACACTTAGGGAAACTTTAATAATTACCTTTGGAGAATAGAAGCTAGAAACAAGGCAAACCATCACTTTTCTATTCTAACTTTAATTAGAAAATAATGAAAATCACATTCAAGAAAAACGTTTAAAGCAAACAATAGGACAAGGGAACGCCAGCATTCCTAACTGCTTTAACTGTATTGAATCATTCTTAAAAAAACAAATTGGAGGAAAACATTGAGATAAAGCTTATCAGTCAGAGAAGGGTACTGTAAACAGTAAGTCCTAACTCTATGCTTGTTGTTCTTTATCATGCATGAAAGGAGAAACAAATAACAAAGAAAAAAGCACTTCACCAGTGACATAGACCAGGATCCCAAGAAACAGCTTGTATATAGAAGTCAAACTAGTTACATCTTTAAGTCCAATGTTTCAGTTCAGCAATCATCTTCACTTCTCAGCGTAACTTATCTAATCACAAACAGAGCTTCAAGAGCCTTTGAACACTATTTACAAGTAGAAGTTCCGAGCACAAGTATATTTCAAAGTTTTGCAACCAACATTTACAATGAACCCCTCAATAATATTTTATAGGAGGATGAGGAGGTCGAAAAAGAAAAGATCTATGGGTTCAATTAATACAGTTAATGCTTCTCAGCCTTTGAGGGGCTCAATGGAGAAGTTTTACAGATATTTTCCTGTATTAATTGGTTTACATTAAGTATTTAAGCTCGGTGGGATGATTTTGTTGACTTTGAGGCTCTGTGTCATCTCTGTCGTAACTCAGCAGATATTTTGCAATATGTTCTTCGGCTGAATTAACTGTTCGACTGTTGTGAGGCAAATATCCTCTGTTCTGGTCATTACTTGGCCTCTGTTGAATGCTGTGAGGCCACAGGTGGCAATATGGTAGCTGAGAGGAATCAATTTGCCTCTGATGTGGCAGTGGAGGCATCCTCTGTCTGATAAATATTCTTGATTTGCCTTTAACTTTGTTTAATTTAGTGGATTAGGCTTTTGATTTTCGATCTTAGCCGTAATCCATTAAACTGTGGAATTAATTTTTAATCTTCTGTTCTGCTGTGGCTAGGTCTTTGACACTGATACTCTTTGATTTGTTTTAATTCTCTGTGTCTTTTTTATGTGCAGGTGCCACAGAGGGTTGATATGGCATCAGTGCTCATGATGCACTAATGAAACGTGATGTAGAACCCTGTGGAATGATTTTTCTTTATGTATAGAGGCGTGGGGGATTTTCATCCCCAGCCTTTGGTTTTCCTTTAATATAATGGAAAAACCATCAAAACCTGCAAAATACCCAAAAAATGTTATAAAATCCTGCATATTTAAGGTTTAACTGCTTCAGAGGTTGCGTGTTAGGTCACAGCCGTTGGATGAAAGCATCCAACGATGGAGATGTGCTTGTGAGGGTCAGATAGAAGGTGGTTGGAAGAATGGCGTAGAGGATTAAGTCCGAGCTGTAGATCTGTTTTGATCAACAATCAAGACAAATTGGGGAAAAATTAATGTGAAGGGGTCACATATACTATGTAAATGGCAGAAAATGTGAAAAAATACAAAAGAAAAGGGAAAAATCACTTTGGTGGAAGAAATCTATTTGAAATGAAACTTGGGGTTTCACAAATGATCATGATCCGTTAGATCAGATTTGGCCCTGAGGTCAATGGCGGAGATCGCTCGTTGAAAACCTTTGGATTATGACAGAGGGCGATAGTGTAATGAGAGGTTGAACACGAGCCTTTGATCTGCAGAGATCAACGGCGGGGAGCGCACGCGATACAATATAAAAGAAAATGAGGAAAGTGGTTTCGAAGGGAAAAATAGTTGATTTCACGTGGTGATAAGGCGGGTAGGTGGTATTGTCTTTTCGAATGCGATATGCATCCCCGCCCAACACGTGGCATCAGAAAACAACTTATATCACGTGATTTTGGGGAATTAACGCCTGTGCTTAAAGTTATGTGATATGGAACGCTAGCCGTTAGATCTGGAGCCTCAGATCAAATGGTGGGGAGCAAGCGTGATATTGATAAGATGCGTGGGCGGAACGAGGTGGGGATAGAGAAAGGCGGTTTTAATATGAGCCGTTAGATCTAATTTTGGATGGCGGAGATCAGATCTAGAGGGAGGTAGGACCCATAGGGGTCGGGCTTGTCGGGGTTAATATGGGTCGTTGGATGGAACAAATCAACAGCTCAGATGTGATCTGTGCGTTAAATGAAAATAATACAAAGGTGGAGAATGGGTTAATAAGGGTCGTTGATCTACAGAGATCAACGGCTGAGATTTGGCCAAAAAAATTATGAAGCGAGGTGCATGAATTTAACCAAAGTCGGGAGATGTAATCTGGACAGTCCGATCTGGACACGTGGATGGCCCAGATGCAATCGGAGCTTCGTGATCGGCGGGGCAATGGACAGGGAGGGCGCCGAAGCGATTAACTGTGGGTCGTCGATCTGCAGATCAGATCAATGGCGGAGAACTCATCGGGGAATCGCCAATCGGAGACAGTGAAAAATATTAACGTGCCCAATGAGATTTTCCGATGCGAGATTGCGTGGGCCATCAGATTGGTCCAAGATCAATGGCAGAGATGGGCTCTAACCAATGAACGAGCGAGACCACATTATAATATATAAAACCAAAATTTTAATGAAAAACAAAGGTTTTTATGGTGTTAGGCAGGTTATTTATAAGGATTGGTGCCCGGTTGCAGGGCCTGGATATATGGAAAAAGAAAAGGCCCAGGGCTTATATGTATAAGGGCCAATCACATCGGAATTTTGGTGCGGGTATTTCAATCTACCCATTTGGAATTTCTCCGATGCGAGATCGCGTGGATCGTTGATCGGGTTTTTAAGATCAATGGTGTTTATTAATAAAAAGAATGCACCGGCGCGTTTAGTTAAAAACTTAGGAAAAATGGGTTTTATGAATATACAAAGGGAAAACGTGATCGGGAATGGTTTATAGACAAATTTTAGGACCCGATTGCAGGTTCTGAGGTTATATGAAGCGGCAATGGGATCGGGGCTTATATATAATGGAGCCAATTGACATCGGAGGTTTATGAAACAAAAAGTGTTGCTCTCATGGCAAATACTCTGATGCGATAAGCGCTTTCAGCTTTTAACTCTTGGTATTTCCATAGAAAACAAGGGATCGGGATTTATGTATAAGAGGGCCAATCGCATCGGAATTTTTATAAAGGCCAAAAGACTTGCGTTCTTCATTTGTTTCCGATGCGATAAGCGCTGAAAGGGTTTAGCGCTTGGTTCTAGCGCCAGGGCATGTGTGGGGAAGTGGTTTGGACTTAGCCCAAAGGGGCTTAATCCCATAGGGGCTAACATGTCGCACGATATTCTTCCATACAGACCATCCTTGCTCTCTCAGTGCAGATGGGTTGGCACATTCATCAGATGGATGTGAAGACTACATTCCTTAATGGGATCATTGAGGAAGATGTGTACATTGATCAGCCTGAAGGATTTGAGATCTTCAGCAGCGAGTCGCATGTGTGCAGTCTCAAAAGATCATTGTATGGGCTGAAACAAGCACCCCATGCTTGGTACACTCGGATCGACAGTTATTTCACTGGACTTAGCTTCACCAAGAGTGAGGCGGATGCAAACCTGTACCAGATTGTGGTTGAGGTTAAGCTTTTGATCATTGTACTTTATGTTGATGATCTAATACTAACAGGCGATGAGCAGTTGATACACTCATGCAAGGTAGATCTTGAAAAGGAGTTTGAGATGAAGGATTTGGGCCTCCTTCATTATTTCCTTGGATTGGAAATAGTAGCGGGAAGGTGAATTGTTTGTGTCTCAAGGCAAGTATGCCAAGGAGGTACTAGAGAAGTTTCACATGCAAGGCTGCAAGCCTATCGACACTCCTCTTCCAGGAAATTGGAAGAAAGAGGATGCTACATCGGCAGAGGTAGTGGATGCCACTGTTTATCGATATTTGGTGGGTTCGCTCATGTATTTAGTCAACACAAGACCAGACATATGCTATGCGGTGAACCAACTTTCACAAGCGATGGTTAAGCCTACCAAGCTCTTTTGGAAGGTAGGAAAGCATGTCCTGAGATATCTCAGGGGCACATCTGAGTATGGTTTATGGTACAGACAGACGGATGAGGTGAAGTTGCATGGCTTCACGAATGCAGATTGGGCAGGAAGCCCAACAGATAGAAAGAGCACATCAGGAGGGATTTTCAATATCGGATCTACGACAATTTCTTGGTACAGCAAGAAACAAAGATCTGTGGCACTCAGTTCAACGGAAGCAGAATACATGGCAGCAAGTTTAGCTGCATGTGAGGCTATCTGGATGAGGAAGATTTTGGTTGGTTTGTTCGATTCACATTTAGATCCCGCAGTGATTCATTGTGATAATCAGAGTTGCATTAAACTCTCGGTTAATCCTGTGTTTCATGATAGATCTAAACATATTGATATCAGGTATCATCATATCAGAGATTTTTTGCAGTGGAAGATCATGTTGCTTCAGTACATTCCCACGAAGGATCAGGATGCAGATATTCTGATGAAGGCACTCACTAGGAGAAAATTCGAATACCATAGAGGCAGGATCGGGGTGAAGGATAATCCCTATATTTTTGAGAGGGAGTGTTGAGATTCAACAAGATGATGAGCTTACTGAAAAGAGTCGCCTTCACTAAGTGGGCCCGCAGGCTATTTTTGGCACAAGTCTATTTTTAGACTATGTCTATTTTTTAGACATGATGATCATATTTCAAAAGTTGCAGGATGCTATTTGTGGATGGTTGATCAAGTTGGAAAAATATATGAAATTATATTTTTAGAATATTGGGCGAAGTATATTTATAGATCATCAATCTAAAAATAGATGCATGTCGATTATTATTAGCTCTTAATAATAATCAGACTCTAAACAACAACTTATTCTCTTGGAGCACTTCAGTTCAATGCATAGATGTGGCACAGCAGCTGACAGAAGGAATTACGCTATTCCTAAGGGTTTACTGGAGCTAATGCATGGAGGGCTCAGTTAGAACTCAAGTGGCAAAGTTATGACATAGTTGGAAGAAGTAGTTATGAAGTTGTATTCAGTTTAACTCACTTAGACTCAGTTGAGCTAGTTGTATCTAGTCTAACTGATTGATACACTAGTGAGAGTTGAGTGAATTAATTATTTAATTAATTCATAAATAATAACTCATTAATCAACTGAAGAATACACCAGTTATCTACAGTGCATGGCAGTTTCAGTGGAGACCAGTGGAGAGATAGGTGAAAGGGAAAGATAGACTATCTGTTGTGACTATAGTGATGCATTGATTGCATCACACACTCAGTGGAGATGCCAATGAGGATTGCGCAGTCAAGGATGGAGTAATTCGAATTCATTCTGAGCTATTCTTCAGCAGAGATTGCGCAGTAGAGGCAGGCTAGCAGGTGGCAAAGATCGGTGCATGAATTTGCAAGATTAGGCCTTTTTAGTGTATGACGATTGTACTGTACTGAGAGATTGTGATAAGATTTGCATGTTTGTATGATATTTTCATATGATCTCCATGTTACATAATATATATTTGGGGTTTTCAGCTTCAGGCTTTCCCGGTTAAAAACTGTGTTATGTGCGATTGATAATTTTTGTTTATGCTTCACATGTTTGTGCAATTAATTTTTCCGCAAAAGATTAACAAGTGGAATAGATTCAGTATCTTACATAAAGTTAAATAGTGTGAGATCAGGTGGATCTTGGACATATGCATGCTTAGTGCATATAATTTCTACAGTGTTGTTGGTGATTTACACTGCTCCATCCTGAATCTTTCTAGCAGACTTCTAGCATACTTCCCTTGAGTAAGAAAAGTCTGTCCAGAATCTTTCCATACTTCCAGACCCAAACAATAATGGAGATTTTTGAGATCTTTCATTTCAAATACTTGTGATATCTGCCGTTTGATTTCTTTGATCAGAGTATCTGCATTCCCTGTTATAATCATATCATCCACATATAAAGAAATCAAAGTAATTTGCCTTTGTTTATTATACTTGGTATACAGATTTGGATCATTCAAGCTCTTATGAAAACCATGCTGTAAGAAGAATGAATCGATCTTCTCATACCACGAATGGGGTGCTTGTTTTAAACCATATAATGCCTTTTTCAATCTATAAACAAGATTTTCCTGCCCCTTTTTAATAAACCCTTCAGGCTGAACTAAATAAATATATTCTTTCAAATCACCATTCAGAAATGCAGACTTAACATCTAACTAGTGTAGCTTCCACTTGTATTTTGTAGCTAAAGATATTAGCATTCTAATGGTATTTAATTTCGCTACAGGAGCAAAGGTTTCATCGAAATCTATTCCCTCTTGTTGTGAATAACCCTTTTCTCCCAGTATAGCTTTAAGCTTTTCTATACTCCTATCTGCATTCACTTTAGGTTTATACAACCACTTACAACCTATGGGTGTTTTTCCTTCAGGTAATTCAACTAAATCCCAAGTATGGTTTCTAGTAATTGATTCAATTTCTTCATTCATTGCAGCCCTCCATGCATCAAATTGACTTGCTTCTTTATAATTTATGGGTTCTACAATGTTTAAAATACTTTTCATTAAAGCATAGTCTTTCATTCTGGCTGGTAATTGAGTCTTCCTACCTGATTTCCTCGGTAGGGGACTTACCTCAAATCTGACTGCTTCAGACTTATATGGGCTTGCCTTATTGACTACATCACCTATTTCTTCTTCTTCTTTCTGCTCCTGCTCCTGATTATCCCCGTTGTCTTCTTCCATCACTAATGGAATGTGCCATTCATCATTACTGTCATCATTTCCTTCCTCAAACTGTTCATGAAATATTACATCTCGACTTGCAAATATTTTATGAGTCACAGGATTAAATAACTTGTATGCTTTAAACTCAGTGCCATATCCTACAAAGATACATTTCATGGCTTTAGGATCTAACTTCTTTCTATCCACGTTGGGTATATGAGCAAAAGCTTTTGACCCAAATACTCTTAAATGACTTACTGCTAGTTTGAATCCATATAATGCTTCAAAAGGGGTTTTGAAGCCACGACATTTAGTAGGACTCCTATTATTTAGATAAACAACAGTTTTGATGGCTTCCACCCAGAAACCATTTGATAGACCCTTACTTGAAGCATACTCCTTGCACACTCCACAAGAGTTTTGTTCTTTCGTTCTGCCACTCCATTCTGCTGTGGTGTATGAGGCACTGTAAACTGTTGAAAAATCCCATGATATCTGCAAAAATTCATGAACTCTCCTAACTTGTATTCTCCCCCTTGATCTGAGCAGAGAATTTTTATACATTTTCCTGTCTACTTTTCCACCAAAGTTTTAAATTCTTCAAAACATTGAAAGGTCTGAATCCTTTTACTCAAAAAATATATCCAAGAGAATCTAGTGTAATCATCAGTAAACAGAAGAAAATAATATGCACCACCTAGCGACCTAGTCTGCATAGGTATGCATATATCTGTATGCACCAGCTCTAGAATATCTCTTTCCTTTCTATTAAAATGCAGAGGAAATTCTTCTCTATGCATTTTCCCTAATGCACATCCATCACAATCTAACTGAACACTATGGAAAACAGGGAGTCCATTGACCATACCTTTTCTCTGAAGTAACATGAGGTCTTGTAAATTAAGATGACCGAATCTCTGGTACAAGAGTTTTTCGGCTGTCAATCTTGTTGCAACCATGGCTTGCTGTGGCATGTTTTTCACATCTAATCTGTACAAGCTCCCCACATGCACCCCTAATGCAACTGATTCCATTTTGCTATCCTTTATGACACAGTGGGTCTTGAAGAATTCAACTAGCATATCCTGATCAATTATCATAGATACAGAGATCAATTTTTTCCTAATCCCGAGCACATACAATACATTCTTAAGGTGTCTGATGTCACTGCTAGGTAACTTTACCGGAATATCACCGTACCCTTGGATCTCATATCCTCTGTCATCTCCTAAATAAATTTTAGATCCACATGAAGTTTCTTCAAGAAATTCAAACCATTCTTTCTTACCTGTCATATGTGAGGATGTGCCAGAATCGACATGCCATAAGTCATCCTCATCTTCCTTAGAAGCTGAAAGAGCACAATCAGCTGTAAATAGTCGAAGTTCATGACTATGGTCTTCATATTCATCAACAAAGTATCATTTGTGCTTTCTCTGCTTATTCCTTTCTTCGTCTGTCTGCCTCTTATAATAGTCCCTAATTTGGTGGCCAATTTTCCCACAGTAAAAATATTTATTGTTTGAAAAATTGTTTGCAGACATACCTCTAAATGGTCTCTTCTGAAACGTGCTACCTCCTCTCTGTTGTTGCTGTGACTGCTTCCCTCTAAATTGTCGCCTCTTCGCCATCAGAGCAAGATCATCACTATGTAGTTTTAAATTCTGCCGCCGCTCTTCTTCTTGTAGCAAGATTCCTGTCAATTCTTAAAATGTAGGGGGTTTCTCCCTCACTGCCAATCCTGTGATGAAAATTTGATATTCATCCTTCATTCCATTCAATGTAATTGTGACTAGATCGGAATCAAACACCTTCTCTCCGATGTCTCCCAATCTGTCCTTTAGGTCTTTAACCCTCGCAGTGAATCCAACAGCAGATTCATTATCCTCCATCCTCATCGCAAACAACTTGCCTTTGAGATACAATATGCGATTTTTATTTTGTGTCTGGTATAAATTCTTAATCGTCATCCAAATATCAGTGGACGATTTTTCATCTCTAATATGTGGGATAATATTGTCCTTAACAGACATCTTTAATATAAATTTTGCTTTGTTTTCCCTTTTATCCCAGTCTTGTTCCTGTTGTCGAACTCAGTCTCTGCTCATCGCCTATGACAATCAACCACGCATTTGCTCCCTCAAGCAATGTCTGTAGCTTGAGCTTCCAATTGGTAAAATTAGACCCATCAAGTTTGCCAGACTCGTTGAGATATGATTCTATGCTATTATACATAATGAACTGATAAGCTTTTAGATCCTCTAAGAATAATTCTAACCAACTGAATAATTACAAGCTACACTAACATAAATTCAATACATACCAGATCCTGATTACAGATCTGCCACCAACCTGGTCCGATCTCATGATTCACCACCACCAGGTGAATTGCATGCGTTGAACCTCCAACAAATGTGTCTGCAACTCAAATCCACCACCACTAGGCAAATCGCATGTGTAGCACCTCAAAAAATGTGCCTGTAACTCCGATCTACCACCACCGGGCAAATCCGCAACTCCGATCTACCACCACCGGGAAAATCTGTAACTCCGATCTACCACCACCGGGAAAATCCTCAACTCCGATCTACGACCACTGGGAAAATCTGCAACTCTAATCTACCACCACCGAGCAAATCCTCAACTCCGATCTACCACCACCGGGAAAATCTGTAAATCCGATCTACCACCACCGGGCAAATCTGTAACTCCGATCTACCACCACTGGGCAAATTTTTAACTCCGATCTACCACCACTGGGTAAATCTTATGTGCAAAACCTCCAAAGAGAGAGATTGGCGCTTTCCCGAGGAAAAAATCTGCGCCCAAATAAAATCCATGTGAGCAACCAAATTGGCGCAGGTATGGCTTAAACAGACGTGCCAATCGTGTGTTCTGGCGTGATGGCACAGGTATGGACCTAACAGTCACGCTAATTGCGTGTTTCAGCGCGACTACCAGCGGAAAAAGTGCGCCAAACCTCTTTTTCTCAGAGATTAATCAATCATCCGAGACCTGTGAGCACAACACTCCTGTGTACACCATAGCCACGAAGGCTCTATAGCTAGTAAGGCTCTCAAAAAAACAAATTAGGCTCACCCAACCTGAGCTCTGATACCAAGATAAAAACTGAACTGAATAGAAGTTGCAGCTCACAGGTGAGTACTGCACCTGGAGACTACACTCAAACGGAGAGTACACTCATCATTCATTAATGGAATGATACAACTATAAGTACATCACAAAGAATCAGGGAGTTGTAAACAAACTCCTATATCCTAGGAACTAATCCTAACTTAAGGAGCTACGTTATAACAATGTAATCATTTCTCCATTAATATACAAATAATATTAATTATTTCCAACTATCAATTTAATTTGATTTTCAGAATATTATCAAAATTTAAAATCAAATTAATTTCACCCACAAAAATTAAAATTTTCATTAATTTTTCAAAACATTCTGAAAATCTTGAATAATTAATTTCAACTGGAAGTATAGATACATGTTCGCCAGAATTGCAACATGCTTGCCTATATTAAAGTTAGTTTAACGTAATCTTTTGGTGGGGAGGAATATCAGCTTTAGCTTTTTTTTCAACAGATGTAACATGCAAATATGTTCGCTAGAATTGTATGGAGTTGTCTTTAGTGCGACTTTTTGGAGTTTCAGGTGTTGGAATCTGGTGAAAAAATTTGAACTAAAATCTTGGTTTGTTATTTAAAATAGTTTTTTGACTTTATATATGGATTCAACACTCTCAAAAATCCCTAGGACACTTTGATTGTGCAAAGCTAACAATCAAACTTCTTTTTTCAATAAATTCCTGCCAAATTTTAAAAAAATTACAATGAAAAAAACCACCATAAAAACCTTTAAAAAATCGCACTAAAAGCTATCGAAATTGTGCATATATAACATGCAAACATGTCCGCTACAATTGCAAGTAACATGTTTGCCTATATTAATGTTAGTTAACCTAATCCTTAGGCGGGGAGGAATAGCAGTTGTAGCTCTAACTTCTATACATTTCGTTTATAGAAAAATGTGCTTTAATAGTTTTTTAAAGATGTACTTTTGTCGTGGGCATATGCCAAAGTTATTGTTTTGAAGAAAGATAAATAATAGTATACGTCAAAATTCGAACAGCATGATGATGAGCGTGCTTACAATTTATAGGCATTGAAATTTGAAAAAGGCGTTGCAAATCCCCATACATTTAAAAATTGGATCCCAATTTAGTTCTAAATTCACAGAGCTAACTTCCTATCAAAAAGTGGATTCCAATTTAGTTCTGAAATCATAGAGCTAACTTCCTATCAAATTTTAATTTATTGGTATCTCAGCTTGGGTGAGAGGAACACATCCAATGTAATCGAGAGTAAGAAATCCGTAATACAGAGAATCTCCCCTCTCTCTCCCTCTCTCTCTCACTCCACTTTTCTCTTTGTATGAATTTGTTCTTCCCTACCTCTCTCCCCTTCCAAATCCATCTCCTTTTTCTCCCTCTCTCCTCCTCTCTCTCCCTCCCTCTACCCTCCTCTCTCTCAAGTCATCTCTCTCCCTTTCTCTCCCCTTCTCACTTTCTCTCTCTCTCTCCCCCTCCAACCCTATCACTATCTACCTCCCTCTCCCCCCCTCCATCTTCATTTCTCCATATCTCTCTCTTACCCCGCTCTCCCTCTCTCTATCTTACCCTTCTCTCCCTCTCTCTCTCTTCATTCCTCCTCTCCCATCTCCTTTATTTTATCTCCTTCAATGCAAGCGATCAAATAGGATTAGAAATCACCATCTACATTGAAATCAATGTGTATAGTGCAAGAATTATTCTTCCCTCTCTCCCCCCTCCAGGGAAAATTTTAGGGGCTAATATTCGTAGGTGGGCTAATTTTCCATGCTTTTTCTAAAAAAACGATTCGTTAATTTCATTTTTTTCTAAAACTGATTCGCCCAAATTTTATATTACAAAATTATTTTATCTTAAAAATTGCAAAATTTTATATAGAGACTGTATAAAATTATTATAAATTTGAGTACTTTAAAAAAAATATTGTCAAGCATTTTATATATTGCATATGATGGACTACAAGGTTCACCAAGGTTTCTAAACTTCAAGATAAATTTCCATCCTTCAAATTTTCCTTGCCCCCCTCCATCTATATCTGTATCTCCCTCTATCTCTCCTTCTTTATCTCTCTATCTAACCCCCCCCCCCTCAAACACGCATGCTTTCTCTCTCCATATCTATCTATATCTCCCTCTCTCTCTCTCTTTATTATTTCCTCTCTTCACCTATCATCTATATATCTATCTCTCTTTGTCTCTCTATATCACCCCCAAAACATACACACTCTTTATCCATATTTATCTATCTCTCTCTCCCTACTCCTTTCTGTTGACACCTAATCCTAAGGGATTGGGTGAGATTGTATATTATTGTAATTTAGTAAATAAGGATGGCAAAGAGATATTGGGAAGTGAATCCCAATAGTCTTACCTCCATGTATAAGTACACACACAATCTCCATATAATGCATCTTCAGTTTTGCGGAGTTACCTCCTGGCCTGACATCGTATTAGAGCCAGTCCATTTTTTGGCATTCCTGCCCTTGGTGTAACTCCCTCCTATCTATGTTCTGCATTTTTGCAGATTTTCACTGTGCATCTAGATTTTTACTACTCCTGCTACATTCAAAATTTTTGCTGCATTCTGGCTTCTCCTGATAGACCTTCCTCTCTACCTCTGCTCCTTCTGCCATTCTGGAATAATTCTGAATTTTGTTTTTTAGCAAATTCTTCTATCAATTTTTGCACACAATTGTGCAAAATCTGCTCCAAAATTGTCTTGACAATCACTCCCTTGGCAGCTCACTCCCCTCACATTGCCTCTCGCTCCTCACAATCACGCATTCCCTCGCCTCACGTCTCCTCTCCCCCTTCCATTCGCTCACAGCCGCACGCAGCTCTCCCCACACACCCACAACCCCTCGCATGCACCCTCTTGGAGCTCCTCACCCCTCCCTCACACTGCACCCTCATCCTTCTCTCCCCACCCCCTCTCGGTGCTCCCCACACACCCGCTCACCCCCGTTCTCCCTCCCCTGCCACTCCTCTCCCTGCTCATCCCCATTTCTCCTCACTCCTTCACTTGCATTCCCCCATTCCCCGCTCACTCCTGTCACTTCGTTCCTCCTAACCCATCGTTCCCCCTCACTCCTGCACACCCCTTCCCCCTCACCTCTACCTACTCACCTCACCTCCCTTGGCCCTCCCCTCCTGTCCCCTCCACTCGGCCCTTCCCTCCCCTCCCGTCCCCTCCTCTCGGCCCTTCCCTCCCCTCGGCCTGTGCCGCCCCCTCCCTACATAATTTTTTTTTACAGAAACCCCGCCCCACCCCCCTCCCTGCATAACTTTTTTACAGAAAATACCCCCCCCCCCCCCACAAAGAAAAAGCCTCCCCTAGTAAACCCCACCCACCCAAGAAAATTCCTCCCTTAGTAAATATATCCCCCAAAAAATACCTCCCCCAAATAAACCCTCCCTCAGATAATACCATTGTGTTTTTTCACCAAATTTTTTTACCAAAAAAAAAAAAAATATTTTTTTTTTTCGCAGAATTTAAACCATAATTGAGTTTTTTTTTACCGTGACAGCAAAGTGATTTTCTTTTTCTTCAAAAGAATGCATTCTCTCATATCCATTGTGGGAGTTGTTCTCTTCGGTAAGGAAAACGATCCTGAATGGTCTCAGAAAATCAAGCACACTCTCATTTTAAAGAGTCATGGAGAGAAATTTATGAAGGAGAAGGAGACCATCCACCAACAAAGCCCACTTCAGAAAAGGAGATCTCCATTTAGGAAAACAAGAACTGCAAGGCATATGCCTTGATTACAGCATCCGTAAATGAAGAGGTGAGTCGCCATATTACACCGTTTTCAAATGCCTATGAAGCCTTGAGAAAACTAAAATAACTCTATGACTCACATTCATAACTTGAAATTGTTCAATTAATGATTAATTTTTTCAACCTTGAATTGAAAAATGATGACCCTCTTACTTTAGTTTCAGAAGTAAGATCTATCATGCATGACATTAATAATATTGGTGTAGAAGTTGACATACCTCTCATAGCATATGTTAAGGCATTGTATCCCACTTACTCACATTACCTTGAGTCATTGCAAACAAGTGGAAACCTCATGAAAACCACCTTTGATTCCCTTGAGAACAAGTTTGTAGAAAGAGAGAAGGCTTTTGGAAAGATGACAACACCTCTGTCTTCTAAAGAGGCTGTATGTTTTGCACATAGAGAAAAGGGTCATGTTCAAGATTCTTTGAGAGGAAGAGGAAGAAGAATTTCAGAGGAAGGGGGGGTGCAAACAAACTCAAAGTGAAAAAAATGATCTTAATTTCTTACGCTGCATTAAATACTGGCATGATGCATCTGCATGTAAGTTGCCTTGGGATAAAATTGAGCAGCAAAGAAATCAAGAAAAAGGTAAAACTCATGACGGAGACAAAGGTAAAGCACTTGAATCCGCTCACTATGTTGTAGCACATTGTAATAATGGAGTAACTTAAGACTTATTTTATGTTTCATTTACTTATTGGAGAAATGATTGGTTGTTAGATTCAAGAGCAACATGTCACATGAAATTTGGAAAATATTTTTTTGAAGAATTTACTGACAAATTTGATGGACCAGTATAGCAGTATACTTCACAGATAAATCCAAACTCAAGCCATCAGGGCTTGGCACAAACAGGCTTAAGTTTCCTGGTCTTCCTGATCATCTTCTACATGAGGTTCTATAACTCCCTCAATTGAGGAGAAACTTGTTATCCTTGGTCCACATCTGCCAGCAAGGACACTCCATTCATATGTTTGATGGCAAGCTTGAGGTCAGAAAAGCATCAGATCGCTCACTTGTCATGGAGGGAATAGAAGAAGGAAGACTCCTGAAGCTGCAAGGTTCCTATGCTCATGCACAAAACATTGCATTAAATTCACATCATGATGAAGGTACATTCCCATCAAGTCTTTTATGGCATGCTATATTTGGACAGTTAAACTATGAAAGACTTCAATTGTTGAAGAAAAATGGTGTTACTGGACTACCTACAATTCCTAGGAAACTTAAGCAATGTGATGCTTGTATTCTAGGAAAGCATAGCAAACAACCATTATATGATTCACATTCAAGAGCACATAGAAAAATTGAGCTTATTCATTCATATTTATGTGGCCCTATGCCTGTTGCTTCTACAAATGGAAATAAATATATGATGACATTTATTTATGATTACACCACAATGTGTTGGATTTACTTATTGAAGAAAAAATCTGATACTTTTCAAACATTCAATAATTTTCATGCATGGATTGAAAATGATGCAAAAACTCATATTGCCTCTTTGTGCAATGATAATGGAAAAGAATACACTTCAAACGAATTTGAAAACTATCTTCGTCAACATGGGATCAAACATCAAACAACTATGCCCTATAATCCCCAATAGAACAGTGTAGCTGAAAGATTGAACAGGAAAATTTTAAATATGGTTCGCTCCATGATGTTTTTTAAGAATGTAAAATTGATGTTTTGGGCTGATGTAGTTCTATGTGCTGTATACATAAAGAATATGTTTCCTTCAAATTCAATTAGAAACAAAACTCCTTGTGAAATGTGACATCGCCACATTCCTTCAGTAAAGCATTTCAGGGTCTTTGGTTCCACTTGTTATGCTTTGATACCTAAGGTACAAAGGAATAAACTTGGTGCTAGAAGTAGAAAATGTATCTTCTTGGGGTATTCCAATACCTCCAAAGGATATCGTCTCTATGATGAAGTTAATAAGAAGTTTGTAGTAGCAAGAGATGTTAGATTCCTTGAATCTTCCAAGACTGACAATGTTGTTGAGCGACAACTTGATCACTTGGATAGATTCAATCATGCAAAGTATTTTCAAGAATTTGATAATCAGATTCCACACCTTGAAGGGGGGATTCCTATACTAAATGAATCTGTGGAATCATTTTTTGAAGCACTCTCTCCCCCACATGAAGAACCAACCACGGAAGACACCTTGAACAATGTGATTGATAGAATTGAGAGATTGAATCTTGATTCAATTCCAAATCAGTCAAATGAGCAGCTTGGGCCATCTTAGAAAGGTCCCCCAAAATGGTTGACAAAGACACTAGAAAACGTTCGTCCCGATGAGGTTGGAAAGACAGGAACAAGAAGTTCCACCAAACAAAACGGAGGTGACATAGATAATTCTGATTCACCTATCGATATGGATATTGCTTATAACTGTGAATTGAATTTGTCTACATATCATGAACCATATTCCTTCAAAGAAGCCACTTTTCATGTTGAATGGAATGAAGCAATGCAAAAGGAGTATGATTCCTTGATAAAGAATGGCACTTGGAAGCTGGTTGACCCTCCTTTGAAAACCAAACCAATTGGCTGCAAGTGGGTCTACAAGAACAAGTACAAAGAAGATGGTTCACTTGACAAGCACAAAGCCTAGCTTGTGGCAAAAGGTTTTGCACAGAAAGAAGGGGCTGATTAGGAAGAAATTTTTTCCCCCACAGTAAAATGGGCCACCATCTAAACATTCTTTTCCTTAGCAGCTCATAAGGGATGGAAATTCCATCAGATGGATGTAAAAACCACCTTTTTGAATGGATATCTAAAGCAGAAAGTTTTTATGTCCCAGCCAAAAGGATTTTTTGTGAAGGGCCAAGAACAAAAAGTATGCAAACTTATAAAATCCTTGTATGGCCTCAAGAAAGCACTGCGAGCTTGGTATGAGAAATTAACTAAGCATCTTCTGAAACTTGACTTCAAACATTTTGATCTTGATGATGCAACTTTTTTTATTAGGAAAGTTGGAAAAACAATTGTATATCTTGTGGTGTATGTAGATGATCTTTTGATGATAGGGAACAATGAGAGTTATATTTCATCCATAAAGAAATAATTGAAGAAAGATTTTGAAATGTTTGATTTAGGCTATGTTCATTACTATCTAGGTATTGAAGTAATTCAACATCCTAAATTTATATTCCTTTCTCAAAAGAAGTACATTGGAGATCTTTTGAACAAGTTTTGCATGGATGAATGAAATCCCTTAACCACTCCAATGGAACAAAACGTGAAGCTCACATCCATTGAAGGGAAGGAATTCGAGGATGCAACAAAGTATAGATAGCTTGTAGGAAGCCTTATCTACCCGACTACCACCAGACCAAACATCTCATTTGTTGTTGGAATCCTCTCCAAGTTTATGCAAAAACCTTGTGAAGGACATTGGTCTACTACAAAAAGAGTTCTAAAGTACTTGAAGGGGATTCAAGACTTTGGACTCAAATATACATAGGTAAACGATTTCAGCTTGATCGGATACTCTGATTCAAACTTTGATGGGGACAAAGAAATTGGGGTGTCTACTTAAGGTTATACCATGAGTCTTGGATAAGGAGCTATCTCATGGAGATCACGCAAACAGTCACTTCTAGTAGATTCCACAATTGAGGCAGAATATGTGGCAACAGCTGAAGAAACAAAGGAAATTGTGCAGCTCAAGAAAATCCTAGAAGATTTGCAGATGAAACAAATGCACTCAACACCACTCATGATTGACAACACTGCTGTAATAAATTTTGCCAAGAACCCAAAGTTCCATAATCAAACAAAGAACATCAATACAAAATACCATATGATTCGACATCATGTTGAGGCCAAAACTATCCATCTACGTCATTGTTCCAAAAATGAGCAGATTGCAAACATCTTCACCAAAGCACTTGGAAAAGAAAAGTTTGAAAAGTTTAGAAAGATGCTTGGACTCACCAACATCCCTTCATATTAAAGGGGGGAATGTTGACACCTAATCCTAAGGGATTAGGTGAGATTGTATATTATTGTGATTTAGTAAATAAGGAAGGCCAAGAGACATTGGGAAGTGAATCCCAATAGTCTCACCTCCATGTATAAGTACACACACAATCTTCATCTAATACATCTTTAGTTTTGCGAAGTTACCTCCAGGCCTAACCCCTCCCTCCTTCTCTCTTCCCTCCTACTCTCATCTCTCCCTATCTCTCCATCTCCCTTATGACTCCCTAACTCTCTCTCTCCATATTTCTCTCTCTGTTTATTTCTTCTTACCTCCCTCTTTATATATATATATATATATATATATATATATATATATATATCCCTCCATCTCTCCTTCTTTGTCTCTCTATCACACCCCCCAAACACACATGTTTTCCCTCCCCATATCTATCTATCTCTCCCTATCTCTATCTCTCTCCATGTCCCTCTTTTATCTTTCTATATCACCCCCAAAACATACACACTCTTTCTCCATATTTATCTATCTCTCCTTCCCCCTTCCTCTCCATCTCTCTCTATCTTCCCCTTCTCTCCCTCTCTCCCCCCTTCTATCTCTATTCCCTCTTTCTCTCCTCTCTCCCTCTCTCTCCATTATCACTCCCTCTTTGTCTTCACCTTTCTCTTTATGTGTCTTTCTTCTTATGTCCTTCTTTCTTTCCCTTCATCTCTCCTCCTCTCTCTCACTTCATAGCTCTCTTCCTTCCTATCTCTCCCTTTCTCTCTCGCCTCCATCTGTCTTCTTACCTCCCTCTTTCTCTCCTTTCCTCTCTCATCCTCTCTCTCACATCCTTGCTCTCTTCCTTCCTCTCTCTCCCTTTATCTCTTGCCTCCTTTTGTCTCTCCCCCTCATTTCTCTGTCTCTCTCTCCGCCCTCTATCTCTATCACTATCTCTCCTTCTCTCCCCCTCTATCTCTCTATCTCGCCCCAAGCATATGCACTATCCCTCCATCTCTTCCTTCTCTCTCTCTCTCTCTCTCTCTCCCCACTTTTCTCTCTCTATGCGATTCTTCTTCCATCCCTCTATTTCCTTCCAACTCCATTTCTATATCCCTCCCTCTCTCCTTCTTTCTATCAAGTCCTCTCTCATCCTTCCTCTCTCTTCCTCTCACTCCCTCTATCTCTATGTCTTTGTTCTTCCCTCCCTTATATAACTAGAGTTAATATATATCATGATATATTAATATATATTATAATATAAAAATTAGATATTATAGTAAATTTAATATCGTATTAATCCTAAGTTATTAATTTGATAATATATTAATATTAATATTATATTTAATGATATTTTTTACATGACATGATAACCAAATTTTCAAATATTACAATTTTGAATTATCTTTTTAGAGATTTTAATATATCCATAGGATATGGTTTTCCTTTTAAAGATTTTTTTTACAAATATTTAATTAAAATAAATATTAAAAGATTTTAGAGCAAGATTTAGTTGAAAATAAATTTGGGTACCAGAGCACAAGTGGTTCCCTAAGGTTTTGATCTTTGGCCTAGGGAAAGTGTTCAAATGTATTTAACTTTGTCTCCTAGAGTGACTATAAGTTGTAAAGTCAAATTTAATTTAAAAGTGACTTTAAGTGATAAAGTTACTAAGTCTAATTTTAAAGTGACTTTAGTAAAATCAGTGTGAAATTAAAAAATGAAAAGTGACTTTGGAAACAAATGACTAAGAAGGTTTTTATTAAAGTAGGGTGAATTAAAAAACATAAAGTGAGAATTAAATACACATTTAATCTCAGCCCTAGATCTAAAACTATCTCAGGAATTGGGGTTCCCCAAAAGTCACTTAGGGTTAGGTTAAAGGAGGAAAATGAAAGAAAAGATCATTCAATCTTTCATGAGTATATTGAGAGAAGGAAGAGAAGAGAGTTGCAGAAATTTCTGGGCTTGAGAAAGTGAAGGAAAGGAGCAGTTCAACAAATCCGTACAGAAGCTAGAGGTTGCACGCATTTCGAGGCAGTAGTTTGTATAACATTAAATCAGCACAGTTGTTGAGGCAGATTTCCATACAACAGCAGTGGGCACATTTTTTGAGGTCCGTAAAGCAGCAAGGAATCTTAGATTTCGAGGAGGAGAAGTAGCAGTGAGCAACACACATTCCGAGGGTGAGTTGGCACGATTTTCGAGGCTAAAAGAGGCTGCTATGATTTCCATACAGTCTATACAACAATACGAAATTTCTAGCACGAATTTCTAGCACGATTTTCGAGGAGGATGTACAACATTAAATGTTGTTATCTTCTACTGTAATAAATTTATGTTATTACTGTTTTGCTAATTGGCACATTTTCTGAGGTAGAGGCAAGCAAAAAAAATGATATAAGTCTGTACATTGTTTTCTCTAATTTTTCTATATATTTCAGTTCTCTGTAAAAGCATTTTCCAGAAATAAAGAAGAGCTTTCGAACTGGTTTTCCCCAAGAGTTGGAGGGGGGTTTTCCAAGATCATATTGACCAAAAATCAGCGTGTCATTTTCTGTGTGTGTGGATGATATATTTTCTGAGTTTTTATTTCTGCATTTTCAGCACTTTGAAATTTCCAGAATTTGTGTTTTTAAAAAATATTTATTATTTCCAGATTGTTGAATGTATGGTTATGAGAATGGGCATTTAATTACATGGGAGTAATAAGGAGAAACTCATAACCGAGGTTGGGCTAAAATTTCTACAAAATATGTATTATTGGAGAGAGTTGGTTTCACAGATGTGTGTGTCCTACATTAGTATTAGTTTCTATAATCTCCCTAAAATGATGTAAACTATATTTTTGAACAATATTTCAACTTACATGACAAGTGACATCGTTACCGAGTTGTCTTCAATGTAACTTTTTAAAAAATTTTCGATTTATGGCAGGAATTCATTGAAATCACAAGTTTTGATGAGTAATCTTTGCACAATCGAAGTGTCCTAGGAGTTTTTCAGGCTGTTGAATCCATATATGCACTCAAAAAACCAATTTAAATAATACAAATCCAAATTTCACCTCAAAATTTTCAGCTAGTTTAATTAACACAAATCAAAATTTCACCTCAAAATTTTGAGCCAGATTTAGACAAGAAAATCCATTCAAAACTCCAAAATAACTGTAAAATGCACCTCTCCATACATTTATTCTCAACCACAAATTGAAAAACAAATACAAATGTGTATTACTTCACTTTGTTTCCTCCACTTTTCTTCATTAAAAGTTATACAGTTCCCAACTGTAAAACCTTACCATCTCCAATCATATCATCATATTTTAATAAATTTTGCTATCTTTGTAAAACCTTCAAATCTCCAGTCAAATCATTAAATTTTAATAAATTACTATCATTAAATCTTAGTAAATTACGGTAAAACATGCTTCATGCTTTACAAATTTTTCGGCTGCGATAGTAAATCGCCATTCACAAAGCAAAGCTTCTCGAATCAAATTCTTGAAGTGTGTTGTCTGACTGTCTATCAAAGCTTTCGAGATCATAAAAGGAAAGATACTATAAAAATATATTTTATATAGAAGTTGTTTACCGAGCACGCGAAATCGCTCGAATGACAAAAATTGTTAGAATCCGGTTAATCAAAATTCAATTAATCAAAATTCAAAAAATCATGTGCTTGGAGTGTTTAAAATCTATTTTTGATGTTGGAAATGGATTCAACTTTATCAAAAACCCGTGGGGCACTCAAAAACTCAAAGTTTAACAATTGTAAACAAGATTCTGGGCAAATCTTTGCCAATAGAAAAAGTGAGAACACTAATCAAAGCTACCAAGATCATAAAAAGAAAGATACTATCTAAAAATATATATGATTAAGAAATTTCAATTCCAGAATTTTTTGCAATATTTTAAAATCTGATGACAGATAAGAATAAAGGTAAATACTTGACTTCAATTTTATCATTCAAAATCAAAATATTTTTATAATTTAGTCTTAATTTTTCAAAATATTTCTAAAAAGAAATTTCAAAATATTTCCAAAATCTGTAATTTAGTGAATTTAGGAGAGCAAAAATTTTAAAAATAAAATAAAAAAAACAACTCAAATATTTTTTTAAATCGGCCATCAAATTTTTTTTTATAACAATGTCAAAATATAAGATCTAGTTAATTTCTATATTTCTACAATCAATTTATTTTTTCAAAATATTCTCAATATCTACAATAAAATTAATTTAAACTAAATAAATTACAAAAAAAAAAAAACCCAGAGATATTTTCCAAAATCTACAGTAAATTTAATTTAATTTTAAGAATATTATCAAAATTTACAATCAAATTAATTTCACCCATAAAAATTAAAATTTTCATTAAATTTTCAAAACATTCTGAAAATCTTGAGACATGTTAGCAGAATTGCAACATGCTTGCCTATATTAAAGTTAGTTTAAAGTAATTTTTTGGTGGGGAGGAATAGCAGCTTTAACTTTTTTTTTAGCAATCTGGTGAAAACTTTTTTTTCAGCAATCTGGTGAAAAATTTTGAGCTAAAATCTTGGTTTTTGCTATTTAAACTGGTTTTTTGATTTTATATATGGATTCAGCACTCTCAAAAACCTTTAGGGCATTTCTATTGTGCAAAGTTAGCAATCAAACTTTTCTTTTCAATAAATTCCTGCTAGATTTTAGAGAAATTACACCAGAAAAAAACCTATTAAAAATCTTCAAAAAAATCCAGAACAAGAGCAGCTTTAGCTCTAACTTCTATACATTTCGTTTATAGAAAAATGTGCCTTAATAGTTTTTTAAAGATTTACTTTTTTTCGTGGGCATATGCCAAAGTTACTGTTTCGAAGAAAGATAAATAATAGTATATGTGAAAAATCGAACAGCGCCAGGATCATCGTGCAGCTTACAATTTATAGGCATTGAAATTTGAAAACAGGCGTTGCAAATCCCCTTACATTTAAAAATTGGATCCCAATTTAGTTCTAAAATCACAGAGCTAACTTCCTATCAAAAAGTGGATTCCAATTTAGTTCTGAAATCATAGAGCTAACTTCCTATCAGATTTTAATTTATTGGTATCTCTTGGACGAGAGGAACACGTCCAATGTAATCGAGAGTAAGAGATCCGTAATACAGAGAATCTCCGCTCTTCAATCCTGTATTTATTTGATTTTTCGAATTCGGATCGGAGTACAGCGCAACAGGATCGCCCATGTCATTCACAGCTAAAACACCTGGCTCATCAACTATACCATCGGCGATTCTACCTGGCGCCAATGTCGCTATCAGAGCCAACACGTGCCTCACAGACGGGAACTTCGTTGCAATTGTCCACAATAAGGTTCGGCTCTGTGAAAAACCCACCCACGCTAATATCATATATCAAAGAACAGAGAACCAGCAGTAAACCTGCTACCCCAGAGTTATTCAACTGAGTAGTTTAGTGAATGTGATCTAATGTTTAAGTGGGGAGGTTTGTTAAAAAAATAATAATTACCATTGGAATTCCGATCCAGAAAATACCGTTACCATCATAATGGATGTTATCTGGAAGTCCAGGGAGATTGTCAATGAAGGATTCGACCGTCCCCTTCTGTGGCCCCTCTAACCAGTACTTCTGGCAGCGATACCTGTAACAGAAAAACAAGGCACCCATCAAATCGAGTACATGATCTGGATCTTTCCTTATAGAAAACATTAATGATTGAGTGCAGGGCATACAGTGAACTTTCACAGAAGACGAGGAAGTCCTGTTTGTCAGAGAGGGCCACTCCATTGGGGAAGTAAAGATCTTTGAGAAGCACACTTGTTGTTTTAGTGGATCAGTGAAATAAACTGCCCCTTCTCTGCTTGCATCCACTCCGTCCGCAAATCTTTAATGATACAACCATGGAATGTAGTTATGATTACTTGAAACATTCGTTGAATCTACTGGTCTATGCTAACTGATTTAAACCTAATGTGTTTCACATATATAAAAAAAGCAGCTAGGATTTTAAAGTAAAATTTCCAAAAATTTAACAATCATGGGGAAAAACATTACTTGACTTTCAATCCATCTGCTTCTTCTGTCAGTATCTCCACATGCCCTTCCGTCACATTTAGCAGACCCTGCAACACATAATGAAAATGGAACATAATGAAAATGGAGGTAAAGTTGAGAAAACGAAATATTGGTGATGGGTTATCACCTGAGAAGGCTCGCAGACTAATAATTCTCCATGGCAGCCAAAAGCGAGGCCCAGAGGACGACCTCCAACATATGTCCAGTTCTCCACTAGAACATGATCAAGCTGGTTATCTAGAAAGGAGATTCGCTTGATCCACCCATCGCCACAACCTGTATACAGTCTGCCTTGAGAATCGAACACGAGATCTTCTGGGTTGGGGATGAGTCCAGATCCAAGTTTGTGTGCATTCTGTAGCCTCTTGTTGTGGGCGAATACACCAAGTCTCTGGGGAGGATGGGGAAGGTCAATGTTTGCTGCATCGATTGGAGAATTTCTGAGAAGAGCCCTCCAAGCTGCCGTTAAAGCTATGCATAGCGCAGCCGCTACCACTGCAATAGTGAAATTTGGCATCGCATAAGAGGAGGGGGTAAACTGTGGAAGAGAGAGTGGGGAGACTCGCAGAGGAGAGGGAGCGCGTTAAATGCGTTACCACTCACCTTCCAAAACATGGCATAGAATAGTAAGGTGAAGATTCCATAAAAACCCTATCCAAAGGTCTGCGTTAGGGCTGAAATTTCAAAAGCAAATGTAGTTGCTTGACTTATCATCGTTACGTCGAAATTTAGCCAAAAAGTGGCCCCCTCTCATTGTCATTGTGTCATAATATTGTAGAAAGGTCGTCCAGCATGCTTTTCCATATTGTCTCTCCAAATAGGAAATCCGACAACGAAGGGAGATATGATTAAGCCAGCCTATGAGATTTGGAGGGGCAAGTGTACAATTCGTCAGCATTTCATTAATAGCGTAGTCTAAAAAGCCATGTTTTCGTTTAGAATTTGGTAATGATTTTCAGAAAATCTGGCAAAGATTTGCTCAGAATCTTGTTTACAGTTGTTAAACATTAGTATTTTGAGTGCTATAAGGGTTTTTGATAGTGTTGAATCCATTTACACTATCAAAAATGGATTCCAAACACTCCAACTACTTGATTTTTTGAATTTTAGTTGACCGGATTCTGACTGTTTTCTGCCGTCCGGGCAAAAACGCAGCCTCGGTAGACAACTCCTTTCATCAATGAGGGATTTGGAATTCCCAAATATGCGAATAGAATCCATTTTTTTTAATTTTTTTTGGGAAACCACAAGAGTCCTTATAATGTCAGGATTTATGTTCTTATGTTCGTATCATTGCGACTGAACCATAAAATTTTTCCACTGAACCAGAAAATTTTGTATTGTCTACTATGGCATATCCTCAACCATGCTCCACATTCACATGTATTTATTTGTGTTACCCCACCGAAGTAGCTTGCAGGGAATAAACTACAAGGATGTATATGTCAATAACTCATATATTTATCCTTATTTTGAATTTTATGTTGAGTACCCATCTACGTTGCTATGTTGGAGCATATTTTGTGTGTGTTGACAGGAATATTATCAAATATGATTGAATTCCTCACTCTACATAATTCCCAGAATATATAGAGAGGGATTATCTGATTCTTATGCCCTCTCCCACTCCACCATCACAAGGACTGTTCAATAGAGGGGTGAGTACTAAGAGGAAAATTTAAAAGATAAAAAGTCCATTTCCATACCTATGTTGCAATCGGGAACTCCCACAGAAGATGTAAATAAGTCTTTGATGAATTCTGACATAGAATGCACCATCCTAGTCTATGTATGCCTCTTTTTGTAAATTTTCCCATTTCAAAGTTTTGTCTTGCCAAACCAGCCAAGGATATATGATGATCTTAGTAGGGACCTGCAGTTTCCAAATCTTCTGAAACCAACTCTTGTTTTGTAAGGATAGTCTAGAGCACATAATGAATTGGTAAGTTTGAGAAACAGCCACAGAACCTTTGTGAAAATTCCCCGCCCATGTTATATGATCACTCCCCTTTGTCCTACACATGCCCAACCTTCTGAGTTCCATAATGTAATTTTCCCAGACCTCAACATAATGTCCCGTCAACTCTATGCTATGTTCACTCTTCCAAACATGAAACCTCCCATGCCCGTTTTGCATGACTTGTGCCAAGTAAAATTATCACCTTGTATGAAGTTTATCGATGATGTCCTCTGAGAGGCCATTTTCCGAATCTACACCCATGATTTGATCTCGACCAATTAGGATACTGTGACCCGATCCAAAGGACCAACATATTCACTGGAGAAATCATAATTTAATCTTGTTGAAACTCATCAAGATATAAGAGCTGATGGTTTTACCTATGTGGCCATCCCTGATCCATTTCGAAGCCTCTTGATGATCAAGGTATTTTTCCATAATAATATCCCTCCAGGAACCCTCACAAAATAATACACGCCATAATGACTTGATCAACAGGGCTCAACCAAAAATTTTCACATCCAATATCCCCCAACCTCCATATTGTTTTGGGATGGTTATCTTCTCCCATTTAATCAAATGGAATTTTCTTCCCTCCCCAGTTCCCACCCAGATGAAGTGTGCCATGATACTACGGAAATTGGATATAATAGCAGCAGGGAAGATGAATAAGTGTGACCAGTAAATTAAAATTTGTTGTAGAACTGACTTTGCAAGAGTGAGTCTCCCTCCCATTGTAAGCCATCTATGGGACCAGCCAAATAACTTTTTACGAAATTTATTAATAATCCCTAGCCAATCGTTGATCTTGTATTTGTTGGGCTTTATCATGTATCCCAAATATGTGAGTCCCTCACACAGGGGTTGTGTAGCCACCCAAAATATACCAACAATAAATTCAATATCTTCTCGGTCTCCACCCACGTAAAGCAGAAGTGACTTGTTTCCATTTACCTGCAAACCACATGCCTCTCCAAATATCTGAAATATATGATGTATAGCTTGCCACTAAGCTCTGGACACCATTCCAAAGAAAGGATATTGTCAATAAAGAAGTTATGGGTTATTTCAACGACCCTTCCCACTTTTATGCCATAGAAAATACCAACAAACATTACCTGCCATATCTTATGATTGAGTCCATCCATGACTAGAATAAAAAGCATGGATGGCAGAGAGAAATCCTGTAGTAAACCCCTACTAGCACATAAAAAATTAGAGGGATATCCATTGATCAACACTGCAAATTTTACTGAAGTCATGCATGCCATAATCTGTTCAATATTATATATCGCCAGTCTAATCTTAGACATAATGAGACGTGGATAATTCCAATCCACACAGTTATATGCTTTATTCAAGTCCATCTTCATGACAATCGCCTCCATTTTTTTCGTCTGGATAGAATGTAGGAATTCTTGGGCTGTGGCCACAACGCTATGTATTAGATGATTGTGGAGAAACCCGTATTTTTCTCTCGAGATGAAGGATGAGAGAGTCGACTTCAGGGGCTCTGCAATGATTTTAGAAATTAGTTTGTAAGTAATATTACATAGAGAGATAGGTCTCAAATCCATAAAAGTGTCAGGATATGATGTCTTCAGAATAAGAGCAATAAATGTGGAGTTAATGGCTCCAATTATATTACCATTGATTCTAGATTCTTCAGCTATATGCAAAAGTTTCATCCCCATAAGATCAAAGAAGTGGAAAAATAATTCAACTATCTAATCATCGTGTAAAAAACAACACTTACCCTTTTTAAATAAATTCTTTAAGATAAATATAAGTAAAGAAAAGTAAAGTGTCTTAAGTTTAAAGGGTTAAATGTATAATAAATGTAAATGGTAAAGATTTGAAATAAGTTTGGACTTGAATTAAAATCAAGTTTACTAGTCAATGCAAATAGACATTTGAATAAGTTTAATAATTGAAATAGAAGAAAACAACTTTAAGTATAAATTTTGGTTACTTAAAGTTTAAAAACTTATTTAAATGTAAAGGCATAAAAGAAATCAAAGATGATTATTGGAAAAAGGTTTAAACGTTAATTTCAAAGAATAATTTAAAAATGAAATAAATAGAAAATTCCACCGCTTAACTTTGGAAATAGAGAGTGATGTGTTATTAATTAATATAAAATCAATAATAAAAAAGAAATATCTTGACTTATTTCCATACCCAAATATCTTTGAAAGGGTCAAATTGACATTGATGTGTTGTTAATTCATGTATCATCAATAACCAAAAGGAAACAACCAAAAGGAAACGACCTCCACTTATTTCCATGCCCAAATACCTTTCAAAGGGTCCCTCCTATAATATAGAAATGCACACTATTCTTGTTCACGTATTTGATTAAAATTTTAATATAAAGAAATAAATGTTTTAAGTGGTATATGTTTTTTTTTAATTATCAATTTATATATTTATTTTGTTGTTTTCTATTCTTTGTTTATCTTATTAGTCATTATAATTGATAGCTAGTTAATTATATATTAGTTTGGAGTTTCAGTATATTTTTTATTTTATTTTTGGCCACCTTAATTTAAGTCAATGTTATTTTTTATTTAAAATGTATTATTATAAATGTGATGGGACAATGGATAACAATTTTTGTAATTTTCTTTGTTCCACTTGTCACCACCTCTCTTCAACCAATCAACTCCCCACTACTTCAACTGCATAACAATTTTTGTTCTCCACTGCTTCACCTGCACAACAATCTCTTCATTATATCAAAGCTTCTTCCCCCACTAACATTTTTTATTCATTCTAAGGCATGTGAACAAACATCCAAACATATCTTAGATTATTTATCCAACGTCGAAATAAAGTCTCGTGGGAAAGTGAACTGACATTCAAGTAGATTGTTTATCCAATGCCAAAGGGAAGTGCCAAAGTAAAGTTATGTGGGGCCTCTACCCCAATGGAATATAAACTAAAAATTAGAAATTATTTTCTTAGTGTTTCTCGACAAGTGCAGAAATATTATTGGTATAGAAATGAAGTGTGTTTGAATAAAAGTAAAACATATGTTATTTGATTTTTCAGGGTTGTTTCTGCCAAGTAGAAGTTCTTACAATGGAAGGGAGGTGTTTCTTCTTCTTCTTCTCAGTTTGTCTCTTTCTAGATTCTTTAGATTTAGCTTTGGCATCAATCCTAATCAACTGAATAATCATCTCAATCAACATAATTAGCAGTCTCAAATTAATAAGAAGAAGTTGCATCAGAAAGGGCCAAGGCTAGTGGATAAGCTACTAGGGCTTTATTATTCCATACCAACTAAAAATTAATGCCATCGAATTCTGAATCTGATTGCCCAAATTATAATATAATTGCATGCATTCATTTCTTTATGTCACTCCCCACCATGTGCAAATATAGAATTAGGATTGCACTGAGATTAAGTATAGAAAAAAAAATGCATATCGTGGATATGCAATTAGTAGAGTGTGCATAGAAAGGGAAGATATGCAACCATTAGTTGTGTTATCACTCCAATAATTTCCTAGGGTTGTTATGATTTTTTGGTTTAAATAAATATTAGAGGTAACCACAGACCTACTTTTAAGCTTAGGATCTAGCCTTCCTAATGCTCAGAGAGGGTTCTCTCTATATGATTTAACTTAGTTGTTTTTAGTTGATTTTAGGCTAGTTATGTGAGATTGGTTGGTTTTGATTTTGGATTTAGTTTGGCGGTGGAATCACTAATTCAGATGGATAGATGCAGGTAGGAATTCCATTGGGCTATGGAGTCCATGTATCAAGCAATGAAATCCTGGATGATCCTACTGCCCTCTGTAAAATATGGTCCATTTTGGGAAGAGGATAGTTATATTTGAGGGACATTTTGTTCAAGTTCCGGAAATCAACACAAAGTATGATTTCCCATGTTTTCTTCCTAGTGGGAACTAAGTTTGAGACCCAATCAAAATATATGATTAGTGCAGTAATCTGTGCTTCATACATTATTTTCACCTATTTTTCAATCAAGGGCATAAGAACTAGATTTATTCTGCTAAGCTTTTGTCTAAATGGTTTCTGATCTTCTTTAATGGGTATTTTATGTTGAATGATGTTGGTGTCATAAGACTTAAGGTCTTCATAACTCTAGGGAAAGGCATCTTGAAATTCCTTAAACAGAGCTATATATTTTAGCTTTTCTAGAGAAGGTAATTCTTTGGATAATTTGATGAGGTTAGGCTTTTGTTATGTTCCTATGTTATGTTATTCTATCTCTGATCTTAATGGTTCCATTTTTGGTTTTCTTGCAACATCATTTGAATCTAAAAGATCTTCTAAAGGGGCTAATCCTTTAGGTAAAAAGTTATTCTTAAGGTTTAAAATCTCAGAATCATCATTTTCTTTTTCTTATATTTCTACATTTTCTAATTTATCTATTTCTATTTGAGTGAATTTAGTGGGTTCAGTTAAATCTAAATTATTTACATCTATCTCAATATCTATAGTTTCATCCACTATACAATCTGTATCTATGTTACAATTTTGGAATTCTCCCTCAGCATTCATAAAATTGTATATTTAAGTATCTTGTGAAAAAAATTGCCAATATTTTAAGTTGTTTGGAATAATAGGCCTATGTCTTACCTCTATTGTATATTGGTGATTTGACTGGAAATGCAGTCTATAGGTGCTAGCAAAAGTTGCTAAAATGTGTGCGTGTATGTTCTGTTTCCTAGGAATCACAAAAAATTTAGTTTCAAGCAATTATTTTACCATATCTAGAATAGTTTCCCTGTATTGGCTAAGTCTAACATTATTCACAGAATACTCTCCATTAATTTTTTTTATGATAAATTTCGAGTCTCCCATGATAGAAACTCTATTAGAAACTAGTTTTCTAACAATTTGCAGTCCTAAGATTAAAGCTTCATACTCGGCCATGTTATTTGTACATTTAAATTTTAATCTAAAGGCATGACCCTCTGAATCATTATTTTCCATGTTATAGATCCAACATCTTGCTCTTGCTCCTAATCTATTAACTAAGCCATCAAAATCTAAATGCCACATTGATTCATGAAATATATTATCAGTGTCAACTTATTTATGTTTCTGCTTTAATTCTATGTTTTTATCTGTGCCAGTTTCTGAATTACACAAAGTGAATGAATCCATATTAGAGTGTACAGAATAAATAGGATAATTTTTTGGTTGTGTTGTATTAAAGACCATGTACTTCATTAAGGTTTCTCTATAGAGCTTTTTGGGCTGACCAAAAACTGAAATAGTGGCATAAGACATGTCCAGTTGTAGAGATCCCTACAATTTTTCTCCCCATGAGCGAGATAATAGCATTCCATACTTAGGAGGGATATCTACAACTACAATATCCATTACAATGCTCTTGGCTGGGTATTGAACTAAAGTGACACACAAATCTTTGATTAAACCAAGACATTTAACTTTGCTGGAATCAAAAGAGAATAAATCTTTATATCGTGTAGTGATGTCAAGATTTAAGGTTTCCATGATGGCTTTTGGCATCAAATTGTGGGATGCTAATGTAAAAATATTATCATGAATATTCAAGCTAATGTAGAAAGGAGGAACACCACCTTCTTGATTTTTACCATTCACATCAGGACCAAATATTAATTCAGGTTGGACATCATTTAGGTTTACAGAGTCTTCTCCTTCATTTATGTTCAATGTTTTAGTGATTTGATCTTTGTATAAATCATGTTTTACCAACTCTGTTAAAGGAATTGGTATCTTCAGTTTTGCAATTTCAGTTTGGATATTGAATGGAACTTGTGTTTTTCCTAACTGAGTTATCTCTTCTTTACTAACTATAGTTTGAGTGTTTTTTGCTTGTTTATATACAGTTGGTTTTTCAATTTGTATCTCAATTGTTTTGTTGTTTTCAATCTTCTTTTCTGGGACAGTTTTAGTAGCAGTGGTGGTTTTGGCATATTTTTAAGTTTCAATAGCTCTTTTAGCAGCATTTTTAGGATCAATTGATTTTTGATCAGCAACAGCTGTTGTTTGAGCAGAAACTGTTGTTTTTGCAGCAACATATTTTGAGGATCAGCTAATGCTTTTAACAGCAGTATCAATAATATCTACAATTTTAGGACTGGGTGCAATTTTTGGACTAGAAATTTTTTGATTAGAACTTGAATTTTTATGATTTGAACTAGATTTTTGTTGAGTTTCTCTAGGGATAATTTGTAGTACTTTGGTTGTAGGAGCTTCTACTATTTTCTTGGTTTTTGTTTGGGAAGTTTTCTTAGTAGGTGCTTCTACATTTTTCTTACTCCTAAGGTTATATTACTTGTGAACTTCATTTATTGTAGTATCATAACCTTGCTTATAATCAAATGATTCCCCAGATTCTAATTGTAACTGTTGCAGCATGAATAATTCATGTTCTTCTTGTGTAAGAAAAATAATATTATCATCATTTATTCCCATTAAATTAATCTGGGTATCTTCATTGTCTTCATTTTGGTGAGAACTTTCAGCATAGTTCTCTTAGAAAGGTAGCCTTATTTGTTGATCAGGTGCTGATTCTCTAGATTTACCAGTGTTGGGATTCTTTCTAAAGTTTGGATTTCTTATTTGTGGACCTTGTTGTTGATTATCCCATTGTGGTTTTCTCTCCATGATTTCTCACATGTCCATCATACTTTCCATGGTTTTTGCTAAACTAGCTATTTTACTATCTGATGTGGATGATTCCTCTTTTATAGTGACTCTTCATTCATTTCTCATTCTGGCTCTCTTGGCTAACAAGTTTGCTTCTACACTAACTGCATTGCTTCTAATGTTTTTGGGTTTCTTTCCCTCAATTGGTATGACATGTCAGTGTCAAAACCATCAGGAAATTTGATTAAAGCTAGTTTTGGTGGGGGTTTAATATTGCTGGAATAGCATTATAGATGCTATTGAACCTAGTACAATAGTCATGAACTGACTCATTAGGAGCTCTTCTAATGTTTCGATATTCAGAAAGTATTTGTAAAGGATCATTCTTTTTCTCCCATCTATTTATAAATAATATATATGAAAAGCTTCTAGATCAGCAATATGATTGGCAGGTAAAGCTTTAAACCACTTTTTTACTTCTCCAGCTAAAGTTTAGGCAAACAGTCTCATTTGAACATCAGCTTCATCTATTTCATGCAATTCAAAATAATATGTCATTTTGTTACCATGTTGCTGTGCAGTGTATTGGTCAGTTCCATCAAATTGAAAGATTTTTCTTTGATGATCTTGGGGCATGGCATGTAATTGAGTTGGTAGGATCATAGGTGCATATTTGGCTTCCATGGCTAATATTCTAGCTTGTCTAGGCGGTAAATTTGTGGTGCTTGGTGATGAGGTTGAAGTACTTGCAGATGTACTTGGGATACTAGATGAGGTACTTGGAAATGTTGTTGAAGTACTGGAAAATGTAGCAATAGTGCTAGAAGATGAACTTGAAGTATTTGGAGATGGAAATAAAACTCTAGGTTGAAGAGGAAGCTTAGGAATGAATGATTCAGTGGAATATAGTGCAGTGAAAATAGTAGATGAGGTGGTACTAAATAATGATGAATTTACAGATTCTAAATGACTGGTAGAAGGCTTAAGCGTATAAGTAGACAAAGTAGTTAACTCAACAGAATGTTGAAGGAAGGCTTCATCAATTTCCTTAATCAAAGTGGCAATCAAAACATCAAGTTTATCATATGGTTCTAGTATTTTTTGGTCTCAATCAAGTGAAATAGTTTCCTTTTTAGTTTTAATAAATGAAATGAAATCAGGATCTATAACACTGTCATATATTGAGCTTTCTAATTTAGTTCTAAAAAAATATTGTTCAAAAGCTAAATCAAATTCTAAATCTTGTAAACTTGACAGTTTTTTGGGAAGAGAAGCAGCTTTGATTAATTGACTTCTGCTTTCTAAACTTTCTACTTTCTTATTCTTTTTCCTTAAAATTTTGTTTGGGTCATCTATAACTACAAAAGGTTGTGGATCGGGATGAGCCCTAGTGTAGTATATTCTTTTGCAAGCCAGAATTTTAATTTTCAATGAAAAGTTTCTCTAATAACCCTAAAACAACCTTAAGGTGAAAATATGATAAAAAGTATTTTCTTTAAGGTTTATTTTAAACTGAGGACTAATAGTCCCCAATATGGTCCCCAAAATGTTATCACTCCAATAATTTCCTAAAGTTATGCTTGTTTGGTTTAAAAAAATATTAGAGGTAACCATAAACCTACTTTTAAGCTTAGGATCTAGCCTTCCTAATGCTCAATAATGCTCAGAGAGGGCTCTCTCTATATGATTTAACTTTGTTGTTTTTATTTGATTTTAGGCTAGTTATGTGAGATTGGTTGGTTTTGATTTTGGATTTGGTTTGGTGGTGGAATCACTAATTCAGATGTATAGATGCATGTCTGAATTCCATTGGGCTATGGAGTCCATGTATCAATCAACAGATCAGAATCAAGGTCTAAAGGAAATTTTCACAGGGAAAGGTAGCTGAGTAATTCAGATCTTTAGGTTGGATGATGAAAAGGTTTCAATCAGGATGAGAGAGAAATCAAGGATTCTCAGATTCGGATAATGAGGGAAAAGCTAGAGATCAATCAAAACTAGGGAGCAATTAAGAATTCCCTAATCTGGATATCAGTAAAAAACATCAAAATATATAACAGTTAAAAACAGAGTGCACTTAAACAATTTCTGCAATATTATTCCTGTTATAATATTTAGCTTTAGAAAACATGCAAGTATGTGAAAAATAACTTTAGAAAATAACAATAGAACAAGTGAAAGTACTTCACTGAAGTGGCTCAACACATGAATCCTGTAATATGATGCTTAATTATTGCTCAATCCAGTCAGCTGACTTGAAAATGTACAATCAACCCTCAGGTTTCAGACCAATACAGCTATAGAAGTGTTTTAGAAATTCAGAGTCCACACTCAATACTTCGAAATGTGAAGTATTTATACAAAAATTCTTACAAAATATACTAAAACAAACTTAGGAATTATTCAAGGAAAAATAAATATCTTCGTGCAAGAAGATAGAGACAGATATCTAACTAATGCAAGTTGTCTCTTCTTTTATTGAATTTTTTATTTGTTGTCTTTGACCTTTTGTTGATTTGTCTCTGACTGTTTGCTCAACAAAGGCTGTCTTTTAAGTAGTTGAGTGTCATTTACACTGACAGCTTTCACTCTGACATTAAGGGAATTTTGAGGTAAAAAATGGGCCTCCTAAGGAAAATGTACAATCAAAATTCACTTTATGAGAACCAATCACATTATAGGAGATGACATCATTCCCCATGGTTGAGGTGGCATTGTTTGAGTTAAATGTACTTACTTGTCACATTCTCAATGGTGGATAAAAACTCATGGTTAACCCTGGTAATATTGTAAGTACTTTTAAAGTCACAAAGTAAAGTACTCATAATAAATGTCATTTCACATTTTTTGAATGAAATGTTATTATTGTCATTTCATATTTTTTAAAAGAAACAATGCATATCCCTATAAAATCTTCATGCCTTTACACACTTTACATATGTCATATTAATTTTTATATTATACATTATTTCTTCTTATGTTATAAATCAAATCAATTCAATATGTAATATAAATTAATACATAAAATAATATATTGCATTTACTTTATTATATCATTTGATTTTTATATAGTATATTAATTACATGTTATTATATAATTTAATTTTATAATTTAAATAATATAAATTTTAATTAATGCTATGTTGTACAACTAAGAATTTATGAATTTACATTTAAAATTTATTTTAAGTAATTTAAGTACAAAGTACAAATGTATTAGTTGTTCAATAATAATGATTTTTTTTTAATCTCATTTTTATTTATAGTCACATCAATACAATTTTTTATATTAATTTTATTTTGGTACAACTTTTCAATTGAATTTAACATGGTTACATGGATTTTGGTGAAAAATTTGAATTGTAAATTCATAAATATTATTTTATTGCTTTAGTTATTATTTTATTGTTTCTATAGGAAGCCCATTATAGGCCTCAAAATTACCCTAATATTTATCATTTCTGTTTTGACTTTAACCATCTAACTTTCACTTGATACTCTTTAAACTCGGATACTCTTTGACTGTCTCTGTTTTTACTTTAAACTCACTGTTGCGTTTTACATTAAACTACTGTTGTGTTTTACTTTTATCCTTTCATAGTAAATCAGTCAACCTCTCCTAATCTTCTGCCTCTAGTAATTTGATTTTACCATCCTTCTGAATATTTCATCAGCCTCTGTATACTTTGAAAATGTAGGCTTGTTGATAAATAAATGTTTTACCTCATGCTGTAGGTAAAAGAGATTCTCAAAACTTTTGTAGAGTACTTTCCCTGTTGGAATTCCTTGTGAGGAAGGAATGTTAGCTTGTTCTTTGGCCACTTCTCTCATTTTCTTATCATAATCCTCTTGTTTCATCAATATGTCATGAATAACCAGAGGATTTGGGAGGCATTTCTGCCTCAAAATATCATCATGAAACTGGTTATGGCAATCTCCATGTTTTGGAATTTTTCTTCAAGTTGAAACATTAAATTTCTCTTAGAAATCACCCTCTTAACTTGTAGGATTGTTTCTATCATATCACTAATTCCAATTTCCTCTAATTCTTGCTTATTCTTGGAATTAAGAAACTTTATGACTTCATTAGCCTCTTCTGGATTCTTACCAAGTTCTTCTTTGATTTTCTGGATGGCTTCACCTGCTGATTTGATAAGATCCTTTTGTTCATAAATTACTTGAATGGATGGTCAAATATCATTGACAGATTCAATGATATTGGCCCATAATTGTTGCTTGACTTGTGCCATTGATTCTTTCATTGTTAAATCTTTTTCTAACTTATGCAATTTCTTTGTCAATATGTTTATCTTCTATATTTCATTCTTATGCATGATTTGAGAAAGTTTCTTCTCATCCTCCAGAATTTTTAGTTGTTCTTTATGTCTTTTTATTTTATTAGTTTGGATGGACATTTCTTGCATTTCTTTCACTAGTTCACCTACTTCATCATTTGCCTGTGTTGCTGATGTAGATGACTCTGTTGCTGAAATAGTTGTTGATGTAATAGGAAGTGTTGTAGCTAATGGAACTGATGGGGCCAATAAATCTGAAAAAGTGGAAGGAACTGTTGTAGTGACTGTAGAAATAACAGTGACAGGGATTGCTTCTAAGCTGGCCTTTTTCTCCTGCAGTAACTTATCCATTTCATTTTCCATTTATTTCAACTGGGCATTTAACTGAAGAATGAGGTTCATCATCTCATCTTTTTGGCTTGCATCCTGTAACACTTTCTTTAGCTGTGTATGTTCAGTAGGAGGCAATTTGAGTTGCTTCTTTAATGCAACAATGTCTGCATTCCTCCTCTTTATGAGTTCTTCTGCAACTTTGACATTATTAGGATCATATCCTACTTTAATAATCAAATCTTCCAGAGATTTAATTCTATTATCTTTAGCCTGTGAGAATGCATTTTCTAGCTTTAGCTGATATATGATGTTCCCTAGAGTATTTTGCAACTTCTGTACACTCATGGCTTTGTTTTTCATGGTAGAATACAACATTTCACCAGCTTGCTTGTGAAATTCTATCTAGTCTATAGGATGAAGATATTTTGCTTGAACTTCATAGGATGTCTTTTTATAATCTTCTTCTAACCTAGTATGCTTCACTGTTGGCTATAGGAAGGTCATCTGCATCTTCCTGGTCTTGTAATCAAGTGCCGAAAGTAATCTGCTCTGCTCACTTGGTGACTGCTTCAAATATTGGGTATATGTATCTGCCTTTAATGCCTCATTTCTAAGCTTGATTTCCTTGTATTTCTAAATGATATCCTGCTCTTTTTCTGATGGTTTGTAGGAGGATGACACTTCAACACTATGCTGCTTTTGAATAATCTGAGTTTTAGATATTGAAGGTTGATGAGTTTCTTCATAAATTGTTGGAGGAGCATTATCTTTTAATACTGTATCTGTTTCTATGACCTCAACAGTTTCCACTTCCTCATTTGCAGGATTTAATTTGGGCTTCTTCCTGTATATCATTTTGAATTTTGTTTCAGTGGTAGTTTCAGCATTATAGGATCCTTCTTCTCTAACTCTTTTAGAGTTCCTATCCTGTGGGGCCGGAGTCTGCAAGATGTGACTAGTATCACCTTGCTTATTTGCCTCTTTCAAAGTGTTCTCCAACCATTCAGACTGATTGTCATACTTATCTATGTCTCTCTTGGATTCATGTACATAAGGAGTTAATTTACATTTGACTCTCAACTTGCTTACAATCCCTAAAGGATCATAATACCATTGGAAACTTTGATTCAACTTAAATTCCTGCAAACATTTTTCTACTTGTTGACCTGCATCTCTACTGTTGCAAATAAAAGGACCAACCTGATTATTTATCTTAAACTGTGTCTTCCTTTTGGTTGCTAAGAAATTTATTCCATCAAAATTAAGGATCTTCTTGATATATTCAAGTGCAAATAACCTCATTGGGAGGTATTTAGGAAACTTATATTGAAAAATATTAGATCCATCTACCCTAATCTCTATGTGGTTCTGATAGAGGTACCAATTTCCTGTCCTACTGTTTCTGATAAATGTAGGACCTTTTTTATATTGTCACTTGTTCTTGGTTGACTGTTGTTGTTCAGCATGTTGACAATAAGATGGATGATTGAGTTAATAAAGTCTGTTTATGTGAACTGTGTTGAATCCTTCCTGAGTAAGGAACTCCAAAATATTACTGATCGTGGATTACCTTCAACGTCCAGTTTCTGAAGGTTGATAGTAAATCTTTCAGACTGAAAATATAGAAACATGTGGAACAAAACAGATGAATACTTGAAAACACCTTCTTCAAGCATTTTAACAAGTTGTTCATAAATTGTGTCAGCAAGGGCTGGGAAAAATTGAATATGGTAGCAGGAGGCTGACCAGGGGTGAAATAGATAGGAAACCCAAGACTGAAGCATCAACATTCTCATCAGTAAAATAACCCAGAATACATGACAACATTGAGATGATATGCCTAGTTCTTTCAGAAAATATAGTTGTTGGGTAAGGAGGATTAGTCTTGGGAGTCTCTACTGATGAGGGAATGAATGTCTGGAATATCTGGAACCTCTTGGGGAAGTCCAGATTTAGATATAACTATGTAAGGATCTCAATGGACAGGGGGTTTCGTCTGGCCTAGGCTGAATTTGCAGCTTCTGGTTTATTGATTCAACTGTAATGGTGAATAAGATTTATTTTCCAGGGGTTATAATGGCTCTTTGATCAGGGAAAAAACAAGTTTGGAAAAGTGTAATCAACTCTGGACATTGGAATGTCTGTGGGACAATGTACTTGGGCAAATTGGACTCCCAAAGGAAAACTTCATCAGCTTGGTCAATTGATTTGTCATAACTCCAACAGTGGAGTTCAAGAAGGTTAAACTCAGTGACAAGGTCACTAATTTTAAAGTCTCCATCTGTTAAGGGAGTGTGTTCTACATCCACAACTGGAGGTTGCAGGGGATTAAATGATACAATGCTTTGAGAAGCCATATTATTGCTAATTTTAATCAATTGATTAATCTTTGTTTTAAGAAATAGACTCTGGCTTGTTTAAAATGTTGTGAAAGATTAATATAGTATGTAGAAGGGTTTGGAATAAAATAGTGGCTTTTCCTCTGGTCTAGAATGCTTCAATTGATCAAATATTCAGTCTCTGTGATCAAGAATAGTAGTAGGCCCTACAAAATACTGTGAAAAGTTTATCATAGTTGGTAGAATTTTTTTTCTTTTAAGGAAATACTGGCTTTTTCTATGGTTTGCTAAGATCTTAAAGTGGTTCAAATGATTGAATTACTTTCTTTTAGCTTAAAAAAAGGCCTTGGCTCTTTAGGAATACCTGGATAATGAAGCTCTGGTATGCAAAAGGGTTTTCAGGGGTAGCAGAGGTTTTCTAAAGCTTCTGGGGTCTTTATACTACTTCAAATCGGTTTTGTAGTGTCTTTGGCAGCAAAAGTCTCTAATTCTGGTGCAAAAGGGCTTAAAAACAGGTTAGTACCAATTCTTTAGCTCAGGAATAGGTCGGAAATGCTCTGTATGCAGAAACTATAACATAAATAATGGTAAAAGAATGAAAATGGCGTCTTTATGCGCTTTTTAACCAACAGTAGTTAAACATTAATACACGAGGTCAATTCAAATGGGAGCGGTGGTTTTCATAACGGACAGAAATATCGTCTGGTAGTTTTCAAATCAGCAGACGGTGGTAGGCGGTATTATTTCTGAGGATGCGATGCAATGAAATACTACCACATAGCAGGGAGCAGGGTGCGAAAACTGCTCATTTCGCAAGGTCTCGGAGTGGTTAAAAACCGAGCTTTCGAGCGTGCTAAATGAGTTATTGGCCATTGGATTCAATCAATAAAGATATGATGGTTGGGTAAATATCATTGAATTGTCGGGGATTAGATAGGCGTGGGGCCCGAGTTTTAAGTCAATGTGGGATTTATATGCATGGATTAATATATATGAAGGGGGGTAGGGACTTTATAATATGCGAGGTTTATAACCAGTGGACCCAGAAATACATATAGGGGGGATAAAACTATATATTAAATTAATCCTAAGGGGTTGGGGAGATATATTTAAGTGGGGAATTAATATAATATGGGTTAAAGGTATATGGGCTTTAATATAATAAAATTAAACATGGGATTAGTACAGGGGGGTTAAATGAATATGCGTGGGATTATATACTAAAATTTTAATTTAAAAATTTATATCAGGGACGGAAGTTTCATAGTGGGACCCGATACATGATTTTAAATAAATACTTAGGATAAATGTATTTTTGGGGTTATTGTTAGAAAAAAGGAAAATTAGTGAAGGGACTTTTATCTTTTCAAATGTAATATGCTTTTTTTAACTAAGGAAAAGGGGTTTTTTTTAGGGAAAATGAGTGAAGTAAGGGGAAAGGGTTAAAATGAAGGGGAAAGGGTATTTTTACAAGGGAAAATGAATTTAGAGGGAAATTAGAAAATATCAAATGATCAATTTTTTGCTATCCATGCCTTGTGAAAACTCATTCTACCTACCCATCATCTATCCTAACATTTTTATCCATTTCTTTGGGTGCATTTGAGCTTGCAAAACCTTTTTATTTTTCTGTTAACAACAAACTATCTAATTCTAACCTTATTACTTCCAACGGCTCAGATTAAACTGTTGAAACCATTATTATTCTCTACCTAACTACTGATCTGCCAAGGTTAAACAGTTTGGCTAGATCTTTATTCTCTATCTATCAGCGTGAAATTTAAAACATGAAAGATCAAGATTAAGCAGTTTGACCTTCATGGATTGTGGCATTTTTGACTAGCTGCACACAATCTTATTTTCCAAAGTAAAGTAAAAAGTAGTGGCATTTGAATTTGCATCACTTTCATGATCTATTTTATCTCTTTTTTGTTGGGGTTCATATTTTATTTTCTTTTTTTATTTTTTTCTTTTAGTCCTTTGATTTTTATTTTAAGAATTTTACCCTCTTTATATTTTTTAATATGGGAAAACAATTTGCAGAAAGCAAA
Source organism: Pinus albicaulis (assembly GCA_034641835.2). Classification (NCBI taxonomy): domain Eukaryota; kingdom Viridiplantae; phylum Streptophyta; class Pinopsida; order Pinales; family Pinaceae; genus Pinus; species Pinus albicaulis. The sequence goes on along the minus strand of CM076579.1, from coordinate 424,518,432 downwards.
GTATGTACATATTGCAAGACTAATCATAGTCAATTCAAAATTATGAATCATATTATTATAGAAGCCTAACAAGTGGTAAAGTAGTTGTTAAGCAGATTGGAGGTTAACTACCTTAAAACCTTCCTTGCAACCTTGAAAATAATAAGAAACAACAATAAAATGTTCGGGATTTTTATCTCATTCACATCCTTCAATAGGAAGGAAAAAGAAGGGGGAAGAGGGCACATGTAATACTAAGACTTTCTCCAATATTCTCATTATCATGCATAACAGATTCATATTTTTTGTTAACCACAAAAAGAATATCTGGCCATTCTAATAGATATTAGCAAGAACAAAAATCATTAATACAGAAAAGGTTATCTAAATTTCAAATACCTCTACCATGTCAGTAACAATATTGGATCTTTCATAAGATTTTGGGTGAAACTTCTTGAAAAAAGACTCCACCCTTTCTTTGTGCGTTATGCCAACTGGTACAGGAGGAATATCTTGAACAAGGACTACAAATTGTTCTGGTTACTCTAAGTTTAAGAGTTTAAGAATTGGCACTACCTTAGTTTCCAAGAAACACAAGTTGTAATCTAACATAATGGAGCTCAATGTGAAGTTGCACCAACCATGAGAATTTTTCTTGCAAAAGAACAAATGCCATGAATCCCACTATATTGACATTACTTCATCATGTTGGTTCTCTATAGAGAATGGTTGGTGATGAAAACCCATTTGGAAGCCCAAAGTCCATGACTTGCATATGTATGGATAGATACCTTCATAGAGCCTGATAATCACCCTGAAGATGTACCAACAACCTGAATTCATAACCCCAATCTACCAGTAAATGAAATCCTTAACCTGGATCTACCAGTCTTCCCAAAGACTAGTGTAGCCTAAATTCTTGTAGAGAACCCATTACATTTCCATATTCCATAGCTTGAATACTAACTTAACCTAAATTATGGCAGATAACCCATTGCATTTCCATATCATTTAGCTTCCCTTTATGCAGTTCTAGTCCCATATAAACTTATAGTTCCTAAATCAATCAAACCAAAAAAATTAAATACATAGAACATTGATTGGAACAATGGTACATTTTCACCCATTAAACACCTCCAAATCCAAACCACTTAACATTGACAACATAAAAAAGAGTCACTTTCTCCACTGTTGAATTGTTTTTATGTTGTATCACTAGTTCGCTTGTGTTTGAGGAATGATTTAGCATATGCCCATATTTATCTATGCTCATCCACAGGAAATGCTTGGGATTAATGTTGCAAAATAAAAGAATAATGGTTTTTCCTAACTTTACCATCAAAATGAGTTCATTTAAGTACCATTTCATTCCACATAGTGGGGGAGAAAATTGAAATATGGGTAGAACACACCATCCTTATACCAGAATCCATTCTATCATACTCAAGGTCCTTTCTTTTTGACATTATACTGGTCGATGCTTCTCAAATTAGCAGTTATCTACTAAACGCGCCTCTAAATTAAACTAGGTTGGCTTGCTCCTGCGATGTCCCAATCCTCTACTAAGTATGAATGCTGACCTTACTTGCAATTTTGGAATAAAAATAAGGCATTATTCCACTCCCTTCTATAGAATATAGTTAACAGTGCAAGGCACTTGAAAACTGACACATGATTAGCGTTTCATAGTGAAAATCCAATCTCTCCCTTCCCACCCTTTATAAAGTGGATTCCATCATTTCGGATTAGTGAAAATGATGTTGATATAGTATAGAAAAGTGGCCTGCCAAGAAAGGCCTGCCATCAAGATGAAGGTTATGTTACCCCTGAAAACCTCAAGACATTAACGACTTTATGAAGACAACAATTAATCAATTTGTAGTTCTTTATTTCTCCTTGAAACATGTGTAAAATTGTCAGTTGCTTCGACTTCTTAGCACTGACAAAATGGAAGTAGGGATTGGCTAGGTTATTGGATGTCAATTAACATGTGGAAGCGCATCTATTTCCAAGGAAAAATTGGTCCCCTTAACTTTACACTAATCTAATCTATTAAACGTCATGGTTAAAGTTATATCTTGCATGTTACTGTGTTAAATATGTTTTTCCACATGTTAATTACATGATATACTATATAAAACTATATCATGCATGTCACTGTGTGAGATATACTATATGTGGCATATGGTAGAGGCTACCAGCTTGTGAGAATGTTGACAAGTGACTTTGTATTTTTCTATTGTTTTATGCAATTAAAATTTGATTTCTCTATTTGGTTCTACTTTATTTACCTTGATTCTTTCTCACTTTTCAGGATGTCATTGTTCCATAGCTAATTCATTACCCATAACCCTCCTAGAATCTAGATAAGGTTTTCCGGATTTAAATTTATCCATGTAAATTTGTCCATCAAGGTTGGGAAGGCTCAATGTTATTGGCTAGTCCTTGCATTTATTAGTCAAACACATGTCCAGAGGCTTAGTTGGGGGCAGGATAAACACAATATAAAAGATCTAATGCTAATTTTGAAGGCTAAAAGGGAACCGTGAATATCTTACAGATAGGTGGCTGGGTCTACTCCTTTAGGGTTTGGTTATGACTCTGGTTCTAGACCTATATTTCTCTAGAGTCATTGTTGAATCAATTGTTGGTTTACCTTTAATATTTGTATCTTTGTTAGTAGAGGTGCGAAAACAAGTGAACACACTTACTTCATTGGAATGCCAATAAGTGAACACACTTACCTAACTGGAATACCACGTTCGAAAGTATTTTTTTTAATTTTATATATGTTATTCTTAATTTTATTAGGTCAATAGGCCTTTCTTTTGAATCAGTTGACCTGGGATTTTCATCTACATATTTTGTTTAAGCGTGACATCAGTCCATAATCTCTAGGCCTCACACTTGTCCGCAACTATTACTAAGTGGATTTTTTGCAATTTAATTGCACTTTCAACATGGTTTTCTACACCATCATGCGCAGACCATAAAAAAAATCTTACATTCCCCAAAGAGCTTGCATCTAAGGCTCACAATTTAGTGTCATTGAAAGATGCATTAACCTCCAACTTGGAACATGGATTCCAAAACGTTGCAGATTTTAATATCTATTCAAAATAATTAGTAGGTATCTTCCTTTGCCTGCAATATCCATATCCACATCCAATATTTCTAGCCTCAACAGTAGCACTACTTAGGATTATGGTGTTTTTTTTCCTCGAGAGAGTTGCTTTATCTCTACTCCTTGCACTGGCATTGACTCAATTGGCCATATGATCAAGAAAGATTTGGAAAGGTTGGTTGAAGAAAATTATCATAGTATATACCCTCAAGTTACTACAATCTCACCAAAACCGGTCAAGAGATCACTAAGCCAAATCAATCTTGGATGCCTCATAGTTTCTTCACCAATACCTTGAGGAATTTTCTTGTCTCCACCCTTCTGTCTCAGGCTTCTGGAGATTAAACCACCTCCATGCCCAACCCTTAGGAATTTTCTTGAGACCACCTCACCCAGTTCCAAAACCTTCCAACAATCCAAAGCTCAACCAAGAAAAGAATCCCATCAAACCATGGCTATCCAGAAATGGCAAGGCAAGGATGAACCATTTTCACATGAGGAAAATGTTGAAATTCTATTGAGATTCAAAACTTCTCATGTAATGTACTAAAACATAAGACTCAAATCTACTCTACTTATCTGCAGAATTCAATCCATTATCAAGAATACAAATCATAAACATGCATCAAGATTTATCAAACATACACATAGATTTATATAGGGGAAATAAATTTCTCAAAACCCCTTCCTATCTGCATTGCATTATTCAAAACATATAGAAGAGGTACAATGCTTTCTCAAGCCTCAAAAACCTCTACACCTGTATAGTCTATCTCATTGCCTCACAAACTGATTTTGGCCAACACTTAACCAATTTATCACCCTACCAAGCTCCTATTTCCTTGAGGAAATAAGCCCTTATTAATTAGAAAATTCCTCAATTTGGATTGCATAATTCCTTTAGGTCAATCTTTGACTACATGCACCACCTGTACAACTTGGAATAGTTTACAATTGATAGTACACTGCCCTTGAATTTCAATCTCAACTAGGCAAATAGAATTATTTGCATGCATCAGTTATTCTAGGATGATTGATTAGTTAGCTAGTTGATCACTAAGTTGTGACTGATGACACACCCATTACTAGACCTTCCACTATTCCTCTAGTAGTTAGAACTAGTTTAACTAACAATAACTCAATTTAACTAAAATAGATTGCTAGAAATTATCAAGAAATCATGCTGCACTAAACTCAAGTGCTTCCAAATTGAATTAACTAAGTTAACTGAGTGAAAAGTTCCATGTCATCTCATTTAACTACCTCATAGTATTCTGTTAAAATTGAATTTCGAATTTTAATCTAATTTGACCAAGGCAAAGTCAAAACTAGATTTTCTTGCTGCATTTTCAACACTCCCTCTCAGCAAGAAAGGGATTATCTGATACCACGATCCTACCTCTATGGAACTCAAATTTTCCTCTTAACAAAGCTTTTTTTCAAAATAAATGCATCTTTTTCCTTTGTAGGAATGTACTCCAACAACATAATTTTCATCTACACACAATCCCGTAGATGGTGATACCCGATATCGAAATGCTCGGATTGATCATGAAATACATGATTCTTAGAGAGTTTGGTACAACTCTGATTATCATAATAAATCATATTAGGATCCATCATCTAACCAAATAACCCAATAAGAGTCTTTCTCATTCAGATTGTCTCACATGCTACCTGAATTGCATCCATGTACTTTTCTTCTGCTGATTTGAGTGCTCTCTGCTTCCTGTTGTACCAAGAAATCGTTGTTGGCCCAACACTGAAAATTCCTCCTGATGTTATCTTCTTTTCTGATGGACTCCCCGACCAATCTACATCTGTGAAGCCTTGCAACTTCACTCACTTTTTCCATCTATACCAAATACCAAATTAAGTAGTGCTCCAACTTCTTGCTAAAGGAGTGTCCATGGTGTTAGCTCCCCATAATTTGCTAGATTGATTGAGATACAAAGGTACAAGGTAACATCAAACCAAGCTTTGGAATCCTAGGACCTAGCCTTCCTGGATTCGGAGAGGGATCTCTCTAGTACGTGCAAAGATGTGAACTTGTTTATTGATTAGGGTTGATTTTAGGCTAGATGTTAAGTGCAGGGTGTTTTTATTGTTTTTGGTTGGGTATGATGCTCAGATGGGTTTAGATAGAAAACAAGGGAGATTATTAAGTCATTGGGCAATGGAGTCAAACAAGGTCATGAATGAGTTCATCAATGGTTTCAAGAGCATTTGCAAGGCAATTTAACTTGGTTGGTGGATCTTTAAGGTTGTGAAGGAACACCTAATCCATTTGATTTTAGACTGGAAGCAGATAATCAACCAAGACAACATTCAGATAAAACATAGAAAGGCAAAAACTCATTTAATCTTTCATGGGTTTTATCATCAAGAGCACGAAAGACATTTAAGTTGCACAAGTAACTATAACCATAGAAGAAGAGACAAACCCTAGCATCCACATTGATAGTTATGAGAGTTCCTTGATACAATTTTAGCTAAGTAAGGCAAAGAGCATGGTTAAGACAGACTTCTTTGACAAACTATAGGCAATGCTGCTTCAAAATATGATTTCAAGAACAGATTACTTCAGAGGTAACAATATGCAGGGCTAGCCATAAATCATAATTGATACTAACTGATCTAAATCATTCAAGAAAATAGACAAGACAAAAAATTATTAGAGAGCAAAAGATGAATTCTCTAACATATCTTAAGCAGAAGAAAACATTTAGGCAGTGAAGGAAACAAACAGATCTAAGGTGCCATCAACAAGCATATCTTAGTCTAAATTTTTTGTCCTACTGCAGCATAGATGGATGGAAAACATATGAGAAACTTAGAAAACATTAACAAGAGAAAACTTCACCATCAACCAGGCCTATGGATCATGCAAACAGTCCTTCTCCATCAACAAGTGAATCAGATCATGCATAAGCTCCAAGACATCAATTTCTCATCAAAGGCTTCAAGGGACTATGTATTACTTCAGCATAAGTCATCAACATCCAACAAAATATACATGAGCCTCATGCTCTATTTATGGAGAAAATGAGGAGGTGGAAACCCTAAGAGGCTTCTAGAAACCCTAATTCAACCATAAATGTCATAAATGTGCTTAATGACCATGCAAGGCCCAAGACACATAAGAGATAAGAAAATAAATGAAACACACCAAAACATAAATCCCCAATACAATTAGGAGTGTTTTGTCCAATAAAATATTAGAAAACCAATTTTCCATTAATTAGTGTCTTCTGTTGACTTTTTGGCAAAAAAGTTGTCTCTGTGCGTAGCTCCAAATCAGCAAAACTTGGGGTCTGTTGCAGCTGAGTTTTGGACCCCTTCCTGGCATCGGATTCGGGCCCATGATGGCTCGTTGGAAAGATACAGATGTATAATTTCCAAAAATACTTTATTTTTTCCAATCTGATGCCTAGAAGTTAGTTAAAAAGTAGAAACAGTGAAAAAACCCAAGAGTGTAGCACCTGCTGATATTAGGGGCAAAAAGGTAAAAAATGGTTGTTTTTGGCCTTTTTGAGGGACCAAAATAGCTTCATTTGATCTGAAAATTTTTGAGCATGTTCCTTTGATGTCAAAGAATCCAAAAATATAATTTTCTTCAGCTAAGGATGCTCTGAGAAAAAGTTAAGGCACCCATGATTTTATGCTTTTAGGCCTAAAATTCACAAAAAACAAGAATGTGTCCAAAATTGCCCAATTTTGGTGAGTAAAACCCTTAAGGGTTTTTAGAAACATGTAATGAAGCTCGAGCAAAAATTCCAAGCCGGGATTGGCTTTTTCCATGTTTTTCCGTTGGGCGCCTCCTTTGGGCAGCTTTGAGTTTCCTTCGGGCAAACTGATTCAATTTCTTGTAGTGCTCGGTAATTCTCCTTTGTAGGCCCAAATCCTTGTTAGCTTTCTCCAATTTGGTTTCTAAATGCTAATTTTCCCTCTCAAGCGAAGACTCTTTATCATTCTCAATTTCTAGAGCAAGTAGCTTCGTAAGAGGGTATTGCTGTGCACGGGCTGATTCCTCTTCTTTTTGCTTTTCCAATGCTTTTCTAAGACCAATGGTCCTAGGCATCTTTCTTGTTGGTTTTTTGTCTTCATCATTATCCACATACTCACCCATGTATTCTTCTAGCCTCACTTGTGACTTTTGAGCTTTCCTTCTCTCTTTGAGTGCCCGGGCCTCATAGATTGCCATCTGTCCACTCATCTGTTTGTTTTGTATTTGCAAAAAGTGGATAGTGTCTTTTGACCTTTCTAGGCCATTTTCCAAGTCTTTAAACTGAGCCTCCCGGTTTTTCAAAAGAGATCTAAGAATTCTGGCCTCATCATCTTCAGGATCACTGTCTATTTGTATTATGTCAAATTCCTTCTCATCCTCATGGCTGCTCTCTTGTTGTTCAATATTTTCTTTGCCCTTGCCTTTAATGATTTTCTTTCCTCTGGTTTTGTTGGGCAATTCTACATTGCTCTGCTTTGGCAATTTGCCTCTACTCCTTAGTTCCCTAGTGATATTGCTAGTCACTGTTTGAGTGATTTTCTTCTTTAATGTTTTAGTGTTTTTAGCCTTTGCCACTTTTGATGAAGGAAGCATGGCCCCTTGCCTTGGAGAGGCAGTAAGCACATGCTCCTGACTGTGTTGACGAGAAATGAGAGGAGGGGTCAACACTAGTACCTGTTTAATTTGATCCTTTATATTGCTACCTTCTTTATTACCAAATTTGCTGCCTTTTTCACTGTCACTGTTTTCAGTTTCTTCCTGTGGGTTGCTTTCATCATGATCACTATTTTCATTTTCTTGTGGACTGTCTCTTTCATTATCACTGTTTTTGTCCTCCCCTAGTGGACTACCTCTCTCACTATTATTTTTTTGCTGATAGCTACCTTCTTCATTACTGTATTCACTATCTCCCTCTGGACTTCCTTCATCACTATCACTGTTTTCATTTTCCTCTTGTGGGCTTCCTCCTTCCTTACTTTTTTTACTATCTTCTTGAGAACTTCCCCTATCATCATTGTTTTTCTTTTTGTCATCATCAATTTCATCTTCACTTTTATTGCTTTCTTCTTGTTCACTTTTATCTATGGTAGATGTTTTTTCTTGGGAGGATGACTCATGACAGGAAGCTGAGACATAGTGTGTGGAGGGCGAGAAAGGAATATGAGGAGGAGTTCAAGATGAAGATGGCATAATTTTCAATAGCATGGAAGATGAAGAGGTGAAATCATGGTGAGTGATAAAGGTTTCCCAAAAAATGCCTTTTCACTCCAGCTGGCGAGTGATGATGACCTTAACAAGGGAGTGATGGAAACAAGCTTGCCTTTTTGGCCCTTGGTGCTCATCATTTCCTTTTGGAGGCATAATGACTATGCTATTTCTTTACAAATTCAAACAAACAGCCCTTTGTAGATGAAATGAAGGTGAGGAATAAAAAAACACTCTTATAGTTCAAGAACTGGATGGGGAGGCATAATTTTACGAGAAATACCGTGAAAAAGCCTTTATGTGTGATGAAGACCGAACTCTAGGAAAAAATTTGCAATTTTGGCCTTTTCTGTAGAAAATCTGGCAGTGCTGCACTTTCTCACTCAGGAGCATAGCACCACGGAGCACCAGTGTACAAGCGCGTAGCACCAAAAAGGTCTTTTTGCAGCAAGGTTTTGGAAGCCTTCCCGGTGTCGAAATTGGTCCTGGGATGGCTTGTTGGAAAGCTACATATGTATAATTTCCCAATATACTTGAGTTGTTTCATTTTGTGTTCATTTGGATGTCCAAAAACTAACTATCCCAACACTGGTAAAAAAAGGTGAATGCTGGTGCAGAAATGCAGCGTGATGTTGCAGGCCACTTTTGGATGCCTTCTTCAATTCCAAATTGAGCTCATGATAGCTCGTTGGAAATATCTTCAAATCTAGTTGTCATTTGACTCATGAAGCAAGTCATTTGGATACTCCATCTGTGAGAAAATGAGATTTTCCCAAGGTTACTCCATCTGTGCATAAATTCTCCTATGACACCTATATTTTTGATATTTCTCCCAAACCATGATACCTGTGTAAAAAACTGAAGGAGTTTTTTCTTCTTGGGCCTATTATGGAAAACATCCTCTCCTACTTTTGCCAAATTTATCTCTTTTTGGTTCAAAACACAATTTGAAGCAAAACTAGCCCTAGTTGTGACACATGGCTTGTCTCTTGGAATGAATTCTTGGAAAATGATGGAGGCATGATTTTTATGAGCTGGTATAGACTTATTCTTGCTTACATGATATATCAAATGAGTAGGGGAAAGTGGAATTTTAGGAATTGAGAGAGGGGAAGGGGTCCAAAAGGTCAAAACACAGGTCTAGCCTTAAAAAGTGTCAATTTGTGGCAATAAACTAGGTTTTATAGAAAAATGATGATTCTGAGGGATAGGAGTGATGGGAAGTGTTTATGGAGGTATTTTAAGGATAGGAGGGGGTGTAAGAACATCAAGATATAAGCCTTGTTGACTATTTAATCATGGAGGTCATGAAACCAAGAAAAATGCCCTTAAAAACCCTAGATAGGCAATGGAGGAGTTTTAGGCAAAACAAAAATAGAGGGTTGAGGCCAAAGGTGGCGAAACATAGTGATAATGAGTGGCATGAGCCCATGATGGGTCTTCTGGGATGGGTGAGCTGAGCTTGGCGTGACGGAATGATGAAATAATGAAAAAATTATCCTAAGGATAATGAAGGCCGTGAGATTTCTAGAACTCACAATGTTCATGAACTTTGTTTCTAGAAATCTAGAACTGATACTTAGTCATCTTTAGATAGTGAAAATTATGGATGACTAACACATGGGTTTTATACTCTCTAGGTAGAAATTCTTTATTATCACGTTGGCATACTTTCGTTGAGAGGCAACCAATTCCCCACCTCCTTAACATGCTTCCAAACCACAGAAATAATGTATGAGTCCCATGTCCTTCACCTCAAATTCTCTTGCAAGATCCTCTTTGCAAGCACTGATCAACTTCTCATCACTGGCCAAAATTAAATCATCGACATATAACACAATAATCAATAATTTACCTTCAACAAGAATATGATAAAGGTTTGCATCTTCTTCACTTTTGGTGAAGCCCAACCTGGTTAGCTAGTTGTCAATCTTGGTGTACTAAGGGCAGGGTGCTTGCTTCAATACATACAATGCTCTCTTGAGTTGCACACATGCTACTTTCTATCAATGGTCTCAAAAACTTCTCGTTTCTTAATGTACACCTCCTCCTCAATAACTCCATTGAGGAATGTTGTCTTCACATCCATTTGGTGGATCTTCCATCCCATCTACGATGCCAGTGATAAAATTGAGATGATGGAAGATTACCTCGATACTAGAGCAAAGGTCTCCTCATAGTCAATTCTCTCCACCTGAGATAATCCCTTGGCCACAAATTTGGCCTTGTGTTTTTCTATGCTTATGTCTGCTACTTGTTTTACCTTGTAAATCCATCTTGAACCCACCACTGATTTGTCCTCTGGTCTTGGGACCACTTCCCAAACACTGTTTCTGATAATGGAACCATATTCCTCTAGCATAACATCAACCCATATTGGTTGTTCTATAGCTTCCTCGAATGAGGATGGCTCAGAGTCTACAAGTTCACTCATCAGAGTCATGTAGCCAGTGTACCGATCTGGTGACCTCCTCTGCCTACGTTGTGATGTGGGTGCTCCCATATTCTCTCTAGCATCATGCAATAATCTGTCATCTTCCCCGGTTCGCTTCCTTCCTTCTACGTATGTCTCTGCTTGAGTGGATGTCTTCACTCTCTACTCCTCTTCTTGTGGCTTCTCCACAACTTCCCGAGGTTCTTCCTTTGGAGTTAAAAAATCTAGATCTGAATGCAACTAAAGCTCTCTCTCAAGAGAATGCCTCATTGCCTTCTCCTCATCAAATTTCACATCCCTATGAACAACCATCATCCTCTAAAAGATTATTATAAATATTTTAAAATATTCCATAGAAGTTATATCTCTACCATCTATTTGATAATTAAATTAAAATCATGAAAACTTAATTCCAAAATAAATATATCATCATTTTAATACAATATCATATTAAATACCATGTAAACATTACAAAATCCATAATAATCTAAATAATCGATTTGCATGTCCACATTTCTGAATTGGTACTGGTATCATTTTCAACAATAAATGTGCACGCTGACATTTTGTTTCCTCTAGATTTTTCTAGAGTTCTTCCGTGACTTTTGTTGTTTGAGGAGTTCATGATTATGTCGCATCTGGAGTCATATCAATAGGTTCTAATAAATTACTAACATTTATTGTCAATAAATAAAACATGCTTCATGCAAATTATTGATGTGTGAACAGGCAAATTCGGGGAAGCTTGGATATGAATTGTCGTCTCCAGCATATGTTTCGATGTTATTTTTGTTTTCCACAAAAGAAAAATATTCTCTAGGGATTACAATGAATTTTAACACCACTATTTTATGTGTAAAAGTATTAATAAGTACGACGGAAATAAAAGGGCAGATATTATGAATATATATGATGGAGAAAATTCAATGGTAAAATTTTGAAATATTTTAAAATATGATTATAGAAATGAGTGAATACAAATATTTGATGTTAATTTCAAGTTTTAAAATTTAAAGTCTATTTAATTTTTTAAAATACTTCTAAAATTTGTAATCCAGTTAATTTTAGTTGGAGGGATGACAAGAAGTCAAAAAAAAAAAATATTAATCTTAATCTAAATATGGGATTGACTTAATTTATTTTTCAGAATATTTTCAAACTTTGCAATTGAATTAATTTTAGCCCAAAAAAAAAAGTTACAAGAAACAAGAAACAAAAATGCTCATAAAAATATTTTTCAAAATTTACAATTAATTTTTTTTTTTTCAAAATATTCCCAAAATCTATAATTATTTAATTTCAACTTTAAAAAACATGTAAAAATATACACACATGTTCGCTAGAATTAAAGTGACCTGCTTGCCTATATTAAAGTTAGTTTAAAGTAATCTTGAGGGGGAGGAATAGATTTATTAAAGTTAGTTTAAAGTAATGTTGAGGGGGAGGAATAGATTTAGTTTATAGAAAAGGTTTTTAATAGTCTTTGAAAGATTTATTTTTAAAAATAAATATTTAATAGTCTTTGAAAGATTTATTTTTAAAAATAAATAAAAAAATCTTTCAAAAGATTTGTAAAGATTTACTTATAATTGTAAGCAAATGCTAAGGTTGTTTGGAAGAAAAATAAATAATAGTAAATATGAAATTTGGAACACTACCATTATCAGCGTAATTATAATTTATGGAATTTCAAAGGGCGTGTTTATTACTAGTAATTGATACCTTACACTTGTAGTTATTTATGTAAATGTTATTATCTATTGGTAGAAAGATGGTTATTATGGGATTGATGTTCTTTAGTTGTGGAAAGATGTATGGGATTGACGTCAGTTGTAGCGGTCTAACTCTTTTTGGGTGATACCTTTTGTAAGTGTCATAGTGAATGCAAGTCTCAATATATTGCTAACCTCTCATTTTCACTTATTTGGGTGGAATTCCCCTTTGTATGCAGTATAGAATTTTACCATACCATATTGCTCTTTATTGTTGGGATTCAAGTTTGTTATAAGGATCTCCGTGTCCATGTTTTTTGTGTTGTTTCTACATAACTCTGGGTTGGGTCCATCTTTTTAATTGGTTGTTGTACTTCCCTCGGCGACTTCAAAGATTTTGGATCCGACGGACATTTCTTTCAATTTCCCAATGTTGCTATGCAGTGTGTGGTACCAAGGTACTTTCTCGGTGTGGTTTTGAATGGGATTTTGCCTCCTTTTTCTCATTGTCCCCTCATAAGTCACAAACCTTGTTACATTAAGGTATCCATGTATTCTGGGTCTCCGGTAAGCTAAAATATTTTAAGGTCTTGGTTGTTAGGGGTTATAAAGTCCTCTATTATCAAAATCACTCAAAATTACTTAAAGTGATTCATGAGAAAAGATTTTGTGTCATTCTTATGAGGTTGTTATTCCTTCTTATTGTTACTTTTAACCTACTAGCTTCGTTTCTACAGGTGTCTCCTTATCCTATGGTCAATCATCTGGTCCCCCAGTTAGTTCGAGTGTTTCTTTTGGTCACTTGTCGTCTGGTCCCTCAATTAGTTCAAGTGTTTCTTTTGTGTCTTGTTGGCAGGACTCCTGTGGCAATGCCACCTCGGCATAGACTTCCTAGCTACAGAGGAGGTGCTCCAGGGGCATCCTCTTCGAAACATTCTCGAATATTTGGTTGTGAATCAATGGAAAACCTTTTCGATGCGGCTCCCTTGGAGGTTCGAAAGGATATTCTGAATTTGGAAATAAGTGAGTTTGGGGATCGCAAATACCATTCCGACTAAAAAATTGGTGGCAATAATCTCAAATGTGTTCCCAACCCAAGGAAAATCCAGAAGAGAAGACTGGATTTTCTCCACTCTATATCACTCCACCGTCAGATGGATAAATTGCTCAGCTTGGTCATTCGAGACAAACAGATAAATAACTACAAGCTCTTTTCCGACCAAGAGGATATTAAGAGAATACTCAGAGACATAAGTTATGACACGAATGATATAGTGGTGAGACTAAATCAAGTGGAACACTTTGTTGTTTTTGACGCAGGGACAAAATCAAACAACCTTCAGGATGAGGACGCGGTGATCAATGCTCCACCTTTGAACAATGTTCCACCTCTGAACACTACAAATGAAAACTCTCCTTCTCACTCTCCAATTATCATTTTGGACTAATAATTCCACTATGCCTACCCTCTAAGTACACAATGTTCACTGTATACTTCTAGTTGTTGGTAGCTACTTACTGCTCTCTTTTTTCATGATACTTTTGTTCTATTAAGTGGTGTCAATGGATCTATGATGTTTTTTGCTTATGACAATCATAGTTAGTTTGTTTTCAGATATAATTAATCCATAGTTTTTACATATGTATTCCTTGGTATAAGTGTTGTCTCGATATTTTTATGGTCAGTTTTTTTTTTGGACATTTTGGGAGCTACTCATAATATTCATGAAGTTTTTTCTATGTAATCTCTTTTTTTATCCATATAAATCAGCGTACAAAATTTACCAAAAAAAAAATACAATGTATAGGCATTGAAAAAAATAGGCATCACAAATCCCCATAAATTTCTGAAGTGAATCCCAATTTAGTTCCTTATGTTATCTTGTTAAGTGAAATAGGGGCTACTCCTATTGAAGCAATTGCTATGGTGCGATTCATAAGGTATTTAAGAAAAATTGAGAAAATGGAAGAGGGAATATGACCTAAAGTTATAAGTTTAATGACATATTTTGCAAAAGAAAGAAGACTTGGATGCAACAAAATAACAAATGGTTTAGTAAATGGAGTATTTGCTTGAACACATGTCCCATAAACAGTAAAGAAATAGACAAATTTGTTATGGATAATTTCCACAAGCGTACTTGGGATAAGGAGCTAGGGAGAAAGAAAAATTAATATATTGAAGTGTTTAATGCCACTCATAATCATCAACAAAAAACGTACATAGAGGCCAATATTTCTTGGAGAGCCAAAATTATTATTTCTTAGTTAAGGACTAATTCTCATCAACTCCATTGTGAAACAGGGCATTGGAAAAGACCAAAGGAAGTGTGGGAGGAAAGATCTTGGGATAATCTATTTAATGAGGGTTTTGTCGAGAAGATGGGAGTGTTTATTGTGAGGCTTTGCAGGAAAAGGGTCAAATACATCAACCAGATGAAAAATAAATCTATCCCATAGGCTATGTTTAGCCTCATGGACATTAAAATATTTTCTTTCTTCTTTCTTTCTTTATTAGAATCTCTTGCGTTAGAGGAACACGTTTAAGTAAAAGATCCATAGTACACGGAGTCTCCCCTCTTCAATATTGTAGCATTGGGCTCCCCACTGGCAATGATTCTGGGTGGTAGCAATGACTCCTCTATGAATAGCGGGTGGTAGCTTAGACTCCACTCTAATGTCAAATTATTCTTATTTTAGATTTGATAACATTCAAAATATGAGCAGAGACAATCAAGAGATAAGTAAAGATGAGTAGTGATGACATTTGATGACAAGATACTTGAGATTGGATATGATTTGATGATAGGATTATTGCGATGATCACATGATGCAGTTGGAATTTCTCCCTAATTGAGAGGAAGTGTTAATTTGGCAGCTCAGTGAAAATTTCCAACCATGGTATGAGAATCCTCTTTTCGAGAGGAATAATTTTGATTATTGAAGTGCTTAATTTGGGCAAGGGAAAGTTTATTTTTGAATTAAAGCCCACATGTGCACATTTGATTAGGTTGGTTCTATATAAAATTGGACACTCTTTGAAGTCTATAGATACAAGTGACATCAACCTCATTTGGACATGATCATGAAGCATTCTTCTATTCTCTTATTTGGTTTTGGCTCACATAGGTTTGAGGCAGCTCGCGGAGAATGATTGGCACAGGTCTAAAATTGCATGGTTCGAAGCTCGCACATGTGTCTAGGTTTCTAGGTCACAACCACAAGCTTGTCACAACCAAATTTAGGCTATAACCATAGGCATGTAGACCTATGCATGTGGTTTAAGGGTTTCAGCCACACACATGAAACTCTTTTTGTGCGGTTGAGATCTAGGGTTTGAATTTTCAGTTGACTAAAGATTTCACCAGTTGACTGCAGAGTTCGATAGTTGACTGTAGATAATGGCAGTTGATCATAGGCTTCTGAATCATGATTTTGGATTATTAGCATTGTAGGGTTCATCTCATGGATATTATTTAGTTGATTTTACTGGATGGGTTTATGATTGAATATATGGATCATTTAATCTATTTTGATGAATCAATAAATGACAATATAATAATAAGAATAATTTGAAATGGTTTTTGTAACCACCCCTCCCACCTTTACCCAAATCCACAAACTCGCCAGGGTAAATATGAGATGAGAGTTACTCTGTGAGACCCGATTTCCAAGATGCACTTATGGAAAATGGGGTCCTCATGTCCAAATCTGGCTGCAAACACCCAGGGAAACATGATCACAATGTTATCAACGTAATTTGAACCAACACTATCATTTCAGTTTCGTTTCCTTAAAATTAATACAAATTTCTATTTTTGGCAGTTTTTTGGGTTCTAATCTTTTGGGGATGTTTTGAGGGCCTAAACAATTTTTCAAGGAAACCAGAGAGATTGGAAATTGTTATAACATTTGTTGGTATATTTTTGACTTCCTTGTGGAGATCTTCGAAATGAGGTATTATGTTGGTCAAACGAAGATCGTATGCCTAAGTTATGACATTGGGAAGTTGGAGGTTTGAATTACTTATATATTCAAACACTTTATATACACAATACCTGTAGGTTATAAATACATAAATGTTCATCAATTCAATAAACTCACCATAGAATTATAATTAACACAATGACAAGCTAAACATTCAATCTCAAATCAAAACTTGACCTAGACTTCCTAGAACACACTAGACATTTCGTCAAACACATGGAAAACATGTAATCTACAAGTCATGAATGTATATTTAAACATAGGGGTATGATACTTATCTGAGAATCGTCAAGAAGTTATAATGCCCTCTCATAGTAGCTGCAATAACATCTATTATCTCATGCATTCATTAACCATTCATCAGCAAATCAAACACATCAAGAGCCATAGTTTTATCTATAGTTTGTTTTGCAAAAGTCATGAAATAATGTAATTTTGATTTTTTTTTAATGAGTGCTCATGTTTACAAATTATTTACCTTATTTGTTAATTTTTCCATCTTTTCAGATAGATTATATGAAAAGGATAGTTGAGATCATAAACAATTCAATTCTTTAACTCGAACTATTGTAGTAAACCTCATACCTTGTCTCTCTTGCTCTCCAATATTAATAAGTTGAATTACTATAACACAAAAATCAATTCATATTGTCAACCATTTTTTTGTGCTTACACTAAAATCAATTCACATTGTTAATCCAATCATTTTAAGTTAACGTACCATCATATATTGCGTTACATCAAATCAGAAATCATCGCCTACAATGAACTCAATGCATCTAATGCACACAATCAAATAAGATTAGAAAGCTTCTACACTGAAATCAATGAATCTAATGAAATCAATCATATAAGATTAGAAATCATCATCTACACTAAAATTAGTGCATCTTGTGCAAACAATCAAATAAGATTATAAATCATCATCTCCACTGAAATCAATGCAGCTAATGCAGGCAGTCAAATAAGATTAGAAATCAACATCTACACTAAAATAAATGCATTTAATGCAAGCAATCAAATATGATCATAAATCACCATCTACACTGAAATAAATGCATTTAGTGCAAACAATCAAATAGGATTAGAAATCAACATCTACACTCAAATCAATGCATCTAGTGCAAGAAACCAAATAGAATTTGAAATTACCATCTACACTGAAATCAATGCATATAGTGCAAGAAATAAAATAGAATTAGAAATCAACATCTACACTAAAATCAATGTATTAAGTTAAAGAAATCAAATAGAATTAGAAAAAATATGCAATGAAATCAAGGCATCTAGTGCAAGCAATCAAATAGGATTAGTAATCAACATCTACACTAAAAATCAATGCCTCAATGCATTTAGTGCAAGAAATATCCTCCCCTCTCTCCCCCCTCCATCTATATACGGTATTTGCCTCCATCTCTCCTACTTTGTCTCTCTATTCACCCCAAACATACACACTCTCTCTCCATCTCTTCATTTTCACTCCATCTCTCTCTCTCTCTCCACTTTTCTCTTTGTATGTCTTTCTTCTTCCCTACCTCTCTCCCCTTCCAAATCCATCTATTTTTCCTCCCTCTCTCCTCCTCTCTCTCCCTCCCTCTACCCTACTCTCTCTCAAGTCATCTCTCTCCCTTTCTCTCCCCTCGTCACTCTCTCTTTCTCTCCCCCTCCAACACTATCACTATCTACCTCCCTCTCTCCTTCTCTCTCTCCCCCCTCCATCTTCGTTTCTCCATATCTCTCTCTTACCCTTCTCTCCCTCTCTCTATCTCTTTATTCTACCCTCTCTTCACCTATCATCTATATATCTATCTCTCTTTGTCTCTCTATATCACCCCCAAATCATACAAACTCTTTATCCATATTTATTTATCTCTCCCTCCCTACTCCTCTATGTTGACACCTAATCCTAAGGGATTGGTTGAGATTGTATATTATTGTAATTTAGTAAATAAGGATGGCCAAGAGATATTGGGAAGTGAATCCCAATAGTCTCACCTCCATGTATAAGTACACACACAATCTCCATCTAATGCATCTTCAGTTTTGCGGAGTTACCTCCTAGCTTGACATGGTATTAGAACTAGTCCATTTTTTGGCATTCCTGCCCTTGGTGTAACTCCCTCCTGTCTATGTTCTACATTTTTGTATATTGTCACTGTGCATTCATATTTTTACTACTCCTACTGCATTCAAATTTTTTGCTGCATTCTGGCTTCTCCAAGCAGACCTGCCTCTCTGTCTCTGCTCCTTCTACCATTCCAGAATAATTCTGCATTCTTTTTTTTAGCAAATTTTTCTATCAATTTTTGCACACAATTGTGCAAACTCTGCTCCAAAATTGTCTTGAAAATCACTCCCCTGGAAGCTCACTCCCCTCACGCTGCCTCTCTCTCCTCACAATCACTCATTCCCTTGCCTCACATCTCCTCTCCCCGTCCATTCCCTCACAACCTCACGCAGCTCTCCCCACACACCCGCACCCCCTCGCATGCACCCTCTCGGAGCTCCTCACCCCTCCCTCACACCGCACACCTGTCTCACTCTCCCCACCCTCTCTTGGCGCTCCCCACACACCCACTCACCCCCGTTCCACATCCCCTATCACTCCTCTCCCTGCTCACCCCCATTTCTCCTCACTCCTGCACTCACGTTCCTCCATTCCCCGCTCACTCATGTCACTCTATTCCTCCTCACCCATCGTTCCCCCTTACTCCCGCACACCCCTTCCCCCTCACCTCTACCTACTCACCTCACCTCCCTCGGCCCTACCCTCCCCTTGACACTTAGCCCTCCCTTCCTGTCCCCTCCCCTCATCCCTTAGCCCTCCCTTCTCGTTCTCTCCCCTCGTCATGCTCGTAATTGTGCTGCCAATTTTTTTTATAGAAAATACACCCCCCCCCCCCCCTCTCGACCCCCAGAAAAAGCCTCCCCTAGTAAATTACCCCCCCCCCCCCCCCCCTGCCTCCAAGAAAATGCCTCCCCTAGTAAATACCTCCCCCAAGTAAACCCTCCCTTAGATAATACCTCTTTTTTTCCCCAATTTTTTCTACAATATATATATATATATATATATATATATATATATATATATATATATATTTTGCAGAATTTAAACCAGAATTGTATTTTTTTTTACTGTGACAACAAAGTGATTTTCTTTTTCTTCAAAAGAATGCATTATCTCATATCCATCATGGGAGTTGTTCTCTTTGGTAAGGGGAATGATCCTTAATGGTCTTGGAAAATGAAGCACACTCTCATTTTAATAAGCTGTGGAGAGGAATTTGTGAAGGAGAAGGATACCATCCACCAGCAAAGCCCACTTCAAACAAGGAGATCACCATTTGGGAAAACATGAAATGCAGTATAGCAGTAATAGTATGTTAGTATACTTCGCAGATAAATCCAAACTCAAGCCATTAGGGCTTGGCACAATCAGGCTTAAGTTTCCTGGTCTTCCTGATCATCTTCTACATGAGGTTCTATACCTCCCTGAGTTGAGGAGAAACTTGTTTTCCTTGGTCCACATCTACCAGCAAGGACACTCCATTCACATGTTTGATGGCAAGGTTGAGGTCAGAAAAGCATCAGATCGCTCACTTGTCATGGAGGGAATAGAAGAAGGAAGACTCCTGAAGCTGCAAGGTTCTTTTGCTCATGCACAAAACTTTGCCTTAAATTCACATCATGATGAAGGTACCTTCCCATCAAGTCTTTTATGGCATGCTATATTTGGACACTTAAACTATGAAATCTTTCGATTGTTGAAGAAAAATGGTGTTACTAGACTGCCTATCATTCCTAGGAAACTTAAGCAATGTGATGCTTGTATTCTAGGAAAGCATAGCAAACAGCCATTTCATGATTCACATTCCAGAGCACATAGAAAACTTGAACTTCTTCATTCAGATTTATGTGGCCCTATGCATGTTTCTTCTGCAAATGGAAATAAATATATGATGACATTTATTGATGATTACACCAGAATGTGTTGGATTTACTTAAAGAAAAAATTTGATGCTTTTCAAACATTCAAGAATTTTCATGCATGAATTGAAAATGATGCAAAAACTGATATTTGCTCTTTGTGCACTGATAATGGAAAAGAATACACTTCAAACGAATTTGAAAACTATCTTCGTCAACATGGGATCAAACATCAAAAAACTATGCCCTATAATCCCCAACAGAACGGTGTAGCTGAAAGAAGGAATAGGACAATTTTAAATATGCTTCGCTCCATGATGTTTTTTAAGAATGTAAAATTGATGTTTTGGGCTGATGCATTTCTATTTGTTTTATAAATAAAGAATATGTGTCCTTCAAATTCAATTAGAAACAAAACTCTTTATGAAATGTGGCATGGCCACATTCCTTGATTCACCTATTGATATGGATGTTGCTTATAACTGTGAATTGAATTTGTCTACAGATCAGGAACCATATTCCTTCAAAGAAGTCACTTCTCATGCTGAATGGAATGAAGCAATGCAAAAGGAGTATGATGCCTTGATAAAGAATGACACTTGGAAGCTGGTTGATCCTCCTTTAGGAACCAAACCAATTGGTTGCAAGTGGGTCTACAAGAACAAGTACAAAGCAGATGGCTCACTTGACAAGCACAAAGCTAGGATTGTGGCGAAAGGTTTTGCACAGAAAGAAGGGGTGAATTATTAAGAAAATTTCTCCCCCACACCAAAATGGGCCACCATCCAGACACTCTTTTCCTTAACAGCTCAGAACGGATGGAAAGTCCATCAGATGGATGTAAAAACTGCCTTTTTGAATGGATATCTAAAGGAGAAATTTTTTATGTCCCAGCCAGAAGGATTTATTGTGAAGGGCCAAGAACACAAAGTATGCAAACTTATAAAATCCTTGTATGGCCTCAAGCAAGCACTGCAAGCCTGGTATGAGAAATTAACTCAGCATATTCTGAAACTTGACTTCAAACATTTTGATCTTTATGATGCAACTTTGTTTGTTAAGAAAGTTGGAAAAACAATTGTATATCTTGTGGTGTATGTAGATGATCTTTTGATGACAGGGAATAATGAGAGTTATATTGCATTCATAAAGAGAGAATTGAAGAGAGGTTTTGAAATGACTGATTTAGGTTATGTTCATTACTATCTCGGTATTGAAGTAACTCAACATCCTAAATTTATATTCCTTTCTCAAAAGAAGTACATTGGATATTTTTTGAACAAGTTTGGCATGGATGAATGAAATCCCTTAACCACTCCATTGGAACAAAACGTGAAGCTCACATCTATTGAAGGGAAGGAATTTAAGGATGCAACAAAGTATAGACAACTTGTAGGAAGTCTTATCTACCTGACTACCACCAGACCAGACATCTCATTTGTTGTTGGAATCCTCTCCAAGTTTATGAAAAAACCTTGTGAAGGACATTGGTCCGCTGCAAAAAGAGTTCTAAAGAACTTGAAGGGGAGTCAAGACTTTGGACTCAAATATATGCAGTTAGACGACTTCAGCTTGATTGGATACTCTAATTCAGACTTTGATGGGGACAGAAACTGGGTTGTCTACTTTAGGTTATACCATGAGTCTTGGATCAGGAGCTGTCTCATGGAGATCACACAAACAGTCAGTTCCAGCAGATTCCACAATCGAGGCAGAATATGTGGCAGCAGTTGAAGCAATAAAGGAAATTGTGCAGCTCAGGAAAATCCTAGAAGATTTACAGATGAAACAAATGCATTCAACACCACTCCTGATTGAAAACACTTATGCAATAAAGTTGGCCAAGAACCCAAAGTTCCATGATTGAACAAAAAACATCAATACAAAATACCATCTGATTCGACATCATGTTGAGGCCAAAACTATCCATCTACGTCATTGTTCCACAAATGAGTAGTCTGCAGATATCTTCACCAAAGCGCTTGGAAGAGAAAAGTTTGAAAAGTTCAGAAATATGCTTGGACTCATCAACATCCCTTCAGATTAAAGGGGGGAATGATTACACCTAATCTTAAGGGATTAGGTGAGATTATATATTATTATAATTTAGTAAATAAGGAAGGCCAAAATACATTGGGAATTGAATCCCAATATGTTGATATTGCAACAAGATGATGAGCTTAGTGGAAAGAAGTCGCCTTCACTAACTGGGCCCGCAGGCTATTTTTGGTGCAAAGTCTATTTTTAGACTATGTATATTTTTACACATGTCAATCATATTCTATGAGTTGCAGGATGCTATTTGTGGATGGTTGGTCAAGTTGGAAAAATAGATGGACTTCTATTTTTAGAAATATTGGGCGGAATCTATTTTTAGATTGCTAGTTTAAAATAGATATGTCGAATATTATTAGCTCTTAATAATATTTGGACTATAAACATTATATTATTCTCTTGGAGCACTTCAGTTAAGTGCACAAATGTGGCACAGGAGCTGACAGAAGGAATTACGCTATTCCTAAGGGTTAAGTGGAGCTATTTTATGATACTTCAGTTAGAACTCATGTGACAGAGTTTGGTGGAGTTATTGAGATAGTTGATGGAGTTGTGTTTAGTTTAACTGAGTTAAACATAGTTGAGCTAGTTGTATCTAGTCTAACTGATTGATACACTAGTGAGAGTGGTGTGAATTAATTATTAATTAATTCACTAATTACTAACTCATTAATCAACTAAAGAATACATCAGTTAACTACAGTGCATGGACGGTTTCAGTGGAGACCAGTGAAGAGGTAGGTGAAAGAGCAGTGTGACTATCAGTTGTGACTATACTGTTGCATGATTTGCAAAAAATAGTGATTGGAGACACCAATGAGCATTGCGTGAGCAAGGCTGGACCAATTCGAGTTCATTCAGAGCCATTCTTCAGCAGTGATTGCGCAGTAGAGGCAGGCTATCAGGTGGTAGAGATTGGAGCATGTGATTTGCTAGATCGGGCTTGATTAGTGTGTAGCAATTGGAGATTGTATTGAGAGCTTTGTGAGGAGATTTGTATAATGATTGCTACATGATCTCTATGACATATAATATAAATATAGTTGGGGGTTTTCAGCTTTAAGCTTTCCCGTAAAATACTGTGTTCATATTTGTGATTGTTTATGGTTTTAATGTGCACATGCGATTGTTTTTGTTTCCACAATTAATGATCAATGGTAGAAGAGATTCTGTATTGTGCATGAAGTTAAAATAGTGTGTGATCAGGAGAATCTCGGTAAAATAACATATCAGTTATTCAAATTTCTACATGGTATCAGAGCGATATTGATCATTGGAGAAATTGCAAAAACATTGAAGCGGTTGAGTTTTGAGCTGGTGGAATTCGAATTTGCAGTAGTGTTTTCTTGGTGTCGAAGTTGAGTTGTCTTTCAACGGATTGTGATTAGAGTATGCCCTTGAGGGCAGCTCGAATTATATTGCATGGAAGGACAGGATGGAGGTGGTGTTAGATGACAATGGGTTGAAGGAGTTCATAGATGCAGAAATTCCAAAACCTGCTTCCAGCAATGCTGCCGCACTTGACGCATGGCAAAAGAAGACAACAAAGTGTCAAAGAATTCTGTTGGAAGGTGTAAAGGATCACATAATGTCCAGCCTTCATGGTAAGGCTTCTCCATTCTTGATGTGGAAAGCGTTGATAGACTTATTCCAAAGAAAGAACGACCAGAGGAAGTTGGCACTCAAGGATAAACTCAGGAACATAAAAATGGAGAAAGGCGATAGTATGCCCAAGTACCTCACGAAGTTCATCCAATGTAGGGATGAGCTGGGAAGTGTGGGGGTGACTATAGATGGCGAGAACTTGGTGAGCTTGGCTCTCCTTGGGCTTCCAAAGAGTTGGCATTCCTATCAGGACTCTATCAATGGTCGGGAGAAATTGCCAGGATGGGAGTGACTTTGGTCGGATCTTGTGCAAGAGGAGATAAGGCGAAGTACCAGGGACGGATCTTCATCAAAGAACTCAGATGAAGAAAATTGCGCTTTGGATACCAAATCAAGGAAGGATAAGAGCAAGAAGAATGATTCTCAATCCAGTGCGAAAGGCAAGAAGCAGGACATGTCCAAGGTGAAGTGCTTTCATTGTCACCAACACAGAAATTATGCCACTAATTGTCCACAGAAGAAGAAAAATAAGCAGGCAGTTGGATCTGTAGCTGGAGAGGCCTTAGCCTGGCAGTGAGCTAGATTTTTCACTGATCACATGCTTGGTCTCAAGTATGATGGATTCAGTGTGGTTTCTTGATAGTGGTGCGTCTTTTCATATGAACAGAGACAAATATTTGTTTACTGATCTGGATGAGAAAGATCTTGGAGTGCACATCGAGATGGGTGATGATGGTAGATACAGTGCGACCAGTATCAATACCATTTCCTTTGAGAGGGAGTCTGGTAAACCCTTCGTATTGAAGGAAGTGATGAACGTTCCAGGATTGAAGAAGAATCTAATCTCGGTGGCCATGTTAGAAGACAAGGGATATGATGTTGTCTTTAGCGAGGGAAAGGATTTCCTACGTAGTAAGGCAACTGGTGAAACCCAGAGGATAGGGGTTCGAGTTAAGAACCTTTATCAATTGCAGGTAGATGGCTGCGCAGCAATGGCAGGCAAGGCAGAAGGAGTGGTGAGCTAGGATAATGGCGAGCTGTGGCATAGGAGATTGGGCCACCTTCGCCATGGAGCTTTGAAGATACGGCAACATATTTCTACTGGGCTTCCTAAGGGTACTCTTGCGCAGTCAAATCAGTGCAAGGGATGTGCCTTGGGAAAAATTTTGAAAGCCACCTTTCACGAGAAGGATAGTCGGGACACGAGGATCCTTGAGAGAATTCACACAGACGTGTGTGGACCTTTCTCAGTAGCTTCGACAGCAAAGCACAGATATTATGTGATATTTGTTGATGATTTTTCTCGGAAGTGCTGGATCTTCTTCATGCAGAAGAAGAGCAAGACATACTCAAAGTTCTGTGAGTTCAAGTCACTGGTTGAGAAAGAATCAAGGAAGCAGGTGAAGGCTCTTAGGAGCGACAATGGTGGTGAATTCATCTCTGGCGAATTCAAGGAATTTTGTAGCGCAGAAGGAATTCGAAGAGAGCTCATAGTACCTCATAACCCACAGCAGAATGGGGTTGCTGAGTGGAAGAACAGAACGATCATGGGTGTTGCACGGGCGATGTTGCATGATCAGGGCCTTCCCATACACTTGTGGGCTGAGGCATGCAATAATCACCGATGTGTGCGAACGGGTGTCCTCCGGGATACTTAAACGTAATTTTGAGGAGGCGTTTTCTGGTAAGAAGCCTGATATTTCCCATTTGAGGATTTTTGGTTCACCTATTTACATTCATGTGACGAAGGATGCCAGGAAGAAGCTGGAGCCGACCGCAGAGGTTGCGATATTTGTGGGGTACACGGATACACCCCACAACTATCGTGCGTATTTTCCAGACATTTGCAAGACTATTGTGCGACGGGATATAAAATTTCATGAGGAGAAAGCCATGAATTGTTCGCTTGAGAAGGAGCCACACTTGCATGCAGATGAGGAGCTATTAGTTCCTAAGGATGAGTCTTAGGATGTGGATCAGCCACAAGATGAGGTTCATGGAGTGGAAGAGACCACTCAAGCAGCGCCAACCATTAGAGGGTGGAAGCGCACTACAGAAGCTGAGCGATTGGCTCAAGATGCAGAGAAGGTTGTAGGAGCACCTACATCACAGCACAGACAGAGACAGTCACCTGACCGGTATACTGGATACATGGCTCTTATGAGCAAGTGTATCATGACGGAGCCATCCTCTTTCGAGGAAGCTATGGAGGATCTAGCATGGGTAGATGCCATGATCGAAGAATATGATTCGATCATCAGGAACAGTGCATGGGAGATTGTCCCAAGACCGGTTGGGAAATCAGTTGTAGGTTCGCGATGGATCTACAAGGTGAAGCAGGCAGCTGACGGGAGTGTGGAGAGGTACAAGGCGAGATTTGTCGCCCGTGGCTTCTCACAGATCGAGGGGATTGACTATGAGGAGACTTTTGCACCTGTCGCAAGGTACTCTTCCATACGGACGTTCCTTTCTCTCTCGGCGTAGATGGGGTGGCACATTCATCAGATGGATGTGAAGACTGCGTTCTTCAACGAAGTCATTGAGGAGGAGGTGTACATAGAGCAACCCAAAGGTTTTGAGATCTTCAGCAGCGAGTCGCATGTGTGCAGGCTCAAGAGAGCATTGTATGGGTTGAAACAATCACCTCGTGCTTGGTACACATGGATAGACAGTTATTTCACTGGATTTGGATTCTCCAAGAGTGAGGCAGATCCTAGCCTATACCAGATTGTGGTGGAGGGTAAGTTGCTGATCATTGTACTTTATGTAGATGATTTGATTTTGATAGGTGATGAATTGTTTATACTCTCATGCAAGGCTGATCTTGCAAAAGGATTTGAGATGAGACTTGGGCCTCCTTCGTGCTCACTTGGGATTGGAAATTTGGTAACGCGGTGGTGGACTGTTTTGTATGTCTCAAGGCAAGTATGCCCGGGAGATACTGGAGAAGTTCAACATGCTTGGCTACAAGCCTATCGACACTCCTCTTCCTGGTGGTTGGAGGAAAGAGGATGCTACATTGACAGAGGTAGTGGATGCCACTGTCTACTGATAGTTGGTGGGGTCACTTATGTATCTAGTCAATACATGACCTGATATATGCTACACTGTTAACCAACTTTCATAAGCTATGGTTAAGCCTACCAAGCTCTTTTGGAAGGCGGGGAAGCATGTATTGAGATATCTCAGAGGCACATCGGGATATGGATTATGGTATAGACAGTCGGATGAGGTGAGGCTATGTGGCTTCACGGATGCAGATTGGGCAGGGAGCCCAATGGACAGAAAGAGCACATCTGGAGGGATTTTTAGTATCGGGTCGACAACAGTTTCTTTGTACAGCAGGAAGCAGAGATTTGATAGCAGTTTCTTGGTACATTAGGAAGCAGAGATCCGTGGCACTCAGTTTAGCAAAGGCTGAGTATATGGCAGCGAGTTTGGCTACATGCGAGGCTATATGGATGAGGAAGATCCTGGTCGGGTTATTCGGTTCACACTTAGATCCTACTGTGATATATTGTGATAATTAGAGTTGCATCAAACTCTCAGTTAATCTAGTATTTCATGATAGATCTAAACACATTGACATCTGGTATCATCATATCAAATATTGTGTGCAACGGAATATCATGTTACTTTCATACATTCCCACGGAGGATCAGGAAGCTGATATCTTGACGAAGGCGCTCGCCATAAGAAAAATTGAATACCACAGGGGCAAGAT
This sequence comes from Pinus albicaulis, assembly GCA_034641835.2. Lineage (NCBI taxonomy): Eukaryota > Viridiplantae > Streptophyta > Pinopsida > Pinales > Pinaceae > Pinus > Pinus albicaulis. Next base: position 424,490,673 of record CM076579.1, on the reverse strand, counting down.
AGGGGTGGTAGATAATCCTTATCTTGTTGAGAGGGAGTGTTGAGATTGCAACAAGATGATGAGCTTAGTGGAAAGAATTCACCTTCACTAAGTGGGCCCGCAGGCTATTTTTGGCACAAAGTCTATTTTTAGACTATGTCTATTTTTAGACATATGGATCATGTTCTATGAGTTGCAGGATGCTATTTGTGGATGGTTGGTCAAGTTGGAAAAAATAGATGGACTTCTATTTTTAGACATATTAGGCGGAATCTATTTTTAGATTGCCAGTCTAAAAATAGATATGTCGAATATTATTAGCTCTTAATAATATTTGGACTATAAATATTATCTTATTCTCTTAGAGCACTTCAGTTAAGTGCACAGATGTGGCACAGGAGCTGACAGAAGGAATTACGCTATTCCTGAGGGTTAAGTGGAGCTATTGCATGGATACTTCAGTTAGAACTCATGTGACAGAGTTTGGTGGAGTTATTGAGATAGTTGATGGAGTTGTGTTCAGTTTAACTAAGTTAAACATAGTTGAGCTAGTTGTATCTAGTCTAACTGATTGATACACTAGTGAGAGTGGTGTGAATTAATTATTAATTAATTCACTAATTATTAACTCATTAATCAACTAAAGAATACATCAGTTAACTACGGTGCATGGACAGTTTCAGTGGAGACCAGTGAAGAGGTAGGTGAAAGAGCAGTGTGACTATCAGTTGTGACTATACTGTTGCATGATTTGCAACAACCAGTGATTGGAGATGCCAATGAGGATTGTGTGAGCAAGGCTAGACCAATTTGAGTTCATTCAGAGCCATTCTTTAGCAGTGATTGCGCAGTAGAGGCAGGCTATCAGGTGGCAGAGATTGGAGCATGTGATTTGCCAGATCAGGCTTGATTAGTGTGTAGTAATTGGAGATTGTACTGAGAGCTTTGTGAGGAGCTTTGTATAATGATTGCTACATGATCTATATGACATATAATATATAGATAGTTGGGGGTTTTCAGCTTTAAGCTTTCCCATAAAATACTGTGTTCATATGTGTGATTGTTTATGGTTTTAATGTGTGCATGCGATTGTTTTTATTTCCACAATTAATGATCAATGGTAGAAGAGATTTTGTATTGTGCATGAAGTTAAAATAGTGTGTGATCAGGAGAATCTCGGTAAAATAACATATCAGTTATTCAAATTTCTACACAATAGTCTCACCTCCATGTATAAGTATGCACACAATCTCCATCTAATGCATCTTCAGTTTTGTAGAGTTACCTCCTGACCTAACACACACACACACACACACTCTCCCTCTCTCCCGCCTTCTCTCTTCCCTCCTAATAAATATATAAATATATATATATATATATATATATATATATATATATATATATATATATATATATATATATATATATATATATATATATATATATATATATATATATATATATATATATATATATATATATATATATCCCCACATATCTCCTTCTTTGTCTCTCTATCACACCCCAAAAACACACATGCTTTCCCCCTCCATATCCATCTATCTCTCCCTATATCTATCTCTCTCTATGTCCCTCTTTTATCTTTCTATATCACCCCCAAAACATACACACTCTTTCTCCATATTTATCTATCTCTCCTTCCCTTTTCCTCTCCATCTCTCTCTCTCTTCCCCTTCTTTGCCTCTCTCCCTCCTTCTATCTCCCTCCTCCTGTCCTCTCTCCCTCTCTCTCCATTATCACTCCCTCTCTCTCTCTCCACCTTTCTCTTTATGTGTCTTTCTTCTTATGTCCTTCTTTCTTTCCCTTCCTCTCTCCTCCTCTCTCTCACTTCCTAGCTCTCTTCCTTCCTATCTCTCCCTTTCTCTCTCGCCTCCATTTGTCTTCTTACCTCCCTCTTTCTGTCCTTTCGTCTCTCATCCTCTCTCTCACATCCTAGCTCTCTTTATTTGCTCTCTCTCCCTTTATCTATTTCCTCCCTTTGTCTCTCCCCCTCATCTCTTTGTCTCTGTCTTTGTCTCCGCCCTCCAACTCTGTCACTATCTCTCGTTCTCTTCCCCTCTTCTCTTTATCTCTCCTTCTTTATCTCTCTATCTTGCCCCCAAGCATATACACTATCTCTCAATCTCTTCCTTCTCTCTCCCCCTCCCTCCACTTTTCTCTCTCTATGTGATTCTTCTTCAATCCCTGTATTTCCTTCCAACTCCATTTCTATTTACTTTCCTCTCTCATTCTCTCTATCAAGTCCTCTCTCATCCTTCCTCTCTCTTCCTCTCTCTTCCTATCACTCCCTCTATCTCTATGTCTTTATTCTTCCCTCCCATATATAACTAGAGTTCTATATATCATGATATATTAATATATATTATAATATAAAAATTCGATATTATAGTAAATTTAATATTATATTAATCCTAGGTTATTAATTTGATAATATATTAATATTAATATTATATTTAATGATATGTTTTACATGACATGATAACCAAATTTTAAAATATTACAATTTTGAGTTATGTTTTTAGAGATTTTAATATATCCATATGATATGGTTTTCCTTTTAAAATTTATTTTACAAATATTTAATTAAAATAAATATTATAAGATTTTAGAGCAAGATTTAGTTGAAAATAAATTTGGGTACCACGACAAGTGGTTCCCTAAGTATTTAAATTTTTCTCCTAAAGTGACTTTATAAGTTGTAAAGTCAAATCTAATTACTTTAATGATAAAGTTACTAAGTCTAATTTAAAGCAACTTTAATAAAGTTAATGTGAAATTAGAAAGTGAAAAGTGACTTTGGAAATAAATGACTAAAAAGGTTTTTTATTAAAGTGGGGTGAATTAAAAAATAGAAAGTGAGAATTAAATGCACATTAAATCTCAGCCCTAGATAAGCTATCGCAACCATTGGATTTAGGGATTCCCCAAAAGTCACTTAGGGTTAGGTTAAAGGAGAAACAGGAAAGAAAAGATCATTAGTCTTTCATAAGCAGATTGGAGAAATTTATGGGCTTGAGAAAGTGAAGGAGAGGAGCAGTTCAACAAATCCATACAACAGCTAGAGGTTGTAAGCATTTCGAGGCAGTAGTCCATACAACATTAAATCAGCACAACTTTTGAGGCAGATTTCTATATAGCAGCAATGGACACATTTTTTGAGGTCTGTACAATTGCAAGGAAGCACAGATTTCAAGGAGGAGAAGCATCAGTGGGCATCACACATTCCGAGGGTGATTTGGCACGGTTTTCGAGGCTAAAAGAGACTGTTGTGATTTCCGTATAGTCCGTACAGTAGTATGAAATTTCTGGCATGATTTTCGAGGAGGACGTACAACATTAAATGTTGTTATCTCTTGCTGTAATAAATTTATGTTATTACTATTTTGCTAATTTGACACATTTTCTGAGGTGGAGGCAAGTACAGAAAGCGAGATAAGTCTGTATAAGTTTGTACATTCTTTGTTATAATTTTCTAGTATATTTCATTTCTCTGTAAAAGCATTTTTCAGAAATAAAGAAGCTTTCGAACTGGTTTTCCCCAAGAGTTGTAGGGGGTTTTTCCAGGGTCATATTGACAAAAAATCAACATGTCATTTTCTGTGTGTGACTGATATATTTTCTGAGTTTTTATTTCTGCATTTTCAACACTTTGAAATTTCTAGAATTTCTATGTGTGTGGCTAATATATTTTCTGAGTTTTTATTTCTGCATTTTCAGCACTTTGAAATTTCCATAATTTCTGTGTGTGTGGCTGATATATTTTCTAAGTTTTTATTTCTACATTTTCAGCACTTTGAAATTTCCATAATTTATGTTTTTAGAAAATATTTATTATTTCTAGCTTGTTGAATGTATGGTTATGAGAATGGGCATTTAACTACGTGGGAGTAATAAGGAGAAACTCATAACTGGGGTTGGGCTAAAATTTCTACAAAATATATATTATTGGAGAGAGTTTGTTTCACAGTTGTGTGTGTTTCTATAATCTCCCTAAAATGATGTAAACTTATATATTTCTGAACAATATTTCAACTTTGATGACGGACGGACATTGTTACCGAGTTGTCTTTAATTTAACTTTTTAAAAGTTTTCCTATTTATGTGCAGGAATTCATTGAAATCACAAGCTTGATGAGTAAAATTTGCACAATCGAAGTGTCCTAGGGATTTTTGAGGGTGTTGAATCCATATATGCAATCAAAAAACCAGTTTAAATAACATAAATCAAAATTTCACCTCAAAATTTTCAGCCAAATTCAAACAAGAAAATCCACCCAAAACTTCAGAATCGATCATCATACTAGGCTGTAAAATTCCCAATTGTAAAACCTTCCCATCTCCAATCATATCATTATATTTTAATAAATTTTGCCATCATTGTAAAACCTTCAAATCTCCAGTCAGATCATTAAATTTAATAAATTACTATCATTAAATTTTAGTAAATTACGGTAAAACATGCTTCATGCTTTACAACTTTTTTAGGTGCGATTGTAAATTGCCATTCACAAAGCAAAGCTTCTCGAATCAAATTCTTGACGTATGTTGTTTCACTGTCAATCAAAGCTATCGAGATCATAAAAGGAAAGATACTATAAGAATATATTTTATATATTCTGTGTACCAAGGAAAAGTGAAAACACTAATCAAAGCTATTAGGGGAATTTTGAGGTCTAAAATGGGCTTTCTAAGGAAAATGTACAATCAAAATTCACTTTATGAAAACCAATCACATTTTACGGGATGACATCATCCGTAATGGTTGAAGTGGCATTGCTTGAGTTACAGGTACTTACTTGTCACATTCTCAATGGTGGATAAAAACTCACAGTTAACCATGGTAGTGCTCTAGGTACTTTTAAAGTCAAAGTAAAGTACTCATAATAAATGTCATTTCACACTTTTTAAATAAAATAAAATTATTGTCATTTCATATTTCTTGAAAGAAACAATGCATATCCCTATACATTTATTATATTATATTATATTATTTTTATATAATATATTAATTACATGTTATTATACAATTTAAATAATATAAATTTTAATTAATAGCATATAATATAATTAATAATTAATAAATTTATATTTATATTTTATTTTAAGTTATTTAAGTACAAATGACAAATGCATTAGTTGTTCAATGATAATGACTTTTTCTTGAAAATTTCACTCGTATTGAAAGCCACATCAATAGAATTTTTTTATTAATTTTATTTTGATACAACTTTTGAATTGAATTTAATTATGGTTACATGGATTTTGGTACAAAAAGTTAATTGCAAATTCAGAAATATTATTTTATTAGTTTAGCTATTATTTTATTATTTCCTTAGGAGGCCTATTTTAGACCCCAAAATTTCCTTAATGCAGGATCATAAAAGGAAAGATACCATCTAAAATTCACCTCAATTTTTTTCATCAAATTCAAACACCTGAAACTCCAAAAAATCACACTAAAAACAACTCCATTAAACTAATTGAGTTTAACGTAATCTTTTTGGTGGAGAGGAATAGCAACTTTAGCTTTTTCTTCTGCAGATATAACATGCAAACATGTTCGCTAGAATTGCAAGTAACTTGTTTGCCTATATTGAACTTAGTTACCATGCAGCTTTAGCTTTAACTTCTATAGATTTCGTTTATAGAAAATTGTGCTTTAATAGTTTTTTAAAGATTTACTTTTATTGTGAGCATATGCCAAAGTTACTATTTCGAACAAAGATAAATAATAGTATATGTGAAAATTCGAACATCGCAGGATCAGCGTGCTTACAATTTAGAGGCATTGTTGCAAATTTCCATACATTTAAAAATTGGATCCAATTTAGCTCTGAAATCATAAAGCTAATTTCCTATCAAAATTTAATTTATTGGAATCTCTTGGGCCAGAGGAACACGTCCAATGTAATCAAGAGTAAGAGATCCATAGTACAAAGAGTCTCCCCACTTCAATCCTATATTTATTTGATTTTTTGAATACAAATTGGAGTAGAGTGCAACAGGATCGCCCATGTCATTCACAGCTAAAACACCTAGCTCATCAACTATACCATCGGCGACTCCACCTGGCGCCAATGTCGCTATCAGAGCCAACACGTGCCTCACAGACGGGAACTTCGTTGCAATTTTCCACAATAAGGTTCGTCTCTATGAAAAACCCACCCACTCAAATATCATATATCAAAGAACAGAGAACCAGCAGTAAACCTGGTAAGCCAGAGTGAGTTATTGAACTGATTAGTTTCATGAATGTGGTGTGATGTTTAGGGGGGGAGGGGTTTTAGTAAAAAAAAAGCAATAATTACCGTTGGAACTCCGATCCAGAAAATACCGTTGCCATCATAGTGGATGTTATCTGGAAGTCCAGGGAGATTGTCAATGAAGTATTCGACCGTCCCCTTCTGTGGCCCCTCTAACCAGTACTTCTGGCAATGATACCTGTAATAGAAAAACAAGGCACCCATCAAATCTAGTACATGATTTGGATCTTTCCTTATAGAAAACATTAATGATTGAATGCAGGGCATACATTGAAGTTTCACAGAAGACGAGGAGGTCTTGTTTGTCAGAGAGGGCCACTCCGTTGGGAAAGTAAATATCTTTGAGCAGCACACTTGTTGTTTTGGTGGAGGCCTCGCATTTTAGCAACCGGCCGTGTGGTCGGTACTCCAAGATATCAAATAAGTGGTCATGGAAGCCATATTTATATGAGGCATCAGTGAAATAAACTGCCCCTTCTTTGCTTGCATCCACTCCGTCTGCAAATCTTTAATGATATAAACATGGAATGTAGTTATGATTACTTGAAGCATTCCTTGAGTCTACTGGTCTATCCTAACTGATTTAAACCTAATGTGGTTCACATATATAAAAAAACATAGAGCTAGGATTTTAAAGTAAAATATCCAAAAAATTTAACAATCATGGTGAAAAACATTACTTGAATTTCAATCCATCTGCTTCTTGTGCCAGTATCTCCACATGCCCTTCCGTAACATTTAGCAGACCCTGCAACACATAATGAAAATGGAGGTAAAGTTGAGGAAAGGAAATATTGGTGATGGGTTATCACCTGAGAAGGCTCGCAGACTAATAATTCTCCATGGCTGCCAAAAGCGAGGCCCAGAGGACGACCTCCAACATATGTCCAATTCTCCACATGAACATCAAGCTGGTTATCTAGAAAGGAGATTCGCTTGATCCAACCATCGCCACAACCTATGTAGAGTCTGCCTTGAGAATCGAACACGAAATCTTCTGGATTGGGGATGAGTCCAGATCCAAGTTTGTGTGCATTCTGTAGCCTCTCGTTGTGGGCGAATACACCAAGTCTCTGGGGAGGATGAGGAAGGTCAATGTTTGCTATTGGAAAGGCAGAGGATTCAATCACACAAATAACACAAATATTTCCCACACGAACAATGAGTTGCTGCTCTTCAATTAATCACAAAACTCTGAATCATAAAACTCTCTTAAAAACAATGAACCCGTGAAGGGTATTTAATCTAATTGACATGCACACACTATCACTCATAACTGAACTTAATCAACTTGCTTAACTCACTCTTCAAATCACTCACAAAATCTAACTGTAACTCAACTCAACTAATTCACTTAACTATCTATCTAACTTCTGCATGAGGAAGTAATTTATATATTTAACACTCCCCTTAATTACGACCTCTAAACTAAAACATAACTCATGACAACTCAAACATGCCTGTACGGTCTATGTCTCGGCTAGGCTTACAACTCTAAGTTTATTTTATGAAACTCAAGCAAATCTACGCTATTGGCTTTGTAAAGATATCAGCCAATTGATCACTCTTTCTACAAGGCTTCAAAGTGAACTTCTCCATTGTTCACTAGTTCTCGAATAAAATGATATCTAGTATCAATATGCTTGCTCTTTTGATGAAACACACTATTCTTGGATAGTGCAATCGTTGATGTGTTGTCACACCAGGTATGCTCCCATTGTTGATCCTTGCTTCATTCTTCCTTCGAGTCCATCCAATACTCTTCTTAACCACTCTTTTGCTTAAACATGCTATGTTGAGATTCTTTGCTACATAATGCCTTCTGTTGATGATAGTGTAACAATAGGTGCTTCTTAGATGCCCATGCTATCCTCCACAGGAGAGCGAGATGGAAAACAACCGGATGTGCCTCTTAGATCATCCAAACTTCTGAAAAATCGATCTGTATATCCAATCAATTATTTCTTTAAACCTTGCATACATTATGCCATAATCTTTAGTTCTGTATGTATCTCGAATTCTTTTCCAACAACACTTGCAATGTGTGTCTTTTTGGAATCTCCATGAATGCAAAAATTGAACTCACTCCTTGCATAATATACGGTCTTGTCCTTCCAACGAGATACATGAGGTTACGACCAATCTTTGAATAGAGTTGGATTGACATCACCTTCATCATCCTTAGCAACTTGTACTAGTTGCAAATGGTGTGAGTGCAGTTTGGAATTATCCATCCACGAATTTTTAAACCGTCTTGTTGCATACTTATTTTGACAAATAAAAATGCCTTTTCAGTTGCTCAACTTCAATTCAGAAAATATTTCGCGGAACCTAGATATTTCATCTCAAATTATTTCATCATGGTACGCTTTAAATTCATCTATCTCAAGATCACACCAACCAAAATCATATCATCAACATATAAGCAAACTATCAAAATGTTTGTCCATGCTCATTTACCTTTGTGTATAAGGTAGGCTCAATCTTTTCATACGCCAAAATCCATTCTTCATCATATAAGCGTAGGATTACCTTTATACCATGCTCTAGGTGTGATCCATAGAGTGCTTTCTTCAATGCAGCAAACTTTATCTTCTTGTCCTTCAACTTCATAACCTGGAAATTTCTTTTAACACATAAATTTCTTCTTCTAAAATTCCATTCAAGAAGGCTGATTTGACATCCATACGATATACTTTCCACTTGTTACGAGGCTGGCATCGCTAGAACTGCTCTTACGATATCAATAAAGCGGGCGGAAAATGTTTTCCCAGTCTATTCACAGTTTCTTTGTAGAATCCTTGCTAAGTCTTGCTTTAAATCTGTCAATCTCACCTTTCTCATTCACTTTGGTCTTGTATACCACTTCACACCAATGAGATTTTTATCGTTTGATAAATCAACCAAATCCATGTATCATTCTTTTCAAGGTGAATTCATCTCTTCATCCAAGGCTTGCACCCAATTTCATCTCGATTGCTTCTTCAAAACCAAAGAAGGTTGGAATGCCAATAATGAAAAATTTGAACTAACATCCAAATCATCATAAACATCTTTCGGACTTCTCATCTTTCTTCTTTGATTCGCGCAGAGGTCGATCTGTGGATCTTCTTGAAGATCCATCTTTGCTCTGAAAATCTTCAGGTCCTTCTTTGGTGTGACTCTGTTTGGTGTCTGCTCTTTTGGTTCTTCATGCTCTTCTTCTTCTACATCATCATCACTCCCATCAATGGTGTTTGAGCATCGGTTAGTGTTTCTCTGAGTCCCATTCCAATACTCTTGTTCTTTGAACATAACATCTCTTGCTAATGATTGTCTTGTTTGTGACAGTTATACAATTGTAAGCTTTTTATTTGCTCACTATAACCGGTAAATATACATTTTTCACTTTGATCATCTAATTTGCCTCTTATTTGTGAGCTTTTGTGTATAGGCTACACATTCAAAAACTTCCGAAATGAGATGCTGCTTCTAGAGACGGACGACCGTAGCTATTACCGGAACCCTTTCACATTCATCACGCTCTTTGTGAAGATGTTTATCACATAAACAACACATGCAAGCGCTTCTTCCCAATACTCGTTAGACGGGTGTCTTGATTTCAACATGTCCTTGTCCATGTTCATGATTGTTCGATTCTTCCTTTCTGCTACACCATTCTGCTGTGGTGTGTATCTGGTCGTAAACTGTCTTCTGATTCCATGTTGTTTGCAGTACTCATGGAATGCCTTCGAATCATATTCGCCACCACGATCAGATCTCAATACCTTGATCTGTCGATCACTTTGGTTCTCCACCAAAGCTTTGAACTCTTTGAACTTTGCAAAAGTTTTAGACTTCTGCTTCAAAAAGTAAACCCAAGTCTTCCTACTATAATCATCAATAAAGGTGAGGAAGTAACAACTTCCACCAATCGACTGTGTCCTCATAGTTCCACACAAGTCGGTATGCACCAATTCAAGTGGTTTCTTTGCTCTGTAAGCAACTCCTTTTGGAAAACTTTCACGGTGTTGCTTTCCCAAGATGCAACACTCACAAGTGCTAGTAGGTTCTTTGATGGGAGGTAAACCTCTGACCATCTGTTTCTGCTGCAACAATCTTAAACCGGAAAAATGCAAGTGTCCAAACCGAAAGTGCCATAACCAGTATGGATCAGAACATGTAGTTGTAAAAGAACTAACCTGATCATTGTAGTTCATAATGAGAGGAAAGAGTTTGTTCCTCATCATCTGCACCTTTGCAATTAGCTGCTTGCTTGGGGATTTGTCGTAAATAACACACTGTTGCCCCTGAAAGATAACTTTGTATCCTTTCTGCATCAGTTGACCAACACTAATAAGATTGTGTTTGAGTCCAGGGACATAGTATACCTCTGATATGGTCTTTAGCTCCCCCTGCTTGGTCACAATGTTGACCACTCCTTTGCCATCTACAGCCACAGTCTTGTCAGTACCCAACTTGACCTCTGTCTGCACTGTGACATCCAAATTAGCAACCAAATCCTTGTTGCCTGTCATGTGGTTACTTCAACCACTGTCTAATAGCCAGACCTTATCAGATGGTGCATGCATGGTGTTGCATGCTAGAAACATAGAGTCAGTATCTGTACTGACATTGGCTCTCTGATTGCCTTGATCTGCAATCTTCTTCCTACAATCACGAGCATAATGACCAAATCTATTGCAGTAAAAGCACTTTACCTTATATTTTTCAGACCTTTGATTGTTATGAAAGCTTCTGCTGCTGCTGCTTCCATGTTGATGCTCATGATCGTCTCGGCCATCTCTATGACCGCCATAGTTACTGCCTCGTCCTCTGCCTCTCGATCGACCTTTGCCTCGACCTTTTGAAATATAGAATTGACTTTGGAAGGCAGTTTCCAAAGTGGAATCCTTATTTCTGTCTATCCTTGCTTCATGTGATAGAAGGGATCCCATCAACTCATCAATTGTGAGTTTTTCCAAGTCCTTTGCTTCTTCTATGGCTGCTACCACAACATCAAATTTGGTAGACAGGGATCAAAGAACCTTCTCGATCACTGTTCGATCCTTAATATCTTCGCCATATATTTTTAACTGATTGACGACATAAATGACCCTATTCATGAAGGAATCAATGTCCTCTGTCTCCTTCATCTGCAGAATTTCGAAATCTCTCCTAGTATTCTGCAATTTAACAATATTAAATTTTGCCATACCTTGATAGCTTGTCGCCAAGGTGTCCCATGCCTCCTTTGCTGATGAGGTTATCATGATCTTCTAGAACATGACTCGATCTACTCCCTGCTGGATCAGAAGCAACGCTTGCGCATTCTTCCGCTTATCTTTCTTCCACTGTTCCCTCTCTGCATTACTGAGGGCTCGTTCTTCTGCCTCATCTTGAGGTTCTACAAACCCATACTTGACATGATCCCAGACATCATGCGCTTTTAGCATAGTCTCCATCTTAATGGCCCACACATCATAATATTTCCCATTGAAAGTAGGAAGTTGTGGCTGAAAGCTGCTTGTAGCCATCTTTCTTCAAACACAAGTTCACTGCTGAAACCCTAAAAAAAAATTTGATATGATTTGCAAAGCTCCAAATTTTTTTTTTATAATAAAACCCTAGGTTTTATTATTTTTGTTTTATTATTATATAAAAATTTCTTTATAAAGAAAATCTTTATATAAAATATCCTTTCTTAAAAAAACTTATTATAAAATATCCACCTTTCTTAAATCCCTTTTGTTTTATAATCCTCTTATTATATAAATCCTTTTTTGAAAAAGCCCCTTTTAAAAAAAAACGTTTTCACAAATTCTTTGAAATTTCCCTTTTAAACACCTCACGTGCTTTTTTTTAAGAACTCTTTATGAAAAACCCTTATGCCTTTTAAAAATCGTAAGTATTCACAACACCTTACGTGGTTGACTTTAAAGTCAATAACGTGGCCAAATCTCAAAAGAGGTGCGTGCTAACGCACTTCCCGAATGCTAGTGCTACGTTCTAGTGCTTTAACGCACTGAAAAATACAAGATGCCCGTGTGCAGCGAAAACGGCGTAAGTTTTTTGTTTTTAACGGGGTTCTCTATAGTGGGAACCTGCATTATAACGCTCTGTCTTTAATTAACAGCGACGTTATAACATAAAAATGCGGAAAAAAAATTTTCCTTCTCACCCATGGATGATTGCTAATCCGTTTTTCTTCCGTTCTCTGTGACCTCGCTTTGATACCAATCTGTTGGAAAGGCAGAGGATTCAATCACACAAATAACACGAATATTTCACACACGAACAATGAGCTGCTGCTCTTCAATTAATCACAAAACTCTGAATCATAAAACTCTCTTAAAAACAATGAACCCGTGAAGGGCATTTAATCTAATTGACATGCACACACTGTCACTCATAACTGAACTTAATCAACTCGCGTAACTCACTCTTTAACTCACTCACCAAATCTAACTGTAACTCAACTCAACTAATTCACTTAACTATCTGTCTAACTTCTGCATGAGGAAGTACTTATATATTTTAACATTTGCGGCATCGATTGGAGAATTTATGAGAAGAGCCCTCCAAGCTATCACTAAAGCTATGCATAGCACAGCCGCTACCACTGCAATAGTGAAATTTGGCATCGCATAAGAGGAGGGGGTAAACTATGGAAGAGAGAGTGGGGAGACTAGCAGAGGAGAGGGAGCGCGTTAAATGCGTTACCACTCACCTTCCAAAACATGGCATAGAATAGTAAGGTGAAGATTCCATAAAAACCTTATCCAAAGGTCTGCGTTAGGGCTGAAATTTCAAAAGAAAACGTAGTTCCTTGACTTATCATCGTTACGTTGAAATTTAGCCAAAAAGTGGCCCCCTCTCATTGTCATTCTGTCATAATATTGTAGAAAGGTCATCCAGCATGCTTTCCCATATTATCTCTCCAAATAGGAAATCTGACAATGAAGGGAGATTTGATTAAGCTAGCCTATGAGATTTGGAGGGGAAAGTACACAATTCGTCAGCATTTCGTCGATGAGGGATTTGGAATTCCCAAGTCTGTGAATAAAATTCATATTAATTTCTTTTGCAAACCACAAGAGTCTTTATAATGTCAGGATTTATAATGTCACGATTTATGTTTTTATGTTCGTATCATTGCTATCGAATCAGAAAATTTTGTATTGCCCACTGTGGCATATCCTAACCATGTTCCATATCCACATTTACTTTTTTGTGTTACTCTATCGAAGTAGCCTACAAAGAATAAACTACGAGGATGTATATGTCGATAACTCAGATATTTATCTTTATTTTGAATTTTGTGTTGAGTGCCCATCCACATCGCTATGTTGGAGAATATTTTGTGTGTGTTGAGAGGAATATTATCAAATATGATTGAATTCTTAGCTCTTCATAATTCCTAGAATATATAGAGAGGGATTATCTGATTCTTGTGCTCTCTCTCACTCCACCATCACAAAGACTGTTCAATAGAGGGGTGAGTACTAAGAGGAAATTAAAAATATAAAAACTCCATTTCCATAACCTATGTTGCAATTGGGCACTCCAACAAAAGATGTAAATTAGTCTCTGATGAATTCTAACATACGCACCATCCTAGTCTATGTATGCCTCTCTTTTGTAAATTTTCCCATGTCAAAGTTTTGGCTTACCAAACCAGCCAAGAATATATGATGATCTTAGTAGGGACCTGCAGTTTCCAAATCTTCTGAAACCACCTCTTGTTTTGTAAGGATTGTTGTAGCATCATTTTTCACCCTCATGTGATTCATGATTGTCTCTTTGGCCTTGGGCACCCATTCCCACAGACTTGAACAAAGTTCATAAAAAACAGTGTTAAAAATCTCATACGCGGGTATGCCCAGACTTTTCCGCGTGTATACGCTAGTCCATACACACTTTTCCACGTATGGCATTAAAATCATTAAAAATATATATAAATTCTCTATTTTCGGGCTGGGTTGATGGTTACTCTAGTAGTTCAACCACCCCAGCACGTGGCCAACTGTTTCCAATAGATTGAAACTACTTTGAGGGAGTATAAAATCCCCTCACATGCATGGCCTAAGGGAGAGAGAAATTATAGATATTATACTCCGTTGGAGCCCCAATTCAAGTCTAATTTCCTGTGCCTCCTGCACTTTCCCAGATTTTTACAGGAAACCCTTGTTTCTTGGATATGTTCATCAGTTTATATGTCATCTTGTGTGCACAAGTCTTGAAAGTATCTTAGCGAGGCAAGGGTGGGACGAATCCAGACGGTGGTCTGTTCAAAGATCGTGGAAGGATTTAGGTGATCTCTCCACTTTTTATTACTGTACATGCTGTTCGTAATGAAGAAGAACCATCTTGTTCCCAAATTCATGTGTTAATATCTGCTTACATATGTGAAAAGATCATTATTTAAGCATTTATTATTGTTTATATGATGATTCACATGGATTACACTGACATTTAGGAGAATTATATGCTGTACAACTAGTTTTCCGTGTTTCTTCTTGGTTTTCAGGTTGAAGAGGAAGAAGGGTTGCTGGGGGTTTGGACCCCGCGGGATCTACATCAAACGTAGGATTACGGGTGAGTTATACTATCGATGTTATCTAGTTTTTAGCATACAAGTGTGGTTGTGTGAGTCCTTCTTGAATAGCATGCCCTGATCTGTGGAGGTTTTGACCCAACAAACCTCTAGGGAGTTATTTCCCGAAACAGAACTGGCGACTCCGCTGGGGAACACATTCTTGTGATTCCCTTGTTGGGTGGTTTCAGCTATTTGAAAGGTTTCCAACAGTTTTAATCATTATTTCCAGTCTAGTTAACTTTTTCTTAGTCAGACTGAAGACCTGGTTCTTTATCCCGGCTTGATCTTTTTTATTTTTCATTATTTGCTTTCTCATACGCGAGTTTTTCTTCACAAAGTCGCATATACACGCAGTTTTTGTTAAAGGAAGTCGCGTATACGCGGGTTTCCTTTGACACAGGCGTGTATGCACGCTTGTTGAAAAACTGATAAGTAGCGTATGCCTGGGAAAATTTTGAATTTTTTTTTTCTTGACTTTTTAGTCTTGTCTGCCTATGGAGACATGTTCCTGTAGTGTCTTTATAGTCTATGGATTTTGTTGATAGTGGTTATTGGTCTTTTTCTCTCTTGTTTGGTTGAATACTGGATTATTAGGCAAATCTTGTTTTTTAGTGCTTGCATTTCTGGTTCGAGTACCAAGATCTCTTTCTGAAGATTCTTGGTTGTTCTGCTTTATCAGGACAGAGAGCTTCTGCTTGGATACTCTTTCCTCACTTCATGTTTTGTTTTGCACTTGGATTTTTGCCTACTTTTGGTTGGTTTTCTTGATTTCATGTGACTAGGTCTTGTTGCAATTTTTTGGAGAGCCATTCTTGGTTCTTTGAAGTTTTGTTTGCTGCGAGATTGTGCTATTGTTCTGGGCTGAGTTCCTGAGTTTCTTGTCTTCCTTTTGCTCGTATAAATCTTGCCACTAGGGGGCACTATAAGATTTAGAGCATTTTTGTTGAAGCTTTGTTTGAAATTCAGAGATTGTTTGGCTTGAGAATTGGATAGTTCTTCTTGGTCCCTTTGAAGTCTTCTTTTATAAAATTCAAAAAGCTCAAAAACATTTTTGTTTTGCCATTGCTTTTGTTTTGCATTTTTGTTTTGGTTTCTTTCTATATTTTGAAGCTTTGTTGAGATTTCTTGCCTTCGGTTTCTGACTTGATTTGGGAAGGGAATTTTTATTGGTTTCTTTCTCTTATTTCGAGCATATTTTGGTGTCTTTATACTAAAAGTTTCTGATTTGGGGAACTAGCTTTGTGGACAGCCGGAAAAGTGATATAATTGAAGGATTCTTAGGAAATTTCTCCTTGCTTTATTAGATTTTGCATCTTAGAATTGGCATGCTCTTAGTAATTTGCATCAGGTGCACTTAAGCATTTAGTCTTTTTCATAAATTTTGTGAGTGTAAAGTTTGTTATCTGAAAAGAAAAAAAATTTAGTCTCGTAGAACCTGTGTAGAAATTTCTTTTCATCGAAAGGAAATTATTGCATTTGCATGTAGTTTGGTTTTCATTAATTTCTTTTCTACGTCGTAAAACACCACGAGTTTCATTTCCATATCCCTTTGACTTAATATAACAACCAACTAAAATAAGCGCATTAATTTAAAAACAACTAGCAAGTTTTTTATTAAGTGTCATACACCAACTAGCTAGGTTGTAGGGCCTTGGATTAGGTGAGTGGAGAGTTAACTCTCCAAGGCCGCTCAAACTAAAACATAGAAGTTTATTAATTGAGCGAAATCCAACTCCGTTAGGTGGACCGGGAAAGCTCTCCTCTAGAGAGTCAAGCGCGAGGGGAAGTGAAGGCCGAGAAGAGAGATACCCCCTCTCTGATTTGCTGGATCTTGCCTCAAGACCATTCCGCCCGGCTTCTGACACGGATTGGTGCCCATAGTTTCCATTCCTAGGTTCCACACAGGTGACTGCGGGGGGGAATACCCGTGGTACCTGAGGCAGACGTCGTATCACTTCCAGCAGTACTTCTGGGGGGTGCCCTTGCGAAGCTTGGGTACTTGTGCCGGCAAAGGCTGTTGTTAGGAGGTCGGCGTAACTGTTTCTGTTACCTTCGCTAGTAGGCCTGGGCCGTAATTATCCCAGACTACTTTCGGGAGGTCCTATTTTTCGCTTTCTCGTATTTTGGTGTCCGGTCCTAATCACCCGGAGCAGAAATACCTGAAGGCTGCTTGCTTGGCTGTATCTTAGGGATTTTTGTAGTGAGTGCTCTTTGCTCCTAGCTTGCTTAGCTTTATACTTTTTTGAGTCTAATTAAAATTTGTTAAAGTGGCTGATCAAGCGCCTCGTCGATCGAGGAGAATCCGGGGGTTATCTCCCGAGAGTGCAGAGCCTTCTTCAAGAAGGCGTAGGAGTAACATAGCAGGTGAATATCACCCTGTGGCGTCTAACGCAATGGACAGAGATCCTCCACAAGGGCTTGAAGGTTTCGTAGTTGGTTCTGGTGTTGGTTCCAAGAGGAGCGTTCCGCTCACCTCGAGAGTCTTATTTCCGGGAGAGTTAGGAATAGAAGTAGAGGAAGTACCTGAGTCTCCTCAGTCACTTCCATCTCCTCTTCCTCCTGATTATCCGTTTGTTGTTGAGTACATCGGACCTGAGTCAGAGAGACCAGAAAGTCCTCCTTTTTATTCATACCTTTTGATGGCCACGACTGGGAACGCAGCTTCGGCTGTGAGTGCTGCAGGCATTCAGACTCCTGCTTCAGTTGAAGGAGGAGGCACTATTGCTATATCTTTGATTGCTTCTAGTACTGCTGTGTTTGGCTCTGGTTTCACCCAAGCACATGCTTCTCAATTTGGTCCCTTTTGTTTTGGAATGCCCACTAGTGGGATTCCTTCGTTTTCCTTTTCCGCTGCTGCAACTGCGTCTGCACCCATGTCTTCTATGGCTAGTGGGTCAGCTTCTTTTCAAGGGTTCCCCTTCGGGACTGGGCATATTCCTAGTTTGAATCCTTCCTTGGGGTCTTTTCCTTTTACTTCTCAGACTCAGAGTTTTAACCCTTGGTCTGGAGGTCAGAGTTCGACTACCTTTACAGGTTGGAACCCTGTATTTACAGCAGCGGGGGCAGGGAATCAGTTTTACGCTGGTCAACAAGGGAATGTTTCTTTCCCTTCGTCGAGTGCTTATCAGACTTTTTCCCCTCTTTCCAACGCTTGGAACCCCTATCAGGGGCTGTCCTCTTCATTCATTACTTCGGGGGTTGGAACTGGTCCAATCTTTGGTAACTCTACGTTGGGAGGGGGTCCTTCTCCAAATGTTGGGTCCTTTGGCCCAACATTTTCTACGAGTTCTTTTTGGCAACCTGGTGCCTCATCAAATCCAGGGTACTCTTTTCAGAATGTTGGGAATTCATCCCATCAAGGATGGAATCCTCAGGCTTCGCCTCGTTTACCTTTTCTGGCAACGTTAAACTTGCCAGATCTGTCGAAATTGACGAATGATCCGATCCGATACAGTCCGGGGTGGCCTCCAGTTCCCACCAAACTTCCTTCAGACATTAAAAAGTTTGAAGGCAAGAATGTGAAGATCTGGCTGATCACATCACCACCTTCCATTTATGGTGCTCTTCTAACTCCCTGATCGATGATTCGATTAGGTTGAGATTGTTTCAACGCACCTTAACTGGAAACGCTGCCAAGTGGTATATTGAGTTAACTGGGGGCAGTTTTGCTACATTTGGAGATCTGGCTGTTACATTTCTAAATCATTTCCAGTTTCCCATCCGTTATGACGCCGGGAATGAACTCCTAGCTAATTTTAAACAGGACGATGCAACCCACATTTCTGACCATATTCAGGAATGGCGGAGAAGGAAGAGGCTTATTAAAGCTCATATTCCAAGAGAATTCCTTTTGGAATGGTTTTTGAAATCTCTGCAGTCAGATATTTCTAAGGATGTATCCCTGTCCGGGGTATTTTCCGAGGAGCAAGCCATTTTTAGGGCCCAGCAGCTTGAATTGATATATTCTCAGTCTGGGGTCCTTCATAAATATTTGCCTAATGCTCCTCGCTCCAAATTGGACTTATCCAAGACTAAACCCGGTCCTCATGGTGATGGACTTATCGGGTCGATCAATAGTGGTGTAGCTAACCTGCTTAATCAATTGCAGCGGTTGTCTATACAATTTTCTTCTTCTGGTCAGGCTGTGCCTGCTGAATCATCGCCTTCTCAATCTTTGTCGGTAAATGATGTTCAGACTTCTAACCCTAAAGAAAATCAACAATCCGAAGGGAAGAAGAAGGGATGTAATAAGAAAAAGGGCAAGAATGGGAAGGGTAATGCAAATAAATCCAACGAGCATGTTGGTGAGGGTCCAAAGGATAAAAAGAAAGTGAAGTTTCCATGCAAGTTATGTGCTGGAGACCATCTTACTCACCTTTGCCCTAAAATTCAGGATGCGCAGCGCTTGTTAGCTCAGGAGGGTTCTTCTAGTTCCCAGGCTGTGTTGACAAACCCTTTTCCCCAAGGGCAACAGCTAGTTGTTGGCGGGAATCAAAATACTGGGGCTTCCTCTGGGGGCACCCAGGAAGGGGAAACTCCGTCAAACATATACATGATGAGTGCTCACGCGGATATCGCCACGAGATCCCGTGATTATGGTGAAGATGAGTCTTCGAAAGCCAAGGGTGCTCCCGATGCTACTGAGCCGCTTCACATCACGAAGCCTACTGTTGAGCCTATACCTCAGATGCCCAAAGCATCTACTAAGCGTATGACGATTAATCCAAATGCTAGGGCTGCCTAGAACTACTCTATTGTGGAAGATCTGGCGCAAAGTCCTTGTGCCATGTCGGCTCTTGAGGTGCTCCAGTCTTGTTCGGCTCAGCGCAGTGCTTTGCTCACCGCTATTGGGGCTGTTATTCCAAAGAACTCTCTTATGATTACATTTGATATGTCTAATTTTAAAAAGAGACTCCCCCATCATATGGCTTTTCATATTAAATCATCGTACCGGAAATTCAATATTTTCCGGACGATCGTTGATGAGGGTGCTTCGACATGTGTGATGTCTCTCACATGTTGGAAGGGAATTGGATTTCCCGCAGTTGTTCCATCTGCTACTCTTCTGACTGCGTTTGATGGTCATTCTCACAGACTGCATGGTATTGTCCCAGCTTTTCCCATCTGTGTTGGGGGAAAAACTGTAAATATAGAGGTTGAGATAGTTGATGCAAGCTTGGACTACAACCTTCTGTTGGGGAGAAACTGGATTTATGAGATGGATGCCATTGCATCTTCATTATTTTGGATTATTTGTTTCCCTCACGAAGGGAGGATTGTTACGGTGGATCAACTGGATTGTTCTCCTGTAGACCCGAATGCATCTACTGACTCAACTATTCCAAAGTTGGATAATGCCAAGTCGCCTGTTGAGAATTTAGGGGTTGGAATGTATTCTTCTTTGATGGGTACTTTTGATATTCCACCTCCTACTGTTCATATAAATGAAATTTCATCCTCCAGGGCTCCTCTTCGAAGAGAGTTCTTCAGAACTCATTATTTTTTGGACCCTTGGACCTTACCTTCCCCTACAGCCACATTAGCGGAAGGTCAAGTGGGTGGAATGGCATTTCCGATGTCTGCAGCTGAGATTGCTTATCAATCTATTGTTGACTCTGCAGAATCCATTCCAGCTCCTCTTTCACCGGAAGAGTTGGATGGAGATGTGGCTCCAGCTTGGACACTTAGTTCTTCTTCTGCCCAGGATTGCCTTGATACCACTCTTCCATCTGAAGAGGCCATCCTGGAAGCTATGACTGGTATAGATAGACCGTGGGATGATTTGCATCATCGGTCTTACTTTTTACCTGATTTGAGCGAAGTTGAATCAATTTTTCCAAGTCCTTTGTCTCCTGGTCCTGTTCGCCCAGTCCTGAACCCTTTAGCACCAACACAGGTATATGCTGAAGGGAACATGGTTGTGATTTCTCCAACTATCCCGGTGAACATTTCCAGGGATCCCAATGTTATAGAGAATGTCTTCATCGGAGCTGAATGTTCCCCTGAAGAGATTCAGATTTACACCGATCTCTTTAAAGAGTATAGGGATGTGTTCGCTTGGTCTTATGAGGAAATGCCTAGTATAGATCCATCTATTGTCCAGCATGAGATCAAGACTTACGAAAATGCTAAGCCTGTGAGGCAAAAACTTCGTCCGGTCAATCCTAGGAAGGCAGCAGCTATCAAAGCTGAGGTGGAGAAGCTGCTTAAGGCGGGATTCATTTTCCCTGTTCCTTTGACTGAATGGGTTTCAAACCCTGTTCCCATAGATAAAAAACAAGGAACAATTTGAGTTTGCATTGATTTCAGAGACCTTAATAAAGCATGTCCTAAAGATAATTACCCCACACCATTTATAGATCAGATCATTGATGAGTGTGTCGGTAATGAGATTTTCTCCTTCATGGACGGTTTCTCCGGATATAATCAGATTACTATTCGTCCTGAAGATCAGCATAAGACTGCCTTTATTTGTCCCTGGGGTACTTTTGCTTACAAGAAGATGCCTTTTGGTCTTAAAAATGCTGGGGCTACGTTTCAGCGGGCCATGTCATATGCCTTCCATGACATCAAACATATTATCGAGGCATATTTGGATGATTTAGCTACTCATTCTCGAAAGAGAATGGATCATCCTGCTCACCTCCGTCAAGTATTTGAACGATGTCATTTCTACAAGATTAGGTTGAATCCGAACAAGTGTGTTTTCGCGGTCACATCCGGTCGGTTATTGGGATTCATTGTGTCTAGGGAAGGGATTAGGGTAGATCCCTTCAAGGTTGAGGCAATACTTCGGTTGCCTCCCCCGTCCTCTATTCGTCAACTTCAAAGTCTACAAGGAAAGGCTAATTTTCTTCGGAGATTTATCGTAAATTATGTTGAAGTTACCAAAGGATTTATGAGATTGTTGAAGAAGGGAGTTCCATTCTTTTGGGATGACTTCGCTCAACGCTCATTCGATGCTTTGAAAAAAGCATTGACCTCTGCTCCTTTATTGAGTCCACCTGATTATAGCAGGGATTTCCTTTTGTATCTTGCAGCAGCAGAATCTACCATTGGTATGGTTCTGGTTCAGGAAGATGATGCTCTTATAGAGCATGTTATATACTATCTTAGTCAAGGATTGGTAGGACCTGAACTCCGGTATACTCCGATAGAAAAGCTAGCTTTAGTAGCTGTTCATGCTGTGCAGCGACTCAGACATTACATTCTTCTACGAAAAACTTATGTTTTGGCAGCAGCCAATCCATTTCAATTTGTTCTCAGTAGGCGAGTGATTGGGGGAAAATACAATAGATGGATTGTGATTTTGTAGGAATTTGATCTTGAGTTTATGTCTGCCAAGTCCAAGAAATCATTAGTTTTCGCGGAATTAATCTCTGAGTTGCCCTGTGGAGAAGAGATAGTCTATGATGAATCCTTCCCGGATGAACATTTGTTTCTTATCTCTCCACAGGATCCTTGGTATGGAGATATCATTGTGTATCTTCAGACTGTGAAGTTTCCCTCTACTTTTTTGAAAGATGAGCTTCGTAAGTTGCGTCACTTGGCTAAGAATTACTTGATCATTGGTGATGCTTTATATCGTCGAGGGGTTGATTCAATCCTGAGACGTTGCTTAACTCTCGAAGAAGCTGAGGCTGTGCTGAATGATTGCCACAGTGGAGCTTGTGGTGGTCATTTATCTGGGCTTGCTACAGCCCAAAAGATCTTGCGTGCTAGGTACTTTTGGCCTTCAATTTTCAAATATTGTATGGAGTCGGTCAAAAAGTGTCATCCATGTCAAGTTTATACTCGAAAAATGCGCGCTCATCCAGCTCCGCTTTTTCCAGTCATTACTGTCGGTCCCTTTACAAAGTGGGGTATTGATTATACTACTTGTAACTCGCCTTCGACTAAAGGTCACAAGTACATTATTGTAGCAGTAGACTACTTTACGAAGTGGGTCGAGGCTATGCCTACTTTTGGGAATGATGGTGAGATTGCAGCTCTTTTTCTTTTCAACCAGGTTATTGCTCATTTTGGTATTCCTAGAGAGATTGTCACTGATCATGGCAGTCATTTTCAGAATAGCATGATGGCTGAGTTGGCTCTAAAATTAGGTTTCCGGCAGGAGAATTCATCTCCGTATTATCCTCAGGCCAATGGGCAAGTGGAAGCCGTGAATAAATCCTTGAAGACAATTCTTCAAAGGAAAATTAATAAAGCTCGATCCAACTGGCATATCATGCTATATCCTACACTTTGGGCATACAGGACGTCAGTGAAAACTGCAACTGGCTTTACTCCGTTTCAGCTAGTTTACGGGTTGGAATCCGTATTTCCCATTGAATGTGAGATTCCTTCTCTTAAGTTAGTTGTTGAACTTCTTCCTGACACTTCTAGTCTTGAAGAACGTCTCCTTCATCTGGAACATCTCGATGAGCAGCGTCGGGATGCCGCCACGATGAATGAAGCACATAAAAACCGAGTTAAAGTTCAGTACGATAAGGCGGTCAAGCCTAGGGTTTTTTTGGAAGGTGACCTTGTTTTGGTCTATGCCCAAGAAAAAGATGCCCTGGGGGAAGGAAAGTTTAAGTCTATGTGGTATGGCCCCTTTATCGTTAAAAAATTCCTTAAAAAAGGAGCATATACCTTGGTTGATTTTGAAGGGAATGAGTTGTCGGAGCCTAGAAATGGGCTCTATTTGAAAAAGTATTATGCCTAGGCTTCGGCCTAGCATTTTGCTTTTGTATATAGTAGTTTTGCTTTGTACATATCTAGTTTTTCGATCTTTGATGGGATGGTGATGTTTTTGATCTGCTTTGGCAGGTTTTGTCGGATGTCATGAGTCATTTTGGTTTTGCCGATGGTGCTAGTAGACACACCCGGAACTTGGCTTCCGCGGCTTGGGTGCTTCATCATCCATCCGGTCAGCTGTTAGTATCAAGAGGAGTCTGCATTGGTCCTGCTTCCAATAATATAGCAGAATACACTACAATTATTTATCTACTCTCGGAGGCAATATCTTTGGGTGTTGATTCATTGGTAGTTTTCTTGGACTCCCAGCTGGTGGTGTCGCAGTTGAACAATACTTATCGGGTTCGAGATCCATTTTTACTCTGGTTGTTCTTGAGGGTACGTTTGTTACAAAGGTCATTTCAATTTTTAAATTTCATTCATATTCCTCGAGCTGACAATTGGATGGCAGACTCATTAGCTAATCAAGCAATTGATTGGCATATTAATCATTCAATACATTAAAATTTAATCATCAAAAACATCATACATTTTTATAAATTTGTCACATCACATCAAAAATCGCTGTATATATATCATCAGAGTGTTAAAAAACTATACAAAATTTGGATCCATAAGTCATACAAAATTTGGGCTTATGCCCGATCATGTTCAAATCTCAAAAAATATACAGTCATCCGGTAAATCATATCCATCTACTCCTGTGGTCCCTGCCCAGAAGTTGTGTTCCTATAGAACACGATCGTAGTCACGACTCGGCGGAATAACCGCACCCAGTCATGAGGTACTCCTACCACCTATCTCTGGATGGCCTCGGGTAGATCTTCCACTGCAGCCATAGGCACTTGGCAGGTTAAACCCTCCAAGTTCCTCTGTACAACATGGAGGGTTCTGTCTGGGTCTACTGTTTCCGCCTCGCCTCGACAGCGCTTATGTCGTGGGTAACCCTTAGGTCGGACTGGTCCAATATCTATATCATGATCATTACGATATTTTAAGTCACTTTGAATCCAAACAAAAACATGTTTCATTTTTTCACACATATTGAAAAAATCCAAAAAATCATGTAAGTTAAAAAATTGCAATCTTACCGACTATACCCCATGCCGTGCCCGGTGGAATGACGAGGTCTGGATCGTCACGAAAATCCATCCTGGCATAGGGATAGTCCTCCACAGTGATGATTTGTTCTCCCCACCATTGGAATAACTCGTCATCCCAAGTGGTTCGGGGTACTTCACTTCCCCCCAGTCTCTTCATCAAGTCATCCCATCGGGAAATTCTTGGGTCCCTTAGACTGCTGATAGAAGAGATCACTTTGGGTCTCAGCCCAGGAATCTTCTCGAAGAATAATGTCATCAAGATTGTACCATATCCAAAATTTTTTGTCTTTGTTTTTTGGATGGAAGTCAATTGTTGCTTCATGTTCATTAGTAGAGCTGTGCACCAATCATATATATGAGTTAAGCATTCCACAGCTATACTCATTTGAGTCCTCGATGCCTGGTGTAGGGAAGCAGATCTTGCTACCCTGCCAATGGTAAAAAGGAGAATTTTCATGTGCAAGTCTCTTAAATCTTTGATAGCAATTTGAGTCCCAACTTTCTTGGAACCCTCTACGCAGTAGACGTGGACGTAATCTTCCACGGTGAGCCCTCCCAAAGGTTTGCCATGTAAATCTACTGGCTCCCCCCTCCGGGAGAGTCCAGTAATAAAATAGATATCTTCCACTTCGATACGTATGGGCATTTGATCTATTATGAAGCAATCTTCTTCCGGTTCCCAATAATTCACAAGCATTTCGAGCAACCGGACATTACTCTTCATATTTGGAATTTTGAAAAATTTGAGCAATCCACAATTTCGGAGAATATTGAGCGATAATTGATCCTGCATTACTTCATTGTCAATGGCACTATGCTCACGTTCTCTCCATGATATATTCATCCTGCAAAAATTCAATAATTTGTCCATTAGAATCATGTTTTTTAATTTCGGGTTACGCATACGTGACTTTCTCTATACACAGTCGCGTATATACGTGGCTTGGTCAATATAAACCCGCATATGCACAGAACCATAATTTTAAACAAATAATTCTACGGTGAAATTTCCAAATTTCTACTTTATTTATGGAAAATTTTGATAACAAAGATGGATTAAGAGCTTACCTGACAAATTCGGTGAAGTTTGACGGTCGATTGCTCCTGTTTTGACGAAAGAGGCTTTTTCTCCAGAGCTCTTTTTCCCAATTCAGCAAGTAACAATGAACCAAATGTGAGGTAACTTGTGTATTTATGCCCAAAAATTGAAAATTTTTGCAAAAATTCGTTATGCTTATTTTTTCAATCTATCTTAAGCTGCATAATCCGGATGCTTGGAAGTGCCCAGATTGGTATATTTTCAGGTACATTTTGATGAAGTCGAGATTTTTTCCGGTTTTTGATCCATGACTGCTGACCCGTCATGGCAGGTATATGATCTTCACTGGCATATAGGTTAGGAAATCCACTTTCCGTTGCATTTTGCATACTAGCCTCCATTTTGATCACTTGCCATAGGGTCGATCCCATCAGGTCATGAGTATTTAACCCATTTCACTCGCCGATTTTTAAATCATGACTTGGTGGTAGAGCCTTCCTTTACATGGGCTTCCTAGTTAGTTCCTCGCTAGCATTTGTTGCCCATGCTGCGTTTTATGTAGGCTCGGGAGTCCTCTTTAGTCCCGCCATGACTTATGTGTTGAAGCTTCATTCTTCTTCTTCTTCACTATCATTTTTTCTGGCTATTACCCTAGAGGCTCCCTGGTGTTGTTAAGTTGTATTACTGCATTGCATATTGGCTACTTTTTTATCCTGGCCTTTAGCCGGCTTCATTTTGGACTCGATGTTTAAGCCAAATTTTGACCTTGACTGTCTGTACAAGTTAACCATTGCATGCACTTAGCTATCACGACTTGACACCCTTTTACCTATGGATGGAACATTCCTCTGTGTATTTCTTACCAATTTCCGCCACCTTGCTTTGAGCATAGGATCATTCCAATCCCAGGAAATAGTGCATATGTTTCATGATACTCATTCTATCCATTGTACCATAGCATTATTTTATTCTTTTTCAGGCTTATTATATGAAAAAGACAAAAAAATCAAATATAACAAAAAGAGCGGGAACGGGATGTAACTTCGTAATTTGATGGCAGTACAGTGTTAGTTTGTCGCCCTTGAACAAAGCACATACACTTATATATTTCCTCCATTTGGGATGGTTTTAGTTTTTGACCTAGGTTCAGCCTTTGCCTTGTTTCACTGGTCAGTCCTCCCCCGGTTGGTTATCTCTTCCAATCATATGGAGAGTTTGTTTTTCCTCCTGCATAACAAACTTATACAGTGTCACTTTTTACTGCCATGGTCATCACGAGTCATGCTTTTGTTCAAGGGAAGTCTAACCAGAGTCGGCCATTCTGCGGTGTCTCTTGACTCATTATTCAATCGGCCTTCCCGGTCTTGTCAGTATCTTGTTCTATCACATCAGATGTTTTGGTCTTCTGCTCGTGCTTGTTTGAGAAGGTCCCCATTGACTTCTTGTTGGCGGGTTTGTCTCTCATCGACTACGACACATTGCTCTGAGAGCAAACCTAGAGCCGCACCCTAGCCCTATTTCCATCATTGATAGGTGTCCTTGTGCTCAGCATTTGATCATCATTATGGGTCTTTGACTGAGTGGTTTTCCTTGTGTTCGACGTCAGCATACATTATCACACTTGGAATTCGTGCAGTACCTTGATTTCCATTTGACCCTATCGGTGGATATCTCGCCTCTGTGTCAGCTTTCATTATTGGTTGGTTCAGAGGGTTTCTTTCGTGCGCTAGCTTCATCTTGTGCATGTCGGAAACGTACTTCGGTTTGGTTCCGTCACTCTGCTTCGTCCGATTCCTTCCAAATTTTGGCCTGCGGGTTACACTCGCGCTGGACTGATGTGGGATGCCTTAATGCCTTCCTTCCAGCAGATCTTTTCCCATCGACTTCGACTCATTGCTCTGGGAATAAGGTCTAGAGTATTTTTGTCAGTACCTTAGGGTTTGCAGTCATCAGTGGCAGACTCTTCGCTATCGACAGTGGGGATTCATCATTGCCTCCTGATTGGTAGATTCTTTCAAGTGTTCGACTTCAACTCATTCATTCGCACTTGTTATATTGTACTGGGGCACCTTGACACTCATTTTCATTATTGGTGGGTTGTCTCGCGTTGGTTAACGATATACATCATTGACCGGTAATCCAACGATTTCTCACATGGTCGACTTCAGCTCATTTATTCCCATTGTGTAGAATTGTGCCATCGAGATCGGTGAAGACCTCGGGTTGCATCAGCATTTTTCGGTTCACTTTTGACAGTCCATTCAGTTTCTGCCAGTGATGTCGTCCACCCTTATATGTTGCAGTGTCAGTACAGCAACATCCTATATGTTGGCTCCCGAGTTGCGTGATTGTACCATGTGTTCCACCCCTTATGATTTGGTACTTGGAGATTCAGTTAATTTTATGATTAGACATCCAGTTTCAGCATCATTGATCAGTTTTCTATATGTGATACTTGGACATTGATTCCGACTTGTACTTCTGGGCCCTGCTCAGATGATTCATTATGTACTTTCAGTTCAGCTATACTTGTATACATTCTGGATTCATCATGTACTTTCTATATGATATATTTTTGACTGAGCATGGGTATGCCCGCCTCAACATGAGTTGACTCTCTGTTTTCTTTCATTGGTTTTTGACAGGCCGAAATCTGGTGAAGTCCTCTCTTGTCCTTGCAAAGTTATTTATATGTGCATAATACATTTCAGCCATCATGTACCCCTTCTGACCTCATATATTAGGGGGCATCTGTTATAGCATCATTTTTCACCCTCATGTGATTCATGATTGTCTCTTTGGCCTTGGGCACCCATTCCCACAGACTTGAACAAAGTTCATAAAAAACAGTGTTAAAAATCCCATACGCGGGTATGCCCAGACTTTTCCACGTGTATACGATAGTCCATACACACTTTTCCACGTATGCCATTAAAATCATTAAAAATATATATAAAATTTCCTATTTTCGGGCTGGGTTGATGGTTACTCTAGTAGTTCAACCACCCCAGCACGTGGCCAACTGTTTCCAACTGATTGAAACTACTTTGAGGGAGTATAAAAGCCCCTCATGTGTATGGCCTAAGGGAGAGAGAAATCTTATAGATATTATACTCTGTTGGAGCCCCAATTCAAGTCTGATTTCCCGTGCCTCCTGCACTTTCCCAGATTTTTACAGGAAACCCTTGTTTCCTGGAGATGTTCATCAGTTTATATGTCATCTCGTGTGCACAAGTATTGAAAGTATCCTAGCGTGGCAAGGGCGGGACGGATCTGGATGACGGTCTGTTCGAAGATCGTGGAAGGATTCAGGTGATCTCTCCACTTTTTATTGTTGTACATGTTGTTCGTAATGAAGAAGAACCATCTTGTTCCCGAATTCACGTGTTAATATCTGCTTGCATATGTGAAAAGATCGTTATTTAAGAATTTATTATTGTTTATATGATGTTTCACATGGATTACACTGACATTTAGGAGAAGTATATGTTGTACAACTAGATTTCCGTGCATGTTCTTTCTTAATTTCCAGGTTGAAGAGGAAGAAGGGTTGCTGGGGGTTTGGACCCCGCGGGATCTACATCAAACGTAGGATTGCGGGTGAGTTCTACTATCGATGTTATCTAGTTTTTAGCATACAAGTGTGGTTTTGTGAGTCCTTCTTGAATAGCATGCTTTCACATTATGTGGAGGGACGTTTTTGACCCAACAAACCTCTAAGAATTTATTTCTGAAACACTTACCTTTTGGTTTCTCCTCTGAATTTCGTCAACTTGATCATAGCCCACACCAAATAAGCCTTGATTGCCCTTTTCAATGGTATACTTACAATTACTTTCAAACTTTGAGGAAATTAAGGCAAGGAGGCTACCCTTTACAACGTGCATGTATATCTTGGATTCACCTGATCTAACAATGTACTAAAGTTAAATATTGAATCTCTTCTACAAATATTTTGTAGAATTAAAAACACAATCGGTAATGACATGAACATGAAGAAATAACAATCACACACAACACAAATAATTTCTCGGGGAAAGCTTACAGCTAAAAACCCCAATATCTTCTATTGTATATTAAGCATGGATCATGAAACAATTGGCATACAAAACTCTTCCCACAAGAGCACTCAAGATTTCGATAATTGTCTCAATCGTCATGCAAACTAACTAAACACATAGCCAACTGCACCTCGAGACACTCCTCGTCTTGTTTATGAATTCCTAATGGCATAGATCCCTTAAAAGATAGGAATTATTGCTTGTCTTGACTATGCAAATATCATGGGCACTCCAATGGGTGTTTGTTTGCATGTGTGCAACCCAATAATCCTACAATCGATAGTTAACTTCCCTTTCACCCAGAACTCAACTGGTCTCCTTCTAGATCTAACATGCATGCAAATTTTTAATAATAGTAAATCCTTAGTTGCATGTGAGATCACTAATTGTGAATTAATTAATATTTAATTCACTTGATCTCTCACTAGTGTATCTTTAGTTACAACTAGCACAACTGATTTTAACTCACTTAGCTAAGTTAAACTATTTACAACTTGCATTAACTAATGCACCACTGCACTTCGAACTCTGTTACAACTAGAATTACTCTGCATGCCTCACCAACTACCTCTAACTCAAAATCCACTAGCTAACTGAATTTATCACTTTCAATTAACTGATTCAAGTCCACATTGAGAATTTATCCTAAACAAGAGCCTTCGAAGGCTGAAGTACATACTGTTAGACTTCTCCTCATACCAATTTTTTCACATACTCAGAGGTTCAAACAAGGAAGCAGACAACGACGCAAACAAAGGTTGCCTCCTCTCACAAGGAGCCTTCAGAAAAAATGAAGAATTCCCTTCTCAAATCCTAATTAATTTAATTTTTAATGAAGACCCGCATGTCATGGAAGTTGGCTTGAAGCTATGTATTGATGGTTGTTTCGGCCTCGACCCAACCTTTAGCTAGACATGACAAAAGAGCATAATGTTGTCAAAAAATTGGTGGTGGGTAAGAGGGAGGTCATTGCCCCAGAGCCTAAGACCATGAATCTTGAGATTACGAGCTTCCTTCATTAGGAGTCTTCCAAGACCTTCATCAGCTAGAATAAATAAGAATGGGGATAGGGGATCTCCTTGTCTTGACTCTTAGCCCCCAAGTATGGTTAAAATATTTGGTGGGGGAACCATTTAGGAGAATGGAATAGATAGGAGAGGAAACCATATCCTAGATCCATCAGATCTATATCTGATCAAACCCATAGGCTTGAAATACTTTGGTGAGGAAGGCCCAACTTATGCGGTCATAAGCTTTAGATAAATCTAGTTTGATCATCATCCCCAAGATTTTCATATGCTTCAAGGAGTGAATTTCTTCCTGGGAGGTAATAAAACCATCTAGGATTTGATGGCCCTCTACAAAATCAGTTTGTTCAGATGATATGAGGGAAGGAAAAAAAGGTTTAAGGTGCTTAACCATAATAGTTACAATGGTCTTGTATATGACACTACATAAAGAAATTGGGCAGAATCCTTGGGGATCCTCCGATTTAGCAGATTTAGGAATCAAAGTTATAAAAATGGCATTGAGACTCGAACATGCATTTTGGTGTCGTCTTGACTCCTCCACCACTTCCACAATGTCTTGTCATATGAATTTTCATGCAGCTTGGAAGAATTCCATGGTGAAACCATCAGGGCCCGGGGCTTTGTTTTTTTCCATACCTTTTACAACCTCCTCCAATGTGACCACCCGGATAAGGCCGAGGTTCTAATCTTTGGTAATGAGGCGCGGAATTTTTTCGGTGATTCTATGGATTGCCTTAGAGCTATCCTGCTCCAGTTCAGAGAGCATGATATGAAATTGATGTAAAACTAGTTCTTTCATGTCCTCATGATAGACTATTCTGTCTTTGGCCTCATTTTTCAGTGAGAAGATCTTGTTATGTTGTCTTTGTTGGACCATTTATTTATGGAAGAAGCGCGTGTTTTTCTCTCCTTCCCTCAACTAGTTGACTCCAGATTTCTACTTCCAGAGTATCTCCTATTGTTTTTTGCATTCTTCTAGTTGCATTATGAGCCGCCCCTCTTCTTCTACTAGAATTTTTGATCTGCCCTCTATGATAATCTGCAGTTGGACAGTATCTACCTTCTTATTTAACTCCTCTTGGTATTTTAAGATGTGGCCAAAGTCCTCTTTGTTCCACTTCTTGATCCTTTGCTTGATCTCTTTTAGCTTTAGTTGGAACGATTGCATAAGTTTTCTTCTCACCACTTCGTTGTTCTTCCACCATTCTTCGATTTTCCCCAACAGCTTAGGGTCTCGGAGCCAAAGTGCTTCAAATATGAAGGGATTATTTCTTGGTCCTGTTTTGAGGTCAATTTCCAGTCTTACTGACCAGTGTTCCGAACCCATTCTGGGGAGAATGGAGGTTTCCATGTATATGTCTCTTGAGATGACCTGTTTCGAGACCAAGAACCGATCCAATATGGACGCAATCTGATTTTGACCTCCTCTCCTATTGTTCCAGGTGAAGCTTCCATTGTTGGTTTGTAGGTCCACCATTTTGAGCTCCGATATTGCATCCCTGACAATATCCATATATGGGTCTTGTCGGTGAATTCCTTCTTTCTTCTCTTCGAGGGACGTTAACATGTTAAAGTCCCCTCCTACTATCCATAATTCTTCCTGAAATTCTCTTCTCATACTAGCTAGGTTGTGGAGGAAGGCCTCTTTCTCCCTTGGGGTATGAGGCCCATAAACCCTAGTAAGGAGAACTCAATCACTGGATCTTATGTGTCTAAAGAGCCCTATAAGAATTCAGGGAATACTTACTCAATCCTCAAAGATGACTTTCGTCAGGTTCCACAAAATGGTTAATCCTCCCACACTTCCTCTAGAGTCGAGTAAAATCCAATATTTGAGAAATGGTTATATAACATTTCCTCTTCACCTACGTCCTTGAGATTACTATCCTATATGAGAGGAGGACCAATGCTAACCTAGAATATTTCTCTAATATTATAATATTTTAGGTCATTAACATGGAGGAAGTGTATATACCAGCCCTTCTAAGTCAAGGTCATTAGTTTTCTGTTCCACTTGCTTTTCCTCCTTGAGAGTATTGTCCTAGAGGAAGGGTCGACCAACCCTCCCTTGGAATATTTCTGAAGGATTATAATATTTTATATCATTATCATGGTTTAATGGTTGGTTGAACCTTATAAGTGATCCATATCCTTAGTCATACTTTTATAGAGGAAACGGTTTGGTTGATTCTTCCTCTAGATTATGAAAGAGGAAAATACCATATTTTTTGAAAGGGTTAGCAAAAAATTCCTCTTTCTCATATTTTTCAATAAAATACTATCTTAGTGGAAGGGTCAACTGACCCTTTCTGTTTCAATAAACCATTCTTTTATGTGAATAATATTACCCTAGAGGAATTTCTAATCAACCCTTCCTATACATGAATCATTGCAAAAATATCATATTTGATGAAGGCTTGATCAATGCTTCCAATTGATTTCCCTCCTTGAGGGTATTTTTATAGACGACATAAATAGATAGGTCATTTTAGATATATCAGAAAAGAAGTAAATGAATTTATAAAAAATAAATAAAAACTAGATCTTGTGAAACTTTCATTCCCTAGAAACACCTATACTAGATCTAGTAGATTGGCTTGTTATAGATATTAGCAATTGGATACCTTGATCCACTTTAATTGATGCATGGTATGGTAGCCCATGCCCATTAATGAGAACAACATAAATATTACCAAGAGATCTGCCCACAACAAGTGTTCTTCTAAGGATCCGCCCAAAGGTACAAAATGGTCAGACATTGATGCAGCGCAAGAGAACATTTTAGTGGAAGGCTGAAGTTGAACATATCCATTCTTTGTAAATTCCAAAGATGTATTTTGTTTCTGGGATGGATCAATAACTTACTGTTACGTTGGAATTGTACCAGTCACCTATAAGCAGAGTGATATCACCATCAGGAGGATGGAATGGAATAGGGATAAGGGACCTGCTAGAAACAATTAGTCCTCCAAATCCCCCTGCTGCTTTCTACATATACAACGATGGAAAGTAGTAGTAGCTTCCTATCTAATCCTTCACCTGGAACTTGTATGTAAATTTGTTTCCTGGTGGAATAGGGTATCTTGCTCCAAAAACTCCATCTTGCCATGAATTCCTATATTGTTGGACACCACTCCTATAGCAGAATGTGTGTAAGGACCTCCATGCATTAAAAACACCCCATGAATTTCAATCATCCAATACACAAAGAGAACATGAAGATCCATGTTTTTAAACACATTCACAACAATCTTATCATTGGTAACACTGTCAATCTGGGGTCCCAGGAATTGACCATTGATTAGAAGTCCCTGCAACAACACAGAATTCATCTTAGACAAATCCTGGTGAATCATACGTGAGCTATATATGTTGTCATTGAAAGAGGTCAGAGATTCTTGAAATTATACCCGTTGAGGGATACCAAGAGGCCATATTGTACCCCATCACTAAAGTCCAAGAGGGAGTACCATACTTTTGTGAGATAACCATGTCTGTAATTTTAGGGTAGGTTCATTTCTATTTGGGAAAGACATATGAGATGGAAAAGATTTTATGCATGGGAACATCATACATTTTTCTCATGTAAGGCTACAAAGCTAAAGAACTGCCACACTGACTTGTATTTTACCAAAACCAAGATAAATGTAACGGCATTGATACACAACGAAATTGCAAATTTCCAATACACCAAGTTGGATATCATAGGCATTAAACCATTTCTTGTGTTCAACAACCCTTTTAAGTTTTTAGCCTATTGTTTTGAATACACTTTCAGAAAAAATGCAGATCTTACAAAGTGGAAGTTCATAAGAGATAGCCATAGGGGTATAATATTTGTCTTTCAAATTGCTTAGGGAAGCCATAAGGACATACTGTTAAACCAACCCCTAAGAAAAACTCCAACAGATGAATAAATTCACAACCCTCGAAGAAAATTTCGGAGGCACTATCCTCAACCCTCATTGTTTTTGGATAGAATAGTCCACAACTCTTAGAAAATTTTTGGAAATTTAGAGTTTAAAATTTTGGTATATTGGGAAACATATTATAAGGATTCATGGTTTCCCATCATAGGATAATTGCAAAAATGTTTGTAATCTCACCAAATGCACAATGTGCATGAGAGGAAATTTTGAATTTGTTGATTTGATATTGAGTTGGTTTGACTCAAGAGTTCAATTGTGATAGACCAAGCACTCCACCTCTAGAACTTATCTAGGAGAATAAGAGGCCATGTTACAAGTGTTGTTCAAACTTAATGACAGAAATACTTCACCTACTTGAGCTAGTTCTACTTTGACAGTTCCTCGGGGTACTAAACTCAGCTTAGCTCTCTAGATTCAACCAAACAGTCAGGATTCTCTCCATAATTTATTTCCTTCAACCTTGGATGGTAAGAAAGTGGGGAAACCTTGGATGGAAAAAATGTGGGGCTGCCTTGCTCCCACACTTCCCTAGTATCAACAACCAGGCCCCCTTAGCCCCAGTTAGCCCCTAGACAACATCATCAGCCATTTTACAATGGTCAACACCCCTGCCTCGGCCATCAGTACTAGCAGGCCCTGACATCCACTCTCTCTCGATCGGCACCAAGATCTCTAGTCTCTGGCCTCCCTACTTTATTAGTGCTCTTAAATTCTATATTCTGGATAGACTCCTAGGATATACCTTAGCTAGACATTTAGTTATGCTTCTTTCTTTTTTGACTTTTGTGGTTTTCAATATTGTTATAGGAGTTGTTTTAGTACTTCAACATTGTATTCACTTTGGATATACCTTCAAGTCTCCTTGACCTACTTTTGTAATTATTTGTTGGACATAATAAAGTTATGTTATCTTATATAGGTGTGCCTTTTAGCTAGTAAATACCAACTATTCTGTGTCTAAAAAGAAAACTGGTACTACCCAAAAGTATAACTTTCATAGGGGCTGGAAGGAAAATAGCTAGGCCAAAATAGAACTTGAGGAATATAGCTAATTGAACAACTTGTCATTTGACAAGAGGCATGTGTCAAATCCCAAACATACAAGCATAAGACACCATGATGAAACTCCCAGAATCATAATAATACATTAAGTTAACAAAAAACGAAATTAACTTTGAAAGCATAGATTCCATTAACATTTTATATGGGTTTTAGAATTCTCATTAGAGTTGCAGTCCAGCCATGGAATGTTCCTTTCTATTTTTGCCTCTCTGTTTTTTGCAAACAAATGGGGTATGAAAGCACTCTAAAATCAACAATTCCTTATCGGGGGTGGGGATTTAATAAGACCAATATGAAAACAAAACAGATCATAACATGATTCCATAAGCCAATCCTCTAACTACAGTGTAGGAAATGGCCAATGCAACCAACTCAAACTTCCCCAAGTGGCCTGCCATCAGTTCTGCCACAACAGTAAACATGTACTGCAAGACAGTAGCAACTATAGTGGGAGCTCCAAGCTTCCATTGGGCCTTGCATCAATAAAAACGTAATCGGTTTACGGTTTGGAAACTGTGTTGCCTATTGAATGCAAAATTTCGTCTTTGAAATTAGCCATAGAATTACTCCCAGCTACGTCCGAGGAGAAGCGTTTTTTGTACTTGGCTCAACTAGATGAGAATCGACAAAATGATGCATTAGCAAACGAGGCTCATGTCAAATGAATAAAAGCTCAGTATGATAGAAATGTTACCCCTCGTAGTTTTTCAGAAGGAGACCTAGTTTTAGTGTACGATCAAGCCAACGATAAGCTAGGGGCTAGAAAATTTGTGCCTATGTGGCATGGTCCTTTCATTGTTAAGCGAAAGCTGGCAAAAGGGGCCTATGAGCTGATAGATTTCGACGGTGTCCCTTTAGATAAACCCAGAAATGGGCTTTATCTGAAGAGATATTATGCTTAAATTTGGTGTGGAGATTTATTAGATTAGATTTCTTTACTGCTGGTGTGTCTTAGATTAGAAAAGCGTGCCTAGTTTAGAGTGTGTTTTTATCACTATTCCTGCTTATCTGAGTTTTACTCTTGATATTGCAGATGTCGACGTCTCTTCAAACCTACATTGGTTTTGCTGATGGTGCTTGTCGTAGTACATGGAACATTTCTTCTGCAGCTTGGGTTATCTATTCACCCTCTGACGAGTTAGTATCCATGCATGGGGTAAGCCTTGGTCAAACAACAAATAACATTGCCGAGTATAGTGTAGTGATTGAGTTATTATCTGAATCCATATCATTTGGAATTCGGAGTTTGATTGTTAGGTTGGATTCTGAACTTGTTGTATTACAGCTTAACAGGGTTTATGCCATTAGAAATCCAGTGTTATTACGGTTATTTTTAAGAGTTCGTCTCTTGGAATGTGAATTTGATTACATTGAATATCAGCATATTCCAAGACATTTAAATACATTAGCAGATGCAGTTGCTTCTAGTATGATAAATAGACATTTGCAATAATCAAAACAGTAAATTAAACAACATTCGATAACATGTACACAGATAGCGAGTAATAGTGATATATCATAGCATAGAAGTGTGTTTCAAAATATACATCGTCTTGTGTCGGACGATTTAAAATACAAAAAAAATTAGGACTTAGAAAGTGTTGAAAATGATTTTTACTTGAATCATCCCATTGCTCTCCTGGAGGAAAAGCCATGTCTCTGTCATCGCGGTAGTCCATCCCAGCGTATGGAAAATCCTTAATGAAAAAGAGTTGGTTGTTCAACTAACAAAAATATGCCGACAGAAATCTAACAATCTCAATGCCCTTAGCATGATATTGGCAACACGTAATGCTGCACTCCTGTACAGTGTAGTAACAGTGAATACAATAAATTTGAACTTTGGACGAATGATAGTTTTGATATCTATCCATTTATCCTTGGGGTCTACTCAACCATTGCAAAACTCTACTTTGAGACTAGCAACAGACTGGCCACCTGGTCTAGTCCCGAATAGAGATAAGTGTCCACCCCTCTTGGACAAACCAATAAAAAAAAATATGTCCTCCAGCTTGACTTCGAGCCGATGGACGCCAATAAAGAAAAAATGGTCCTGTGTGTCCCACCTTTTCACTAGCCATATCAGGAGATCAACTTGGGCCCTCATATGGTCCAGAATTTATACAGATTACTTGGAGCTGATGGTTTCTGATTCCGATGAATGGATTTTCCAGAATCTTCACAGGAAGTTTTTTTATTATCCAAAAGCTTTCACTTTTTCACTCTGAATTCAAATAGTAAAAATGAAGTTAGAAAAGTCCTTTTTATAAGTTTTTTCGAATAAATGAATTTTTAATTTGTTTATTTTTCACTTTAAAAAGGTAATTTGGAAAACATTTTTACTTATCTTAAACAGGTATGTGTAATTGTTTCGAGTTTTTGTGCAGAATATTGGATTTTTCGGTAAAACTGATCATTTTTTCAACAAAGAGCATACTTTTATCAAATTTTCGGACTCTTTCAAAAATTTACAAAAAAGCGAAAACTTGGAGTCCTCTTTTAGCTCTTTTCAGACACTTGAAAATTGAAAACATTGCCGAGCACTTGATTATTCGAACTCGTTAAAGTAAATGAATGATTGTCCCTTCAGTATAAGTTTACCCCTTTTACGGACTGAAATGGACTATTTACAAAAAAGGTATACGTTGACTAATTACGGTCAATAGAGTTCTCTCTCGCATTATTTTATCCTTTTTCGAGCCCGAGAGACTAAATTTCTGAAAAAGTACCCCCATGGAGTCTTCTTAAGTTTTTTCTTCTGACTCCCTAAAATTGAAAAAACACTGAGTTTCTCCTATACTGGACTCATTAAAATGTAACAGTAAAGGACCTGTTCAATTTTTAAACAGGAACGAACCACTCCTTCTTAGGGTTCAAATCTTAAACTAAGTTGGACTCATTCGAAGGATGAGCTTATAAACAAGCAAATGTTATCCTCCTCAAGCTTGTCAAAAATAAAGAGGTACTTGCCAGAAATGGTGGGGGAAAAGAGAGAAAAACGAACTTGTTTGTTACATTTTGAT
The DNA here is from genome assembly GCA_034641835.2 of Pinus albicaulis. Lineage (NCBI taxonomy): Eukaryota > Viridiplantae > Streptophyta > Pinopsida > Pinales > Pinaceae > Pinus > Pinus albicaulis. Next base: position 424,451,845 of record CM076579.1, on the reverse strand, counting down.
TATTCGGAAAACCGTTAACCACTCTTGAACACGACACTTTTTTGTCCACCTGGGTTGGGAAATCCTTTGCCTAACAGTTAATCAAACCACATTGAAAGTCTTCAGCCGGTTTCTGGGTATTAGCTTTGGGTCAATTGTCACCAAGCCATCTGCAGTGTCGTTATGTGTTCAAGAGGACAGTTCAAATAAACCATTCATCTACAAAATATTTGTCATCCATTTTGACCATCCCTGAGTCAGTCCTTGCCAATATATTTTCAAAACTTGATCTATGATTTCGTGTTGTGGGCTTGCCTACGACGGATCACTTTCTATCGACGACAACTCATTATCTAGGAAGTTGATCTAGAAATCGTCAGTACCTTGAAATCTGCATGCCTCAATGGCAGGTTTCTCACCTTCGACGATAGGTTGCATCATTGACCTTCGATCGAATGATTCCGTGACATGTTCGACTTCAGCTCATTCATTCACATTTCATGGATTGTACTGAGTACTTTGAGAGCCATTGACATTACTGGTGGTTACTCTCACACTTTTTAACAGTTTAAATTATTATTTGGTAACCGACCTAGATCCATCTTAACTCTGGATCTATCAAGCGCCGAGAGGGATCAAATCTCTAGAGGTGCAAACCTCTTTTTTTGAGTGCAAAACTTGAGGAAAGGTTTGCACCTCGAGAGATTTGATCCCTCTCGGCGCTTGATACATCCAGAGTTAAGATGGATCTAGGCTAGTTTCAGTCATGTGCGGCCAAGGAAAATCTATCGAAAATATGATTAATTTTATCAATAATATGTAAATATAGATAATATAAATATAATAATTTTATATATGCTAAATATGTCTGATATTTATCTGGTCATTTTAATTTTAAAATTTTCTTAGTTACCTCAGTTTTTTGAGATGATAAATATTGTTAATAAATTTAATGACAAAATAATTTTTTTGAATGCAAAGTGACAATGTAATAGTGTTGAATGATAGAAAATGAAAATAATAAGAATGTAGTCAATTACAAATAGTATTCATTGTGATCAATCTCAAATTATTTTCTTTTTCTATTCTTATTGTCACCCTTGTTAGTTTTGTCATCTTTTCATATCGATTATATGAAAAGGACAATTGAAATAATAAACCATTTAAATATTTAGCTTGAAATATTGTACTAAACATCATACATTGTCTCTCTTGCTCTTCAATATTAATAGGTTGATTTACTATAACACAAATATTAATGTACATTGTTAATAATTTTGTGTGCTTACACTGAAATCAATGCACCTAATGCAAACAATCAAATAAGATTACAAAACAACATATACACTGAGATCAATGCATCTAATGCAGGTAATCAAATAAGATTAGAAATCAACATCTATATTGAAATCAATGGATATAGTGCAAGTAATAAAATAGGATTAGAAACCAACATCTACACTAATATCAATGCATCTAGTGCAAGCAATCAAATAGGATTATAAATCACCATCTACTTCCCTATCTCCCCCCTTGAACTACATCTCTCTTTCCCTCCATCTCTCCACTCTCTCACATCCTCCCTCTTCCTTCCTCTCTCTCCATTTCTTTCCCACATATATATCTCCCTCTCTCTTCACCCTCGAACTATGTTACCCTCTCTCTCTCTCTCTCTCTCAACATCTACACTAAAATCAATGCATATAGTGCTGCAAGAAAAATAGGATTAGAAATCACCATCCACACTGAAATCAATGCATCGAGTGCAAGAAATCATCTTCCCTCTCTCCCCCCTCCAACTACATCTCTCTTTCCCTCCATCTCTCCTCCTCTACACTGAAATCAACATCTACACTGAAATTAATGCATCTAGTGCAAGTAATCAAATAGGATTATAAATCACCGTCTACTTCCCTATCTCCCCCCTCGAACTACATCTCTATTTCCCTCCATCTCTCCACTCTTTCACATCCTCCCTCTTCCTTCCTCTCTCTCTATTTCTTTCCCACATATATATCTCCCTCTCCCTTCACCCTCCAACTATGTTACTATATCCCTCCCTCTCTCCTTCTCTCCATATATCCTTCTTTATCTCTTTATCTCACCCCAAAACATATACACACTCTCTCCATATCTCCCTTGTCACTTCATCTCTCTCTCCACTTCTCACTCTCTATGTAATCCTTCTATTACCGTTGTGTAACCCGGCTCCAAAAATAGAAGAAAGAGATATCAACGCCTTATAAATGAGCCACTTCAAGAAAGAAACCTCCAATATGTTACATAAATGAACAATTCTTGGATGATACAAATGAACAAAACCTCCTTCTATATATAGGAGTCCATGGGGCCACAATATAATCCTAGTGGGGCCACGATGTAATCCTAGCCGACCTAACAATAATAATGTAAGGGCACAATAATAACAATATGGGGGTTACAGGGGTACAATAATAACAATAAGGGGGGTTACACTAACATAATAAGGGGCTACACTATTAATATAGGGACTTAACATGCCCCTCTCCTTCAAACAAGTGTTGTCCTCAACGCTTGATTATTTCTTGATGCTTCTGTATAAAATTCTCATCCTCCCATGTGAAATCTTCTACAGGAAAGTTTTTCCACTTGCTGAGATACTATGAAATTGATCGTACTTGTCAAGTTCTTGTTTCTGTGACTGCTTCAGAACTTCTTTCGATGTGATGTTGATCTTCCGGTTGTTTCATTTGATTTTGCACCAAAGTTAGGTTATCCTTTGAGAGTTGGAGAACTTGTTGTTGATGCTCATTGTGATATTCCACTACTTTATCATCCATAATAGATTTTATTTGATCCTTCAAACCATCCAAATTAGCCTCCATTTTTGCTTTTAAACCATCTATGTCATCTTCGGTTGCTCTTCGTAAGATCGAAATTTGTTGTACTTGGTACCGTAATTTTGATATCTCAAATTGCAATTCTTCCTCCTCATGCGTCATAGTATAGCTTTCTGAGGGCTTAATGGGTATGGAATTATTTTTTGGAGGCATAATAGAACCCATTACTGACAAAAATTCTTCAATATGCCCTTGGAATCAATTCAAATTGATTCTTCAAACAAGACTTATGCAATTCGGAAAAAAAATACACACCTTTTTCTTGCTTTTGAGGAGCTCGATATTGAAATTGTATTATCTCTGTGATTGCAGCACTTTAATATTTTAATTTTGGTACCAACGTAGCCCTCTGAATTCTCTTTCGAATGCCACAGGTCTGACCTGATTTGGATTCTCCAAGACAAAGTTGTGTCTAATCTCCCACAATGACCTAATTATGGACTGGTTCAGTAGTGCGAACTTGTACGACTTGCCACGTGTCACTGTTTCGTCCTTTGTCTCTGAAATTGATAGCCAAGAAACTACAGTCTATGTAAGCACAACTAATTTTTACGGCACTCAAATCCACTGCCCAGAGAGAGAGTTATTGAACTTTTCCCACGATCACCTCTTTGAGATGAAATTCAGGAGCCTGAAAAAGCACTACCTTCCACAGATCATATCTCCAAAAATATTGCGAACCAAGCTCTGAAATTTTTTGACGAATTTCCTCAGGCTTTCAGCTTCACACCATACGAATTTCAGATTCTGAACCTTCGTATAAACAAATTTATAGCGAAAATGCGACGATGACCTGTTTAGGAGCTTGAAAAAAGACCTAACTTCCACAGATGATATCTCCGAAAATATTGCGAAACAAGCTCTGAAATTTTTAGACAACCTTCCTTAGGCTTTAAGCTTCGCACCCTAAAAATTTTAGCTTCTGAAACTTCGTATACAAAAAGTTATAGCACAAATGCCACGATGACCTGTTTGGAGCAGCGAAACCCTAGAATCCAAAGCTCTGATACCAAATGTTGTGTAACCAGCTCCAAAAAGAGAAGAAAAGAGATATCAACGCCTTATAAATGAGCCACTTCGAGGGGAAACCTCCAATACATTACATAAATGAACAATTCTTGGATGAAACAAATGAACAAAACCTCCTTCTATATATAGGAGTCCATGGGGCCACAATATAATCCTAGTGGGGCCACAATGTAATCCTAGCCGACCTAACAATAATAATGTAAGGGCACAATAATAACAATATGGGGGTTACGGGGGTACAAAAATAACAATAAGGGGGCTACACTAACATAATAAGGGACTACACTATTAATATAGGGACTTAACATCTTCCCTCCCTCTCTTCCCCTCCAACTCCATCTCTCCATCCTTCCATCTCCCTCCCTCTCTCCTCTTCTCTCTCGTCCTTCCTCTCTCTCTCCCTCTCTCTCTCTCTCTCTCTTTCATTGCCCTCCAATTTTATCTCTTCCCCCATAACTCTCTTCCTCTCTCTCATTTCCTCTCTCTTGTCCTTCCTCTCCTACCTTCCTCTATCTTTTTTTCTCTCTCTCTCTCTTTGCAATCCAATTATCTCTCTCTCTCTCTCTCTCTCTCTCTCTCTCTCTCTCTCTTTTCCTTCCAATCCTCTTTCCTCCCCCAACACACACACACACACACTCTCTCTCTCTCAACATCTACACTAAAATAAATGCATATAGTGCAAGAAAAATAAGATTATAAATCACCATCCACACTGAAATCAATGCATTGAGTGCAAGAAATATCTTCCCTCTCTCCCCCCTCCAAATCCATCTCTCTTTCCCTCCCTCTCTCCACTCTCTCACATCCTCTCTCTCTTCCTTCCCCTCTATCCATTTCTCTCCCACATCTATCTCTCTCTATATCTCCCTCTCTCTCCCTCTCTTCACCCTCCAACTATGTTACTATATCCCTCCCTCTCTCATTCTCCCCCATTCCCTCCATATCTCCTTATTTTTCTCTTTATCTCACCCCCAAACATACACATACTCCTCTATTTCTCCCTTTTCACTCCCTCTCTCTCTCCACTTCTTGCTCCCTATGTAAATACATTACTCTGGATCTAGAGTTTGATATTATCTGTATTTACACTAAAATCAATGCATCTAGTGCAAGTAAGAAAATAAGATTAGAAACCAACATCTACACTGATATCAATGCATCTAGTGTAAGCAATCAAATAGGATTAGAAATCATCATATTAATGTACATTGTTAATAATTTTGTGTGCTTGCACTAAAATCAATGCACAATCTTAATCCAGTCACTTTAAAATTAATGTACCATCAATGTACATCCAATTACATCAAATCAGAAATCAACGTCAACACTAAAATCAATGCACCTAATGAAAACAATCAAATAAGATTACAAAACAACATCTACACTGAGATCAATGCATTTAATGCATGTAATCAAATAAGATTAGAAATCAACATCTATATTGAAATCAATGGATCTAGTGAAAGTAATAAAATAATATTCGAAGCCAACATCTACACTGATATCAATGCATCTAGTGCAAGCAATCAAATAGGATTATAAATCACCATCTACTTCCCTATCTCCCCCCTCGAACTACATCTCTCTTTCCCTCCATCTCTCCACTCTCTCACATCCTCCCTCTTCCTTCCTTTCTCTCCATTTCTTTCCCACATATATATTTCCCTCTCTCTTCACCCTCCAACTATGTTACTCTCTCTCTCTCTCTCTCTATATCTCTCTCAACATATACACTAAAATCAATGCATATAGTGCAAGAAAAATAGGATTATAAATCACCATCCACACTGAAATCAATGCATCGAGTGCAAGAAATCATCTTCCCTATCTCCCCCTTCCAACTACATCTCTCTTTCCCTCCATCTCTCCTCCTATACACTGAAATCAACATCTACACTGAAATCAATGCATTTAGTGCAAGCAATCAAATAGGATTATAAATCACCATCTACTTCCCTATCTCCCCCCTCGAACTACATCTCTCTTTCCCTCCATCTCTCCACTCTCTCACATCCTCCCTCTTCCTTCTTCTCTCTCCATTTATTTCCCACATATATATCTCCCTCTCTCTTCACCCTCCAACTATGTTACTATATCCCTCCCTCTCTCCTTCTCTCCATATCTCCTTCTTTATCTCTTTATCTCACCCCAAAACATATACACTCTCTCCATATCTCCCTTGTCACTTCATCTCTCTCTCCACTTCTCACTCTCTATGTATTCCTTCTTCCCTCCCTCTCTCCCCCTCCAACTCCATCTCTCCATCCTTCCATCTCTCCTTCTATCTCCCTCCCTCTCTCCTCTTCTCTCTCTTTTCCCTCCAATATAAAATGGAAGAGAAATAGAAAAATATGGTATTTGGCCCACTGTGTTAAATTTATATATGTAGGGAGAGAAGTGATTTTTCATTAGGGCCGACATTAGATTAATTAGATTAAATTTTAAATGTTAAATATTAAACATTATTTTTACATTTATGTTTACATGTTTATTGTTACCTGAGATAGGCAATGCATGTAGTGTACTTTAATTTGGCCCATGGTATTTAGCTGAGGATTCACCTAAATAAAACCACTTTTTTAGTGTTCCTAAATATAAATAGGATTATGGAGTAAATATAAAAAGACGCTTTATTTATTTACCATACCTATGGTTTATTTATATTCTATTTATTTACCATACCTCTTTTATAAATATGGTATTTGGCCCATGGTATTCAGCCCATGGTATTAAAGTGGTACATTTCTATACACTCAGACATATCAAAAGTTTACATTAATTAAATTTAATAATATTAATATTATAATATAATAATGTGAATATTAGAATTAATAATAATATTAATATTAATATTAGGGTGAATAATGTTTTTTTGGCATGTATTAATAATAATTTGGCCCATGGTATTTAGCTCAGGATTCACCTAAATAAAACCACTTTTTGATGTTCATAAATATAAATAGGATTATGGAGTAAATATAAAAAAGCCTTTTTATTTATTTACCATATATATGGTTTATTTATATTTTATTTATTTACCATACCTCTTTTATAAATATGGTATTTGGCCCATGGTATTCAGCCCATGGTATTAAAGTGGTAAATATATCAAAAGTTTACATTACTCACATGACATCTACACATCTATATACACTCCGACATATTAAAAGTTTACATTACACACATTACATCTACACATCTCTATATATTGGGCCCGACATATCAAAAATTTACATTACACACATTACATCTACACATCTCTATATATTGGGCCCAACATATCAAAAGTTTACATTACACACATTACATCTACACATCTCTATATATTGGGCCGACATTTACATTACACACGTTACATCTACACATCCCTATATACTGGGCTGTAGAGCGCCTCTCGGCGCAATCAAGTGGTCCATATCATGTTCAACTTCGACACATTTATTCACATGGATGAGATAAATGTGGTTTGAAAGCAATCAAGACCCTGGATCTAGTTTCTACCATCCGAAATTGCGAGGATTTTGTTATTCATTTATACAATGGACTATTCATAAACAGATGGCTACGTCCATACTGTGTCTACACATGTCTATACTATTGATGTATTGAAAATCATTCCTGTATCAGAACAGTTTAAATCAGTTTTCTAGTTAGTTTTGATCTGAGTATGGGAATGCCTACCTCAGCGATGATATGTTTACATATATATATTTTGCATTAAATGTTTTTACAGGTTCCGACTGGGGTGTCCACAGGATGATCCTTGAAATGATAAAGTACTTCACTCTTCATATATGACAGACTTCATTTTCATCTATTCCAGACTTCACACTTTAGGGGGCAATCTGTTGCACTAAAAACTATCACCCTGACATTCTGTTGATTGTATGAGCTCATTGACACTCATACTTACCTCCTATGCAAGTCTTACAACCTTTACTCCTCATGTAAAGCCTTAAAACAGGAGAAAAAAACCCTAAAAACTCGAAAACCCTAGGGTACGCAGGTAATGTGAGGCTTACCTGCATTCCTGGCTAGGATACGCAGGTATTGTGAAGAGAAACTGCGTTCTAGAATGCAGTTTTCTAGTGTTATGCCTGCATACCCCCTCCAAAGTCAAAAAAGTGAGAAACAAAAGTTAAAAAGCTGATTTGAGGTCAATTCTAGAAGCTTCTAGATGAGAATTTTTGGGGATGAGTATGCTTTAATAAGGTGCATGTATCCCACACCTTAAGGAACTAATCCCTTGATGTGAGGAGCCTATCCCTTTGAAGGAGGATTCTATCCCTTCATAGGTGGAACCCTAACCTCCTCATCTGCTCTATAAAAAGAGGCATTGGGTAGCCTCAAAGGGAGTTCAAGCTTTAGTGTGTGATTGAGGTGAAGTGTTGTTGAGATTTAGACTTCTTTCTGCTGAGCTTTTGAGAGGAAAGATCACATACCTCTATGTGCTCCTGGAGGAAGAGTGCAAGACTTATCAAAGTAGAGGAGACTCCTACTTCGGACCCCGGGAAGGCCTTTTCAAACATCAAGGCTAAGGTTGTAAGGTTCTTCTGTTATTTTAAGATTAATACAATCAAGTTTTTTTTTTCTCAATAAATTGTCGTTCGATTGTTTATTTCAATAAGTTGTCATTTGATCGTTTATTTCATAGATTCCTTGATCACTATGATAGGTATGTTTTATGATTATTTGTTATACAGGTGCTATTTAATATTTTCTTGTTTGTGATTGCAGGTCGACAAAAGACGACACTTTCTTGCGACGAAAGAACTCTTGTTGCGACAGAAGGATTATTGTTGCGACGGAAATAATTATTATTGCGACGAAAGAACTCTTATTGCGACGAAAGGATTATTGATGCGACGAAAGCACTACGACCACAAATAACCATTTGGATCTAAGGTAGGATCAACACCTTCATAGCATTTATTTGTAAAATGAATATACTTAGAGAAAGACAAACTTAGTTGTTCGTTTTTTGCTATATTGTCTTCTGACACTAGGGAGATCGGTCTTGTCCGCAAGAACGATTTATCCGGCCAACACTACTTCCAATTAATAACAAATTTCATAAATCAAAAAATGAGATCATGTTATTGACAAAATATTTAGGTTTGGATGCTTCCAAGACGTATGATGCATGTCCCAATGATTGCATCCTGTATTATGGAGATGGTAAGGAATCCTTAGATTAATGTCTAGAATGTAGTGAGAAAAGGTACCATACTGAGTACATCAAAGGTACTACATCACATACGTTTAGCCCCACAATTTGAGAGGTTATTTGGATGTAAGGAAATGTCACAGCTCATGGATTATCATGTGAAGGGAAGGAGAACAAATGGTGTTATGAGGATTCTAGTTAATGGAGTGGCGTGGCGTAGTATCGAGGAGAAGTGGCCAATTTTCAAAGATGAGCCATGAAATGCAAGAATATCATTCGCATTAGATGGTGTGAATCCTTATGGAAATCAATCAACACAATGGTCTACATGTCCATTAATTTCTATTAAAAACAACCTATCCCCATGGTTATCAACCAGAAAGGAACATGCTATGTTGACACTTATCATACTAGGTTATACTTTATGGAAATTCCTAATATTGAGTCTACATGGTAATAGTAACAATTTCATGGTGCAAATGAAAAATTGAAGTTGATGCCTTTTATAGGTCCAAATCAACCGAAACGTATGGACCCATACTTGAAGCCTTTAATAAATGAGTTATTAATGCTTTGGCAAGGAATGAATATGAAGGATGTGTCTCGTCCTATTTCTTCAAGGAACTTTCAATTTCATGCAATTCTTCTTTTCACAATTCATGATGCTACAGGGCTATCAATGTGTTGTGGTGAGTTATAGTTGGTGTTAATAACCTCATATTGTATTTATTAATTTCATTAATTTCATAATAAAATCCTAAATTATCACTTAATATTGCATATAAAAATGAAAGGCCTTCAGACTAAGGGATCTTATGGATGCCCAACATGTGGGCCTTGCACCTCATCAAGAAGATCGAGTTATTTGGGAAATATTGTATATGATGAATATAGAATGTTTCTAAAGCCTGATAATCCATATTGTGTACAAGATAAGGATGATTTTGGCGGAAAGGAGTGCTTTCTTAGAGAACCTTCAAAGATGAATCCCGGGAGATGGATGCATGCATATAGAAGCACACATTGTAATTTTCATTATCGCCTTTTAAATGATATATGATTACATTACTAAAACATTGATTTGGTAAATTTATTATGATTTTTATTTTTGGTAGGATCCCTTCCTTCAGAAATGACTTGAAAGACAATATTTTCAAAGTTACAATATTATAAAGACTTGCCTATTGTTCACTTGTTCAACAGAATGCACATAGGGAAGAATGTATCTGTTTGTTTATATAATATGTTATTTGAGAAGAGTTCAATACATGGGAGGAAAATAAATAAGCTGCAAGTGAGGATGGACCTCAAAGAAGTAGGAAGAATGCCTCATATTTGGCCAAATGATGATGGTAACTTTGTAGCTGATCCATGGTCTCTCACAAAGGAGGGGAAAGAGCAGATGATTAAATCCATAAAATCAATAAAATTCCCAACAGGTTTTAGAGTAAATTTTAAGAATGCATTCTCAAAAGGAAACGAACTTGTTGGAATGAAGACCCATGATTGGCATAATTTCCTTAGGGTATGTGCACATTGATCGACATTAACTATATTATCTATTTTGTGATTTTAATTTTATTTTATTTTTTAAATAATTATATAGAATGAGTAATTGATTAATTTTAACATTCTAATTGCAGTATCTATTACCTTCGAGCCTTCCAAATAATCTCGATGGCAACATTAGGAGGAAAATCTACAAGCTAAGTAGATTTTTTAGGTATGATGCATGGCCTATATAAGGAAGAAGGCCTCTTCAAGTACAATGTGATATACTATAAAATTGTTCATCTAGAATATTTTTTTTTTCTTTACACAAATCATGAGATTAACTTAATTAATTATATTCTAGATGGGTCACTTCAACAGAGATACACAACAAATAATTAAAGATGTGGAAGAAAGAACTCCCCATTTTGATGTGTGACATGCAAAAATACTTCCCAACAAGTTTCTTCAATGCACAAGAACACTACATTGTGCACCTCATACATGAAATAGACTTGTGTGGACTAGTTCAAACAAGGTCAATGTTTCCTATTGAGCGCTATTTAAAGGTTTTGAAAAAGTTTGTAAAGGAAAAGGCTTTTCCTAAAGGTTCCATGCTTCAAGGGTACATGTTGTTCAAATCCACAGTTTATCTCATTGAATTTTACAAAGAATTAAATATTGAAGGGTCATGACTATGGGATTCAAAAGAAAGTGAAAATTTTGAAGGACATGTATTCACAGGACGAGAAAAAACTAGGGAAATTAAAGGTGATTAAACTTATATTTGCATATGGTTCACGATTTTGATTTGTGACTATGACGATATAATGTGTTTTATTTTTATGATTGCAGATGATGTTGAAATGGAGGCTCTATTATTATATGTTGCAAGAGACAATGAACACACAAAAACATGGAGGGAGGAATATCAAAGGCATCAGGATGCCCAAAAAAATTCATTGTTTGTCATATGTATCTCGAGGTGGTCATAATTCATCTTCACATTTATCAATAATGAGAAAATTTGAAAAGGATTGGCCTCCAGCTATGAGTTTAAAATATTTGAGGGATAGAGTTGCAAGGGCCTGTAGAAATAATGATGAAAGAGTTACAACACATGTATTGGACATTATAAAAGGACTAGAAGAGAATAAGGTGACTCATTATAAGGGGTTGTGGTGCAAGGGTCTTCATTACCATGTTCGGAAGCTAGATGAAAATCGACAAAAATTTGACTGTGGAATTGCTGCATATTTTACAGTAGATTTTTAGTCACATGTTGGTGATGGAAACATAAAAACCGACACCTTGAGATACTATGGATTAATCAAAGATATCTTAGACCTTAACTTAAGTGCCATAGTGTTGTGTTGACTTGTTTCTTATACATTTAATGAACTATCATGAGTATTACATGCTAAAATAACATGTATTTTAGAAGACATGTGGCTCACTAAAGATACTTTTAACATATTTTTCAATTAAAGGAAAAACATTAGCTACAAAGTGTTTTGATCATGTGTGTACTTTCAACAAACCTAGTTTTGAAAGAGAGAAAATTCACTAGAGAGGAATTGTGACATCCAAAATGATCTAGCACATAGGTCTTTAACCCAAAATTTGATCCTCTTCTCTTTCATCTGCCCTCATCCATTTCATACTTGAGAGCACTTCCACTATGTACCAAAGCTTGATAGGGTATCCCATGGTATGGTGTCTATATGATTTACTTTCTAACACTTCATTCACATATCAAATGAATTATAATATACTTATTTTATAGTTCTTTGAGTTCATGTGGTTGTTTTGTATATGTTATCATGCTACAAGGATTATGTTCTCATTACAGTGCACTTATTTGAATTTTACTTTCATATAAAATGCATATTCTTTACCACTTTTCCATAAATTTTAAATAGAAAACTCATCACTACCCTCTATAATTCAATTTGTACTCAAAGGCAACATTGTATCCCCATTAATCCTCATGAATAGAAAAAATATTAATAATCCACATTAATAAATAAGGTTACTTAACTATTTATAAAAACACTAAATGATTAAACAATCACAACAATTATTAAGGGCACTTTAAAACAATTTTTTAAACCGAACTCATATTTTGTATTAAAATTTTAAATTAACATTTTAATTATTTTAATTTAAAAATTACAACTATTTTAATTGTATTAAGTTAGAAATTAAGAGAATTCGTTCAATTAAGTTAGAAATTAAGACAATTCCGAAAAAGAGTAGCGGAAAAATTATGAAAAAGAAGAGGGGAAGTAAACATGATGAGGGTTGGAGACAAGCTATTATTACAAACAAGTCAAAAGAGGACCTTCATGAGGTTGACTGGTCGAATCTTCCGACCAACGCATTGTTGCATTGTTTTCCCTCTTGAATTACAAGGATAAGGAAAAAATCGCCTCCATTTACAGGGATTTTGATAGGGATAGCATCCCCTCCATTTGTGTGGATTTTGATAGGGCTAGCCTCACCTCCATTTGCAGGGCTTTTTAGGCTCTTTGTCATGCCTTTGGACTCACTGTGTCTAACAAATTATGGAGCGTAAGATTCTAGTTGGAGCAAGTTCATAAACCTGGAGGCATAGGAACTATAGGAGGCGAATGTGATGAATGTGGAGAGGTGTTTTGATCTCATGGATACATCGCTTTCCATGCTAGCGGCCCACTTCTAGTGGTTCGAGAGCCTGCATCTAGGGCCACATTTATGTGAGAAAATCACGAGTGATGTGATAAGATGTTATGGCCCTCTATTGCCCAAGGCTTAAGCAGCTCTGGCTATCAGGGCTGGGGGACGTGGATGGGTTTGCTATCGGGGAACTTGTCAAGCATTACAAAAATATTTCAAAGCGGATGAATGCTAATTTCAGAGCTTATTTCCACCTTCAAATTGGATGAATGCTAATTTCATAGCTTATTTCCACCTTCATGAAGGTGAAAATAAGCTCTGAAATTTAATCTGAGAACGATGTTGACATTTACAATGATGCAAATAAAGATGAATGAGTAGTAGAGTAGAATTGTGTCTCTTGATTTAGATTAAATTTCTTGAGCGATTGCAATTATATCACCATATTTCTACATTAAGCTTGAATTTATCAATAAATTTTCCAAGAGAGTTACCAATTGTAACTAGGGCCTCATCACTCTATTGAAGAAGAGGCATGTGAGGAAGACGAACCTAGACTGGCACAACTGAGGACACATCCACTTCTAGGTCAAATTATAAAGTCCAATGAGTTATGTATGTGTTTCCCAACCCCATGGAATAGGGTCTATTGTGAAAAATCAAATCTCTCACTTTTTTTTTTTCAAACAAGAAGGCATAGAGTCCTCAACCACAAAATAATGAAAGAGATGAACTTGAACAACAACCTTCCAATTCTTCACTCTCCACAAGTCTATTGATATTAGAATTGGCCATGGTCCAATAAATTTCCCTACTAAACCATGTTCCACCAAAGCAAAGGCTTTAGGATAGAAATTGCATGGGGTGATTCACCATAGGGTTATCAAGAGTTTTCTCAACAAAACATAACATAATGGATTTGAGCATAGGGAAAGTCTGAACAGAAGAAGCAAGGACCTTGAAGGCTATCGCCTTAAAAGAGAGGGACGCAAGAAGAATTCACACTCCTTTCCCTCTTAGATCTTTCTCTAAAAGGGATGAATCAACAAGAGAAAAAGTCATGGGTAAAAAAGAAAATGAACTATGGTTTAAAAATGACATGTTCCTGAGTATAAAATTGCAGTATATTAAAATTAAATTAGGCATCTCATCTATAATTCCCTATAACAACATTTAAATTTTTTTAATAAAACAAATAAAAAACAATATCATAAATAAATTAACATATATGTACACTAATTTAAAAGTTTTTAAATTATAATTTTCCTTGATTTTATGTTAACCAATTTTAAAATGAAAATAAAAATGAATCCATACGTAAATCAAAGAAAAAGGTTTTACGTGAATCTTCACACGAAATTCATACCCAAACTTAGGGCCCGTTAAATAAATAGAAAAAAATAACAAAATATGTAAAGAGCTCGAAAAGAAAAAGTGGCGTGAATGACCTTTATTTAATTTCTGTTTGAGCAGTTGGGTTTTCTTGGCGGAAGATCAACGTGCATTGCAACAGTTCTGAGTTATAATTCTGAGTTATCGATCTTAGTTTTGGGCAACAACCATTCTCAATATAGTTGTTTGAGCTATCTTAGTTAGAGTTGTAAAGATGTTGGCAGTAGCTCGGAAGGATGAAAATAAAGAGAAGGCTTTGAAAAATCACATGGGTTATCCCAAAAAAGGCAAAGATTGTGCATTTACACTTCTCAGCTCTCATATCTCTCATACCCAGTAAGTATCCATACACATCCTAATGCTATTCATGTCCGTCTTTACGACATTAAGTGAAGTCAACCTCATCATGATCATGTCTGAAAATTTCCTTGCCTGTATTTTACCCTAAAATTTTCAGGATGTGGATAGTTCCTTTGTTTGAATCAGGGCTCTTTTTTGTTTTGATGGGTGTGTTTGTTAGTTATTGAGATTTGATTTTTTCCTCTAATGTTGTATAAGAATAGTTGTATTTTCCTGAAGCCTCTGTTGCAAACCGATACATACGGTTTTGCATAGATTCATAGAAGTTTCTCATAGTTTGTAGATGCCCTCGTGGCAGAACCCTGTATCATCGAAATTCATGTAATCAGAATCTTATTTATACAGGTTGGCTCTACTCATCATAGCTCCTCATTTTCAAAATTCTAAAATTCCATAATACTTGCAAATCTTTACAAAACAGAGAAATGGCCATTTTAACGAGAGACTCATAGTCTCTACTGAAAACATTGTGTGTATAACCCAGGGGGAAGAGCCATTATGTGGGCCATAGGGATAGATCTCATACGATTATGAGTATCTCTCTTCTCCCATGGCTCCTACCACTGGTCTGCCATCATCAGGTAGCGGTTAGGCTTTCAGGATGGACAAGTCACCCTGCAGTTTCCCTAGAATGGAACTATCAATGCCTTTGCCAATAGAGAGTTTCTGGAGTTGGCTACAGATGTTACATAGGTCAATATTCATATTTTTTCTCTGCTCATCCATCTTTAATTCCAGGTCGCTCGTATCTTCTTTTTTAGATTTTGATAACAGTTCCAGCTTGAGCTCAATGTTTTGCATACCCAGAATTACCTAATCCCATTTTTCTCTGTTTAGCTCCATTTTTTTCCAATATTGATTCCACTAGTTTTAACTTATTTATCCATAGCTTGTAGGCATGAGTCTACATTTTTCCATAGAGGTTTTATTTCCTCCTGGAGTTGTTCCAGGGTAGGGGCAGGCATCTTCTGTTTTCTCCCCCTGCAAGCAAAAAGGGGGCTAGTCTCTGTGGAACTTATCAAGTGCATACTCATGTGCGTCTCCTTCAGATGAGAGTGAGGAATATGAAGGAGATAGGGTTGATTGGGATAAGGGCAGGGTTGTCCTGTTGGGGGGTTGGATGGGGGGGGGGGGGGGGGTGTGGGGTGACAGAGGGAAGGTACCTCCATGCCTTTTGCTAGATTTCCTCAATCTAGGTGACATCGTCAAGGTTCACGTCAGTTTATTTATTTTGGTGATGTTGTTGATAAATTGATTCGACCTATCCTCCCATCCCTTTGAATTTGTGATTGTGTAGTTTGATTTGGATGAGAACAGAATTTTGCAGCGACTTCTTGATTTTCTTACCTAGTTTGCTATTTCTGTTAGTTGATTTTCTGGCATGGTTGAAGCCAAGGTATCATTCTTATAGGATATTTTTGATCCATTCAATTCACAACCGATACAAACTTGTTGCCTTCTTTTTCAGGATATTAGTCAAGAGGTTTGAGTCCCTTTGATTTCTACTGATGTCGTAATTTTGGGTTGTGCACCACATAAAACCCCCTTGGCTAGGGTCACAACCTTTGTTTGGTTATTTGAGGTTTTGAAAATATATCTAAAATATGTGAACTTGATTTATCCTTTTTTTTTTCCTGATTACTCCACTGCTTTGTACTTCACTTGGATTACCACTTTTGGCTCCATCAAAATTGAGCTTGTAACTTTTAGTTTCTGCTGGGCCCAAGGTGGCTTTAAGGGTAGCTATAGTCCTAATCTATACCCATCAAGGGTATAGATTATGTCTTAATCCATTATTTATTATTAATTTATTTTCGTTTCTTTGCATTTTTTGTATGAACCTCGAAAAATCTAGAGGTCGTTAGTTATTACTAGTATAACTACCTGGAAAATGATTTTTTGAAAGCACATTAGCTATTGATTCTAATGATGCCATCTTGAGAGATATTCTTCATAGATATTCTTGCTACAAAGCTCTTAAGACACATTGATATTCTCCATAAATAAATCCTTCATTAAAAGCAAGGCATCTACACATATGTATAGTGAGAAAGGGGATTTTTCCTAATTTTTATACTTACAATATTTTCATAAGAGTGTTGCCTATCTACCAAGGTGGACATAGCTTTGGGGTTCTTTTAGGATATGAGGAATAGGAAATGAAACCTGGATATTTTTATATACAATACTCTGTTTGATGTGCTCTGTAGAAATGGTAGCAAGGTGCATATAAGTTGTGGAATGGGAACAAGTAAGACGAGCCCTGGTGTTGTGCCCAATGTTGTGGCTTATGCTACGATGATTCATGATTTTTTCCAGAAGGATAACTTTGGCAAAGTGTTGCATCCTCTAAATGAGATGGTTGGCTATGGTGTGAGCCCAAATGAGTTTGTGTAATACCATCACTCATGATATTTGTAATGTGAATAAGTTTTAGTAAACACATAAGATTATTCATAAGATGATTCAGGGTAACTTTAAGGTGTATACCTTTACTTGTAATATATTAATGAATGCTTAGTGCAATGCTGGGAATTTAGAAGAGGTTCAATCTTTTCATAAGATTAGAGTTAGTTGTTTGCACCAATTCTGTAACTTATACTGTTATGATTAGGATCATTTATAGCAGAGGAAAGTTTGCTAAGGAAATTGAGATCTTAGATGGTCTATTGTAGAAGGGATTTTTTCTCAAGGAAAAAAATTGTGTATTGTTTAGTTACCACTTATAATTATTTGTTTGCATATCTTTGTTGACATAGGAAAACGAAAAAATCAGAGAAGATTTTTGGGCAGTTAATTAAGTAGAGAATTTAGGATACTTCAACGTTCAAGGTATTGATTCTTGTTCAGTGCAAGAAAGGTACGGTCGAGGTAGGTTTTGAAATCCTTATGATAATGCTGTGGAGGAATCCTAGAATTGTTTCCTGGATAGTGATAGCTACCCTTAGGCAAAGCTTCTTAATGAAGGAAAACCAGCTAGTGTGCAAGGAAAACTTTGTATAGGATTTTGGAATGTGGACATGTGCCCACGAACCCTATTTCCCAGATGTTGATCGATACTATTTTTAGGAATGGAAGAGCTCAAACTGCAAGTAGGGTTATCAAAACTATGAGAAGGATGTGAGACAAGACATTGATTATTCCAGCAAGGTTCTAAATGCACTTATTTTCGAGGGCCTTGGTGATTAATATTTTGAAACATTGAATTATTGTATGAAAAATGCTATCTACCCAACATGTATAAATTCCAAATCACAATTATTTTGCATCCCAGATACTGGTTTATTTCATTTTTCAAAAGGTCTTTTATTTAAATACTAAAAATTATAATATTGTCATGAATGATATTTTTGAAATTGGTAAAACAATTGAGGTATTTTGCCTCTTTTATAGAGTGAAGGACAAGTGCAGGAAAATTTATCTGAGATGCTACTAAAAGTTGGTTATCAACCACTAGAAGGAATGAAAAATAGAAGAGGCTAACTAAATTCAAGGAGATTAAAGAGCGTTGATTGTGAAGACACAAAGGTGATGGAGTAACTTTAGTGGGAGTTATAACTTTGTGAGTGCCTACTATGATTTGTATTTTATAGTGAGTTAATGGCTCACTCAAGATAGAGGCTATTGAATTGAGATGGTTTTGACCAAAAACCGATTCAAATTGGCTGGTTTGAATTGGTCAACCGGGTTTATAACACTCTTTGCACCACCAAGTGATCGAGTTTTCCATGGGTTCATCAACATCACTATTAATCAATTTAATGAAATGTGTTGCTCTTGCTCTATTGTCTTCAAACATAAGCTGATGTTGCCTTCCTGCCAAATCTACCTCATAAAAACTGATACTTTCTTGTTTTTATGGCATATTTATCATCACCATTAAGGCAATTGAAATGACCATATCTCTCATTCCAAATCTTAATTTTTTTTATTGGAACATGTAAAAAATGCTCGTTGCTTTCTTGAAACTCTTCAAATTTGTACATATAGTTGTGGTGTACACTTTTGGCCATAATCTTATCATTCTTGTGTTTGATCAAATGTTGTTTCTTGTCAAAATAATAATGAACTTCTTATCTAAAACCTTGTTGACAAAAAGCAAATTTTCCTTTAGACCAAGTTTACAAAGAATGCCATGCTTTTAATTGCATGACTAGGTTAGGTCATGATTTTAACTGCATGACCTAAAACTCTCATTGGTAAGTATTTTGGTATCACCTAGTCTCACTTTATTTTAACAGTCATCAAGTTTTGAAAAACTTCCTTTTCCTTGATGCTTTATTTTGTAGGTCTGAAAATGAGATACCAAACACATTTAGTGCCACCACTTATTTGTGTGCAACCACGAGAAAATAGTCTATTTCACAACGCAAACACACTAAGTGTTGCTACTTATTTTTGTGCAAGCATGAGAAGATAGTCTATTTTAGTGTCATTCTTGTTTACAGTTTGACTACATTTTGCAAAATTGCTTCTATGCCTATCACCTCTATCATTACTTCTACCTCTACCTCTATTACTTTTCGCTTCATGTATTTATTTAGAAACTACTATTGTTCTATGTGATTATTCTTTCAGTAATAGTTACAATATTTAGGCTTTTTGGTTTTAGAATGACCTTCAGAATCTTGTGCATTACTCTTGAATTTCTATGTCCAATTATTGTACTACCCATACCTCTTTCATTGCAATGAATTCTTTATTCTCCTCTGAACTCTCTATTAGGTCCTTCACCTTTAACCTTCTTCAATCTTTGTTCTTCTTGTAGGAGCAATCATATGGTTCTTCAAATGATAGTACAAATTTTTTGAAAGGGGTACATAACAAGGTTGAAAAATTTGATACATGCTTGATAAAATTGTTACAAATTCTTTATCTTCCATTAAATTTGTTATGAATTCCTTATCTTCAATTATTATTGTAATAGATTATTTATCTTCAATAGTTGTATTAATTGGAAACCATTCATGTCGAAGTTTTTTTTTTATTATCTTTTGAACATGTTGTGGCACTAAATTTGTTTGAGACATTTTTAAATTTAATTATTTTTTTCTTGTTGACAAAAAAGTTCATTTGGTGTTTCATACATACTTCTTAATTCGCATTATCATTCAACACCTCAGTTTGTGGCTCTTATATGTTGAAAAGTATTGTCGTCAACCACAATTTTGAGCATGAGGACACTCTTGTACGTCTTGTAATCATTTTTCATTGGCTTTGGTTTTGGTGATTCTGCCACAATAATCTTCTAGAGGTCACTATAAAACATAGTTCTCTGCATCCTTTGTTTTCTAAGTTAGGTAATTATTTTCCTTTAATTTGTGTGAGTTCTTATCTCATGAAGCATTGAATGCTTGTAATTTCTAGTTATATCTCTAGGTATAGTCTTCTAAAACTCCAAAATATAAAGTATTAGATTGATCTCAGTGAATGGCCTTAGTATCTGTGCTTGTCCTATTGAGGGTGCATTACCATCAATTATGGTTGAGATTGATCACAATATTCTATAGGGGGATGGGATTTGTTGAATTTTATAAGATGAAATTATAGGGTCCCTTTAGGATTGCGATATAGATCACCTCTTTTTACCCTATCTCAAGCATGAAGGTTATTATGCACTTGTTAGATAACTATAGTCACAAACTTGCTAGTAGTATACCTATGAGGTAATGCTCCCATGTATGAGAGGACATGATATTTACTTTGCCTTTGGAGACAACTACCATTTACCCTTCTGAAGTAAAATCTTGTGGACCATTGAACATCACTTGTTTTCTCTATTCATTGAAAGATTCATCAACCATGGGTTTTATGAGAGTCATAGTGAAAAATTCTTCATGCTCCCCTAGGATAGCACAGTGGGGCCTTATTTTTTTGAAGTCTAGCAATTGGTCATTTCTTTCATCTGATATTTCACCCTAGCATATGCTATTGCACTTATACTGTTTATTTTTTTCTATGTTTAAATGGACCCAATAGAGCAATCAAAATATTTTCAATGGACAAATTTTTTCCAAGGAAAACTTTATTTGACAGCCCCCTCTTCTTTGAAATATTTGGATGGAGTTCGGGTCAAACACCACCCACAATGTTGTTTGGTAACCCAACTATATTCAGCAGGACTCAAAGATAAGCCAAATTAGAACTGGAGACTTCAAGATGAACCCTACCTAGAAACAATCTGTTAGAACTAATTGGGCTAAAGTACCAGGTGCCTTCATTGGATAGTTATCTCTGCACATGGAAATTTAATGACAAAATTATTTGAATACAATTGCGAGACATATTGAAAGTAAGATTTCTATGAAAGTTCAATTTTTTGCCTTGTATCTTTTAAGCTTATGTTGTGTTCATGCTTGTATATATGGATAACCTTACCACAAGGATGTGTTGTAGGCTTGTTAAAAGGGATGGGCATATTGAAATTTGGCTAGAGCCTTTGAATAACGGTTTCTATGTTAACCGAGCCATGGGAGTTGAGCCTCCATTATGTGGTGTACATGACGACCTAGGTGATGTTTGGTAAGCCACATATCATTAGGAATAATTAGCAATAAATAAGTCAGTAAATATGGCATTAAATAGTGCTGGTAGATTTATGTTATCTAATAAATTAGGGAGTTTCTTTAAACTTTAAATGTCAATTTTTTAAGCTAAAGAGCTTGACCTTCAACCACATCAAACAATGGTATTTCCATTTCACTTTCTTTTTCCTGGTCACTGATGTTGAGGTGAGATTAAAAAAATTATAACTATGTTTAATTTCAGACTAATACGGACATATCATATGTTTTAAGCTCTTAAAAATAGTTAATTTATCTTATTGTACCACTTCTACTTGCAATGGCCAAGGATTGTAAACAAGTTAAGGGTTTTTCATAATCTAATATGTAAATTTTGCAACTAGAAATATCCTTTCATGTTGTCCGTGGATATGTTGGTCTAATTTGATATAATTTTCTTGATGGATTAACCAGGGTTTATTTTAATTTAAGTAGTTATTTTACTATCCTCAGGGTTTTCCTTTATTCTACATATTCCTCACTATGTTTACAACTGCTGCATTTTTAATATTATCATCATGACTCTTGGAGTTAACCTAGTGACAGAAGAATCTGGTGGGAAGGTTTCACATCTTTTTTAGCGCTTGGTGCTGACATCTTTGTTAGTATTTGAAGGCTAAACGCCATTTAGATCAACAGGAAGCCGGACTGGCATATGTGACTTTCTCCTTTGTATTCTCCCTGAGAACCATCGATGATAAGCGCCTCATCTATTGAAGACCTTAATAATATCTTTCTCGTTATTAATTTCCAAGCAATCCACAATGATGATACAAGAATCAAAATTTGTGCAGTGCATTCCATTCGATTAACCACCGAGTCATCTTGTTTCCAAAAAACACACCCCATCAAAAATATTGTTAATACAATAGTTGGTGTTGAAATCGAAAGGAGCTTCACTGCAGTCGATTTCTTTGAATTCTTGTCACAGTCTTTATGTTCAGCAGCATCTTCATTACCCAAATTCTCTTCTTCTTCCTTGGAACATGGCAATGTAGTATATAATTGGCTCTTATCAACTCTTGCATCAAAGGAATACTTGTGAACAAATTCCATAAGAAGAAATGTAACAACAGAAGGAAGCCAAACTGCCACCAAAAGAAACAAAGAACCATCCCTGCGTTGGGCCAATGGAATAACATGCTAGAATCTTGAAATTAAGGCACTGCGTAAACCCAAGCAACCCTTCATCAATCCCAACACAATTCCTCTGTTGGCAGGGAATTTGTTGACCAATTTAATAAATTTGGATCTTGGAGATTTGTATTTGAGTACACTACATGCTTATAATATTAATATTATTAAATATAATAAATTTGGATCTGGAGGTTTGTATTTGAGTCCACTACATGCATTGACCATCTCACTTAAAAATGCAAACATATAAATTTAAAAGTAATATTAATGTTTAACATTTAACATTTAACATTTAATCTAATTAATTTAATGTGAGCCTTGATGAAAAATCACTTCTCTCCCTAAATATATGAATTTAACAAAAATAAAGTGTCCACTTCTATTTGTGAGGAATCATCTCCGTGAAAGTGCTAAGCGTGAAATAATATTTTTGAGAAATAATTTTGGGAGCTCTGCGAAGTGGAAAATAATATTGGTGGGAAAGGATTTCAGTGTGGGTACGAACTCCTATTGATTTTTAGGTTTGATTTTGATTGCTCCTGCATTTTATTTTTTTCCTACCTTTTTGTTTTTACCTGTTCATCTACTTTGACTCCATGTATGCGATTTTGTGTAATGAATCACTCTTACCACCAAATTAGAATGATTTAATTTTTTCCTTGGCAAAACACCGCCAAATTAGAATGATTTAATTTTTGCCTTCGAGCTCTGAAACAAAGTGCTTTCAAGAATCTATTTCTAAATGTGTAAAAAACTAGCGTAGATCCATCTTAACTCTGGATCTATCAAGTGCCTGGAGGGATCAAATCTCTCGATGTGTAAACCTCTTTTTTGAATGAAAAACTTGAATAAAGGTTTGCATCTGGAGGGATTTGATCCCTCTGGGCGCTTGATAGATCCGGATTTAAGATGGATATATGCTGGTTTTACTCCAGATGCATTTTATTTTCCTAGTTAAAATACCAGTGTGTTTATTTTATCAAAAATTTCAAAAATATTTAAGATAAATATTTTCTGGCCTTTTAATAAATTTTTGAAGTAAAATAAATCAGATCAGGTATAAAAAAATTTAACATTCAATAATGGCTTTGAGTCTGATGTTTCTATTGGAAATTTTGTGGTAATCATGTACATATAGTGTGGGAGTCTATATGCTACACAAGGGCTGTCTGAAAAAATGTCTATAAGAGATATGGTTTCCTGGATATAGATTGTTTGTGTATATGCCTAGAGAGGACTTGGTTTTGAGGTCTTGATACATTTTCATTAAATGCAGCAGACAGATGTGAAGTCAGAGCATATATCCTTTCTTCCTTTTCTGATTGCATGCAGTCATGCAAGCCTGGTGGACAAGGGCTGAAAATGGTTTGATTGCATGATCCAAAAATACGGTGTTATGTCTTTGTTAGAACACTCTACTTGCATGGTTGATCTTTTTGGTTGTGATGGGCGGGGTAGGAAAACAAGTGCATGTTGACATCATTAGTGAGGGGTTTGAGTCAAATCTCTCTACTGGAAATGCTTGTGTTACTATTTATGTAAAGCATGAGAGAATAGATCATAGATGCCATGGAAAAACAAGATGTAGTTTCATGGACTACCATGATTGTAAGGTGTGTTGAAAATGGAATAAGTGAGGATTTTTGAAAGTTACTCTGAGATTTCTTCGGAGTTTTCTGGTATTATCAAGCAGAAACTTATGGAAGAAGAGCAATATAAAGGATATAATAGTCACTCAAGGGCATCTTGAAGTTAATATTGATACTTATGAAATAAAAGCAAAAATAGTCACTCTAATAGTCACGCTAAGGCAACTAGAGGGTGATATTGATATGCTTAAGAAAGAAAAGAAAATATTGAATTTAGCCACATTAACAAAGAAGAATTAGCAAGTCATGGAATAGGTATTCAAAGATACTTTTCTACTGCCGAACTACATTTTCAACTACACAATCTGAAACAACATGCTTTTGAGAATTCAATATCACTGGAGTAATAGCTAGAGACATTATAGAGGGAATTTGTAGAGCAAAGATCTTTGTTAATGGAAGAGAGAAGTTCTTCTGTTGCCACATTGCTTCATGCTGCAAAAATTTTAGAGGAATCCATCCAACAAGTTTCTTCTGATTTGTGAATCAGATTTCCTAACTATTAATTTTTTCCCTTGTTACTCTTGTCAATGCTACCATATAAAAAATTTAACAACTTGAGGAGCTTGGAGATAAAACTTGAATTGTGCTGTTGTAAAAATACAAAGATACAAAAACTATTTGAAGAACTCACTTAGAAATTTGAACTCATCCAACACGATATATAATCACCTATTAGAGTACTTTATGAGACTCTCCATAGACTTGGAAATTTGATTGGATTACAAGATAGGATGGATGCAGAAAATGAAAATTTGCCTCATTATTTACATGTTTAGGCCAAGGACAATGAAGGAGATGGACAAAGTGCATAGTCTATATTCTTTTTTGGAATCATGTCTGATGAATTAGATAAACTCGTTGAATAGTTGCAGAGAAAAACTGAAGAAAGATCACAGTTTGAGACTATAGTGGGTGAGCTTGAGTTTTATTGATTTACAAAGAATAAATTTATTCAAGATCATAGTGCCAACTATGCGGAGGTGTTTAAAAAATGCATTGAAAATGAGACAGAATTTGAAGGGAAATGTGCCAGTAGGGAATTGTCTCTCTCGAGAAGAAAATTTTTTCCTGAGAGTTGGTTTTTGTTCCGAGGGCACCCTTAGAATAAGAGGAACTGATGAAAGACACTCCCTAGATGTAGTCTCAATCAAATAGTCATTTGGATGCCATGTCAAAGAAGTTGGTTACTACTATTAAAGAAGTTCAACCACTCAGAAATTTCACAAGTATATTTCTTATTGTGCTTTAATGTTCTTTGTTATGTCCAATAATGTGTTTAACTTCAATGTTATTGTGCACATTTATATTTCTGTTTGTTTGTTATTATAAGTTATGCAGGGAATTGCATGTTTTGACGATTGCATGGTCGTATCAAAGTTGAGAATTAATGGAAGGGAAATTGGAAAATGTTGCCAGAGAGCATGAGGTTGGTTTGGTATATCACAGTTTATCTTCACAAACATCAAATCTGGGAATTATAAGAAGGCTATGGCATGCTAACCCTGATTTATATCCATGGGAATTAAATCCATCCAAGCATCCCTTCATCAATCCCAACACAATACCTGTGTTGGCAGGGAAATTACCAAACAAATTGACTACAAATAAAATGACTAAAAAAATTTCCCAGATGGTAGCGGTGGGCAATTTGTGTGTGAGGAATAGCCATATAAGCATGTATCTGATCACATTCTGCAGACATCCGACCAATAAAACAACCCATGGAGGAAATTTATCATATCAAATTCTAGAAATAATGCCAACACATTCTCCTATGTCTTTGAATACAGATATGGTGTCCAACTGCAACTGATTATATCCAAAATGAGTTTTGATTGTGTGAGAATAGATGTTGAAACTATATGATGCACCTGCACAACATTTGATCCAAATACCGGCAGGTCTCAGGATAGATGTTGAAACTGTTGTATGTTTCTGATATTGTAATCATATTTTATTTTTGATATAATTTAGCACCATGTTATGTCATACCTTGTGCTTTAATACAAACATTTATTGAAGTTTTGTTTACCCACAATCAAATTAATATTTCCACCTACAACCGAACTATTACAAAATATTGCTACAAAATGTTAATTCACTATTACCATATTGTTTAGTATGTTACTTTTGTAGCCATGATTTTTCAAATATGTAGTAAGGAATGAAAATGCAACATTGCTAAAATGAATTAAGGAGTTTCATTGTTCAGAAAAATTGAAACATACCTAGTTTTTCTTTTACTGTTGCAAATTTTTTATTTTATCTCACAACTTCAATTTTATAGATTATAATAGGAGGTCATAATTTGAGTACTATATGTTGTGGTGTCCAGATGGTATAATCTAATTCAAAAACCCTTTGAGGAAGGTGACGAACGTGGCTTGAAATTACTTCAAGCTAACTTGAGGCCCTTGACGTTGGGAAGGACAAAAGACAATACTACAAAGAGGGAAGGTATGAATGTAGAATTGGGCTTTCAACTCGCCTTTGATTTCCAATCCCTTAGAGTGATTTATAATATTTTCTCATGAATATTCAGACCCATTCATTTTCTTCCTCCTACTGATGTATAAGTGATTGAGTGTGAATTTACTAAAGCTGAGGAAAATTTTTATACAGCTTTGTATAGAAGATCCAAGGCAAGCACTTCTCTGATCCATGGAAAGGAAATATAATAATAGTTTTGATTAAATTTTTTTTATTTATTCTGGTTTGACTTTAAAAATCCATGGTGTTTATTTCTATATATAGGTCCAGTATGATCATTTTGTTGAGCAAATAAAAGTTCTTCACAATTATGCATCTATTATATAATTTCTTTTGATTTAGTGCTAATTGTGAACGTCCTTTTCTTGTCATGAGGTAAGTTCAACTTTATAATGTCCTTTGTAAAATGATTTTTATTGTCCTTTGTAAAATAATTTTTATCAAAAACCATTATTTTGAGCCCTAAAGATCAAGAGTCTTTTTAATTGTCTTATGAGCAGTTATATGTTAGAATTTGTTCTAATTGCTAAGTTATCAACATCTGAGGTGATACAGAATGATAATAGCTGGGGTGATACAAAAAATCGTTCTAATTCGAATAAGATGACATGGAATTTTTTCTAATTGCTACTTTATCAACCACTGGGGTGATACACAATAGTCATATGATATGTATAAGCGGGGAAGGCATTATCTTCTAGGAAGCCAAATGTGTGTTAATGGAGATTCTAGTTTTGTACCTTCAAAAGCTTACATTGAAGAAGTGGTCAAAGAAATTAGTAATGGTGAAAGAGGAGAGTGCCCAATTTGTCTTGAATGAGTTGACGATGTAGTCATGGCTCGTTCTGTACATCATATGTGTCATTGGTGCCTACTAGCAAGCCGGTGTGAGCTCTTTGGGTGGTGGTTGTTTTGCTTGTGCTAATTCTAGTTAATTTTCTTTGTATGACTAGATTAATTTTTTTGTAGATTATTTTTTATTATTATATTTTTGTGCAATTCAAGCTACAAGGGTGTCACAATGATCTAACTCCATTGATTTATTTTAATTATTAAGTTAAAAATAGGGGCTTGCATGATTATATGTTTTACAAGGATTATGCCATTATGTTTCGAGCATTTTTTAAAAATCAATGCCTATATATACAATTTCAAATATTTCCATATCTCTTCACATAATTATTTAAAGGGTGATAGCTCAATGGAAGAGTGCCTGCCATGCAGGAGGTTGGTGGTTCGATTCCACTGTACCCTAACATGAACTATTCAATGATATTGTAGTTTTTTTTAATTAAATATTTTTATATTGATTTATTTTAATGGTGAGATATTTTTCTCGATTCATTGTTTTATATTGTCTCTAGAGAGACAATAGATATGATTAAAGACATTGTCTCCATAAATAAAATTTGTCTTTAATTCCACTGTTGACTTTGGAGAGACAAAAATGAAATTGTCTCATAAGAGACAATAATTTTTTTGTTATATATTGTCTTTATAGAGACAATTTTTTAACACAATAATTTGAGACACTTACTTAAAGACAATACAAAAGTTTATTTTTGTCTCAAGTTAAGACAATTTACCCAAAAATTGTCCTAAAACCCCCCTTTGTGTTGTAGTGTAACTATTGTCTCTAGAGAGACAAAAATGCTTGTGTTATATATTGTCTTTATAGATACAATATTTTAAGACAATTTAATTTTAGACACCTGCTTAAAGACAATATTTAAGACAATACACAAGTTTTCTTGTGTCTCAAGTTAAGACAATTTACCCAAAAAACGTCTTAAATATTGTCTTAAAACCCCCTTTGTGTTGTAGTGATGTTATTTGTTCCTCGATGATATATACATAAATCCAAACTTGATTTCACAAACCAATAGCTAAGCGATGAATTTTTCCTTCTATGAGGTGGTAGACCCTAACAGTGTAAAGTACAGGGACATGGAGGCAATGACTAATAAGTTATCCATGATTTCACAAATTCACAAATTCCTCCTTGGATTATGGAGGGCGGAGGGATGGTGTAGATCATAAAGCTACGGCTCATGTGCTGCATAATGACAAGTTATGTGTTTTTCACGTTAATGTAATAATTTTTTTTGCATCACTCTTACTTTCACCTTCGTCAAAGCTTGGATCACATGTAAACGGTATTTGGTCAACCCCAAAAATTTCTAGAAGGAATATCATTCCAGCTGGAGACAAATTATTTGTAATCAACCCTATTTATGGCGAGATTTGGTCAACCCAAAAAAATTGGGGAAGACAAATCATCCAGTCAGACACAAATTTCACGTCACTCATCCTAGTTATGTGATGTGAGAGTTGGAAATTATAACTGTGGAGGAGATTTATCGTTGCCCAGTATTGAATATTGGGCTATCAAGATTCCCAATCCAATGCCTAACTATGGACGAGATATATCATTAGTGAGTATTTAATACTGGGCTATCAACATTCCCAAGTGTAATGTCTAGCCACATTATTACCTTACATCATAAAAAAAATTTACTATTGGCCATTAAGTCCTTAATCATCTTAAAGACAATAACATTATACATTGTTTAACAAAAGGTTTTGGGTTTGTTAGACCCTTGCAATTTAACTTAAGCACAGAGATAAGTTCCCTTTTTATGAAGCTAGGCTATGTCTCTGCCATACACATATACTAAACATTGCCATTATTCATAAAATCCATATAATTTACATTGTTTTTCAACCCCTCTGCGAATATGTTGTCAATGTTTTACCATATTCTCATTATTGATTCGGTACATTCGGTATTCTCAAAGCTGTGACTATATCATCTGGCACATATTATTGATTTAATGATTAATGTATTAGATCCCTTCGGATCCACCGTATGCATGATCTTTACACTTGTATGATTAAGACTCCAGGTGTGAGCCTCTCCATCGTCGATATGCAATTGATATATATGGCTAGTAGGGTTGTTGGGGTGGTTAGGGTATTACCCTACTGCTTGAACCCTAACTACCTCCTTCATTGTTATGTTGTTTCCGTCTGTTGGTGCTCTGCAACTCCCGCATGGTTTTCCTAGTTTCTCCAGCGATCTCGTCCTAGGTAAGGCAAAAACTTAGTTCTGAAACCGGCCAAGTAGGTAGAACCCTTGCTCATTCTCATGTCTTCCGCTTGGATGCTCAGTCAGGAGGGTTTAATCCACAAACCCTGTCAAAGGTATATTCACAGTCTTGACCACATGATTTATTCTTAGTTTTCTTTTAACAACATTTGATTTGTTTCAATATTCTTAATAGTTTTGTGTTAATGTAGGAGCGAGGAGCTCACCACCCACATGAATTTAAGGTAAGGAAGTTATGATTCCTTGAAATATTCTTCTACAGTCTGCATTTTCCATTTATGTTCTTTTTTTCTGGTACTAATTACACTATTGCCTTATTGTATAGGTAAACCCCTTCGCTTCTGCTTCCTTGTATTAGCAAACCATTCGTGGCCTATTCCACTGATGTGTTTTTCTCTCATTCATAGGTACAATACATCGCTCCGGCTAACTTAATTCCTCTGTCTCATGCTCACTTTTAAGGGTTTATCAATGTTGTTACTCTTTCAAGTTATTGGGGGTTTAAGGTTTTCCTCCACCCTTCGTGGGTTCGGTTGAAAGTGAGACTGCTACTTAAATTATCATTTTGGCCCTGTTGTGTTCAACACAGGTTTTGACTTTGATCTTCACAAATATTGTAATTATACCACTAAGGGTTTTTCCATTGTTATAGTTATGAATTTTAGTTTTATTATAGTTTTCTCTAATTTTTTCCTTCACAGTTGTGATGGGTTTCATACGGGACTTGTTTTCTTCATGGCTGTGAAGGTTTTCATATGAAAATTTGACCCTCCGGTCACTATCAGATGTCGTGAGGGGTATTGCTACCAATTTGATGTTTTCATTAAGCTTTCCATGAATATTCCAGATAATTATATACATGTATGTTTATATGCATAAGCGTTCTCTGATAATGAAATTGTGGTTGTATTTATTTTTGGTCCTGAGCCTTTTGTTCTATTCGGCTCTATCTGTGACATGCATATCGTCTCGTCCTTACAAGTTTTTGTTGTAGTTTAAATATGTAAATTTCAGTCTTCTTTGTTATGTCTTTTATTTGGGTCCTTTGTTCTGTTCAAGAAGATGACAATTAATTTGTAGTTGAAGACTTGCAGTGCTTCATGCTAGATCCACCTTAATTATGTTTCTCAAATTTTAATCTCACCGTTTTCTTAAGTTTTCTGAGCTTAGATTTCTACATTTACTAATGTTCATCTTCTTGAGAACAGGAAAAAGCTTATGTTTTCATATAGCAATAGAATGGACATATCTTGATATATTTATGGAATTTTAATAGATCTTCTCTGTTAACTGATTGAAATGTTCGACATACAGATTTGAATAATTCTTTTTAATATAACAATTAGATTCTTCAAATCTTTTTTTCTATCTATTACTGTAATAGCATATTATCCACAGGTGTCTAGACCACCTCATGAGGTTACATCCTCTGTCCATGCATATTTTATTCCTTCTACAGGACAGACTGTCTAATTTGGGGAAATTTCTCCCAAATGGACTAATTGTCCAATCCTGGTATAGAATTACCCAATTTTCACTCAGGTTTACCTATGAACTTTCTAATAGTCTTTCTTCAAGAAAAACTCAATTATAGTAATAATTCGAGAAAGAAAATAAAGGTTTTTGAATATACATTCTTAGAATTCATTACTACTGTTGTAATTCAATTAATTTCATAACTAGAGTCGTGCATCAGATTTTCACATTCTTTGAAAATTATATTAAAAGAATAATACTGAGATACAGAAAGGAATTAGTTTTCTTTTCAATATAATTTACTTATCTTAGTAAGTAGGTCTGATGGCATCTGCCCAACCTTGAGCGAGGAAATGATGTCCTCAGCTCCCCTCGTGCTCCTCACCAAAGTAGGAATTCAAGAAATGTTTTCAAGGAGATGGACCTCAAGACTCCTGTCTAGTCTCGTCTCCTAAAACATGTAGTAGAGTTCCATTGGTTTTCCTCCAGCTTTGGATACTCACTCCTTTCAGCCCTTAGCTATTTCTCTTCACCTGCACAGAACCCCTTTCCTCATCTAGGATTTTCCTTTTATTCCAAGAGGAAATATAACTCCCAATAACTGCTTAATCAACTACTTTGGAATCTTGGAAAACTCTTTTCCATCAGACTTATGAAGTAATTAATTCTATTTAAACATTTGGATTCAGTAAAATTATAAAAATTAAAAATAAATAAATTAAATTAAAAATTATATTTAGAATTATTAAGCTTAGAGGCATTTTCTAGCTCAATATGGAAGTGACGTTGTAATGTCTAGTTTTATCATGTTAGGTTAAATGTTTTGAAATAGTATTAACTAGAAGTACCATAGTGATCAAGTCCATTAGTAAGTGTGCATATGTGAATGGAAACCTTGAAAATAACATTATATAATGAGAATGGATGATAAAGAAAAGTGTATAATCCAAAATCATCTCTAAGCACATTTTTATTTTCTTGAACTAAAGTTATTTTTTATAATTTTTTCTTGTTTAAATTTATTTATAATTACATTTAGTTTGAATCAAATTTAAATTATATAAAATTTAGAAATTTAAATTTTTCGAAATTAAAATAGCGAGAGAAGAAGTTAAATTAAATTAAATTGCTTTATATTTTTTCAAATTATTTATTATTAAAATTTATAAATATGTTTTAATTTAAAATAATTTGATTACATTAATAAAATAATAAATGAATAAATATTAATAAATATTTTTATTTTAAAAATCAAAGATCCATTTTAAATCTAGATCTACTAAGAGATAGCAAATCTTTTGAGGTACAAATTTCTTTTAGAGTGAAAGTAGATTTTATCCATATGGCTCCTTAGTAGATCTAGATTTAAGATGGATTTACACTCGTAATTAATAATTAAACGAGCCTAGATCCATTTTAACTCGGAATCTACCAAGTGCCAAGTGCTAAGAGGAATCAAATCTCTTGAGGTACAATAAACATTAAAATGATGAAAAGTAACTAATAACATTATATCTTTAACATATTATCATCATAGTTAAGTTAAAGCCAAGACCATAAGGTGTAGATTAGTTAATCTAAATAGGGTTTAGTTCAAGGCGTGTTTGGGTTCAAACCTTGTGGGGAGAAACTAAGTATGGAAGCTACTTTTGGCGACTTAAACTATCCCAAAAAGCCTCATGGGAAGTGTAGCACAATCTTGATAATAACATCCAAATGTGGAAAAAAAAATGAACAAATATTCTTAACAAATTATTATATTAATATATATTTTCAAACAAGAAACATAAATTAAATAAAATACTAAAAATAAATAATATGCAGATATTGTATTTATTTTTAGGATAAATCTTTCATAAATCACATTTCAATTTTTCAAATTGACACATTTGGAACCATTAAGTGTGGTTCATCATTAAGACTTAGATGAATGATCTTATCAAGGCATATTAATATATACTTTAGATATTCAAAATAGATTAAAAAAATGGTAAATTAAAAAAAAAAACATTAAAAAAAATAATACTTCCCATATAGCTATATGATACTTCCCTTCCTCCTGACCACCATTCCAGAAGAAATTTGCCATAATTCTCCTTATCCTGTCAATAATGGTCTTTGGGATGAAGAAAAGGTGTGCCCAGTACACTGTGAATTGTTGTAGGACCGCTTGCGCCAGCACAAGTATCCCTCCCTTCGACAACTACTTCAAAGAACATCCATTAATTCGGCTTCAGTATTTTTCTGAGAGCCATAACTAGTCTACCACCCGATATCTAGAGGGCTTCATACATAAACCTAGATATGTGAAACCTTCGTCAAGGGTGGAAGTTCTAAAATTAAACAACAAACCAATATGATCAGATATCAACCCGTCCCCGTCAAAATGGTAAATACAGGATTTACCTTCATTAGCCTCCATCTCGGAAGCATTACAGAATTTTTGAAAAATGTCATAAAGGGCATCCTAACATATTTTTATAAGAAACCCAAAAATTAGTACATCATCGACAAAAAAGCTGTGTGTGATCTCCCAATGTGTAGTAACCTTTTTACCACAGATAAAACCAAAATCCACAGCCCTCTTAATTTTGGTGTTGAAAGAGTCCATGACCAATATAAATAAAAGAGGTGATAGTACACCCCTGTTGAAGGCCCCTGCCCAGTTTGAAAAATATGGAAGCCGATCCATTGATTATTACAACAATTGATGTGTTGTAGACACACCCCATAATCCAGTCCACTGATGCACTTTCCATATAGATCTTATAGAGGGTCGATCTCATAAATCCCCAGTCCACCCTATCGTATGCTTTGCTGAGATCCACCTTCATAACCACTACTTCCAATTTCTGAGATTGGATTGTGTGAATAATCTCCTGAGTTGTAGCAACAAAATCATGAATATTGGCCTATAATACAATGTGTTACACAAGGATATTGGCCTATAATCCTCAAAGGACATCGATCCTTTCTTCTTATAGGTTAGTGCTAGGAAAGTAGTGTTGACAACTCCATGAACCTGACCCTGCAATCTTGCTTCTTCAACCATATCGTTCATGTCCTAAATGAAAAAATAAGAGAAGTGAATATAGAAGTCTGGAGTCCATCCATCTGGACCCAAACTCTTATGAGGATGAAAATATTTAAGAAAAACCTGCCACCTCATCCATATTAATAGTCTTGTTTAATCTGTTGTTGTCAGCTTCCTCAAACATCTTTGGAAATTCTTCCAAAACCCATAACTAATCCACTATTCTTGGATCCTCTCGATCCTTGTACAAACCATTGAAAAATTTTACTGCCTCTGCCTGGATTTCCTCCGTGGTGAAAAAGGAAGTCTTGTTAACATTTACTTACCATATCGCGTTTGAATTCTTCCTCCTCGTGGCAAAGGAATGAAAATATCTTGTATTTTTTTCACCCTCTTTAAGTCAAGTAGCTCGGATTTTTAATCTCCAGGTTTCTTCTTGTATAATCAAAATATTCATTTTCTCTGTCTCCAGATTTTTTGGCCTCGACCAATTGTCCGAAGACGAGTTTCCTTCCTCCATTTATTTTAGAATCTGAGACATTTCGTCTGTACCTTGTTTCAATTCTACAATCATTTTCCTATTTTTATTTTTCTCCCACTCCAAGAACTTCCCTTTCAATCCCCGGAGGGTATGTGATAAGTATTCCATAGCTAGAGTCCCGACATTTCTCCTGTGATTACTTATATACTCTCGAACCATGTCATTGAAATCCTTATCCTCAAGCCACACCCTGTTAAATTTAAAAGGATAACCACTCATTTTATTTTCAAATTTCCACTCCATTACTATTGCCCTATGATGAGAGACGATAATGTTCTCAACCTAGGATTTTATATTCCCCATCTGTCAAAAGAGGTTTGCTTGCACCAAAAATTTGTCTATCCTTTTTCCTATGAAATTAGTCCCTTTTCTCCAATTATACCATGTTGGTCATTCTTTCTCCAGGTTGATATCTCTTAGATTTGAATCTCAGGTCAAGTCCCTTAAAAACTTAGATAATGGATCACATATACCAAGGACTCCCCATGTCCCTCCCTCATGAAAAGTGCAGTTAAAATCACCAGCTATAATGGAGCAGTCCAGGAGTAGAAACCCACATACCTCCATCTTCCTCCAGAAATTGTCTCTGACTTGATAAGGAGCATATAAATTTACCAAGTGAACTCTATGTTAGAAACCTCTAAAAAAACTAGTCATAATAATACCGCCAAAAAAACTATAAGCTTTTAAAGCAACCCAGCGTGGATTCCAAATCACTACTAGACCGCCCAATCTACCCTCTGCATCTTTCACCACCATGTTCCATGCTGGAAACATGGAATGGAAGAAATATACAGAGAGTTCAGCCATATGCATAGTCTCTTGAATGAAGATCAAACTAGGATTTAAAGTCTTAAAAAACTCTCACAAAGAAACAAACTTATCTCGCCCTCCCAGCCCTCGTAAATTCAAAGAGTAGATCATCATCAAGGAACAACTTTAGAGGGTACCAACGCTCTAAGGACCCTGTCTAAAGCTAGGGACACCAAAACATCCCTAAAATTTCCTAACTGTAAATCTGGCTTATTGACCGTCACTGAAATCGTTTTTTCCTTCAGGCGTGGTCTTCCCTTTCCTTTCTGAATGGTGATGTTAGAAATCGATGAAGGGATTATGATGAGAGGGGGAGATGTAGGTTACTAGTATTGACCCCTAAAGGGACAAGTTGAGCTTCCAACATATGTAGCATGAATTCCATATCGCTCCATATGGAATTCTGAGGGCATAAAGGAGCGTCTTGATCTAGAGAAGATGACTGATAGCATGGAGGAGATGTAGATGGGGGAAAATTCGACGATAGAGTAGGATGCTGGGAAATAGAAAGAGGGTGGTCAAGGTGTCCATGTCGAGAAGCTGTGGCCGATGGATAGTCAGGAAGAGGTAAAGGTATATGCCTAATCACCTTCAGCTTCTCCGGGAAGTCCTCTGTAAGACCCATGAGATCCCCCCCATCCGACATCGACCTAGACCGACCTAAATTACCCAGCCCCCCCCCACAGGAACAGACTCCATAACCATGATAGAAAAATGAGTGTGATCATTAGAGGGAAAAGGAGAGATCGGAATCGACATACCAGGAGAAAGAGAAGTCTTGTGGAAAAATTCCATGTGGTGTCTTGGTGCTCCATGTCCACCTCCGTCTTTATTCAGCACCCGACCATTCTCCAATTTTTTATCATCATACCCCTTACTCCACTGTTGGCACTGACGCATCAGGTGACTAGTATCTTGGCAGAAATTACATCTGAAAGGTGTATTCCAATAGTCAATAAGTTGTCGGTGAACCACCACATCCCACTCCTGGTCGATATGTGCAAGTAAACCCCCATAAAAAGAAACCTCGACAAAAATCCAAGCGACCCGCTTGTTGAAAAACCCTATACACATGGGATCCACAAAGTAGCAGGTTCCAATGATATTTCCAATAGAAGTGAGGACATGAATCGTCCAAAATTCCAGAGGTAACCCCGACAATTTGACCCAAATAAGATGGTTCTTTGGGGTGTCTTTAAATGGATGAAAACCAACATACCATCGATGGAGAGCAAGAAAACACCGACCTATCACCTAGGAACACCTTAGCACCTCTCCCACATCCTCAGTCTTTATAAAGTGGAAAAAAAACCATATGTTCTGCAGTTTGCTTATTTTCAAAGGATAGCCAAGAAGTTTCGACCATGCTTCTAGCAATGAGGACTACATATTTTCTTTATAGTGTTTCTCAAAATACCAGCTAGCCACTGACACTTGAGTTTGTAAACACTCAGCCCTATCCCACATCACATCTCGTCCAAAACTCAGCAGTCTACAACCATCTGCTGGTTTAAAAGGTTTCACGGGTCTGCGAGATGTGTTCGGGCTTCCCCCAGTGGGTCTATAAAGCAGACTAGATGAACGAGTAGAGCAGGTCCCACGGGAAGGATTGAGAATTTCAATAGATGGAGAGACAATATCGTGAGTTAGAGGTTGCTAGGGTGGTAGTTGATGTCGTGTGCTGGAGGTTCCTCCACCTCCCGCCACCTCAAAATCATGCATAAAATCCTCATCGTAATCCACCTCCTCTAGTTCTGCTATTAAGTTTTCTAATCCCAACATCACATACCCCAAGGAGCATTAAAACTTAGACTGTAGGTTTTGGAGGAAAAGGGTTGTCCGTCCTCAAAGAAATTAATTATGAACCCTGACCCTAAAGATTAAGTCGCCCTCCAATATCGGGAGGCGCAAAAAATTACAACCTTTACTCCATGAAAATCACCCGCTAGCCCACGTTGTACCACTCCCGGCTATCAAGTGACACAACAACACTCCACCTTAAATCTAGTGATTTAATGAGGAATAGATATATAAGCAAGGATTTTACTTAAAGAAACTAAAAGCTCTGTCTGTTGTATCTTTTAGCTAGCCTAAACTCCCTCCCAGATAAGAATTTGAAAAATCCAGTCACCGCATTTCAGTCCCTGTCTTCCAGAAAAACCAGTAAATTCAAACGGATAGTGGCCCTGTAGAAAATTCCAATATCCAAAAGACTAAGAAAACCGGATCACCTTCCTCCTGTTTTAATGTTCTAAAAATACCAGAGATTCATTGGGGTAAGGACGTGATGAATAGAAGATATGGAGAAGAGATTTGGGGCCCGCTATTATGCATCAGGGTCCCGCATGGATAAGTAGACCTCAAGAAGTTGGAAACATTAGTTGGAGAAACCAATTAATCAAGTGCTTCCAATAGAAAACACTTCTGCCAATGGAGCTATTGTCCATAACAACAACAGAGGCATATCCCTAAATTCCACCAATGGTTACACAGTTGAACCTGCATGCTTTTGTAGGGTCTACTGAATGGGAGAAACTAAATCCATTTTTTACACTGCTCTGACTGTTTTTTAGTGTTTTACGGGCTCCCCTGGTCAACAGGGAGGTTTAATAACCACAAAAACATACTCTAGAGTAAGTTATCCATCTTATAGACATATTACCAGTCCCCTTTATAGCTCCCCTACGCACCTGTTATCCTCTCGTCTACCCGTCTGCACTTCACTTACAGATTTAGATATTGGCAGCAACCATTTGAGCGGTCTATTACCATCAGAATTAGGTCTCCTGGTCAAGATGGAAACACTCTACTTCGACGATAATAGTATAATTGGAAGAATTCCTGAATACCCACAAAACATTACAAAAAAATGCAGGAAACCAACAAATAGAAGCTATTCCAGAGAAGCCTCCATTCTGGACACGAGCAAGATGATTTAGAGATGGTGCGAAAGCGATCAATTCAACCATGGAATTACCTCGATAGATGGATAATTGTATGCATAACTTAAATATTCGCTTCCACCCTTCATGCAGAGCACATTCTCGAGCAATTTCACTCACTGTTATAGATTACCTTTAAAATAAAATAAAATAAAAATATTTGAAACTTACATAAATAAATTGTATATAAAATAGATGCAGAGCACATTCTCAAGCAGTTTCACTCACTGTTATATATTACCTATAAAATAAAATAAAATAAAAATATTTGCAACTTACATAAACAAACTGTATATAAAATAGAAGTCCTAAATAATTCTTCTTCCCTTTTCAAAACCATATGACTCCTTAACCACTGAACAATATACACACTTTTACTCATCATTAAATAGACATCGATAATCTTTTTCATCATAAAATTTAGTCATTTCTTCGTCAATGTTTGGAAGGAGAGCTATCGAGTAATCTTGTGCCCGTGTCACCTTATGCACTCTTTACAGGCGTCACCGGTAACAAGAGATGTCGAGTACAAAATTAATGTTGCTACTTCATTTGGTTTCCCTTCCATATTTTCTTTACCATATAATGTCAACTAACTTGTTGCTTTTGGTGATGCACATTGCCAGGAAATTATTTAGTGGGAATATCATAAATAAATGGGACCTGCCCCAAAAACAGGCTAGTTATCACTTTTATAAGTTGAAACAATGTGAATTAGTTGTCGTTCCCTCCTTGTGCATGTGCAGAGACAAGTTGCAATGTTGTTTAAATCTGACTCTAATCTTTCTAGATGCTTCATGTCGGTAGAAGCAACAAACCGAGTTCTTGAATTTATATATAAAATGTCACTCTTTTCTTAGCTTAGCATGTTGTCGGGCCAGGAGACACAATCCATAGACAAGTAATGCGAGTTCTTGAAGGATCGCGTAAATTAAATTAGGGTAGAATGTACATCAATGATATAGCTATATTTGAAATCATATTATTATTATTTTATTTTTATTTTTTTAATTCTTTTGGAACAATTCACAAGCATATATAGTTTTTTTCAGGATTGGATTATAAGATATATGGGATCAAACTTTCTCACTAATAATTGGATAATTGGACCACATCTATGGGATTTGAAATCACATGATTTGTTTGAATTATATATAAATATGAAATCAAAATCAAGTGATTTTTTTTCTCTCGACAAATTTTTAGACAATGTTGTACATACATGAGCTGACAGGGTCATTCTACAATCCAGTTTGAAAGCGATGTGTAATTTCATGGGTGCTCAAATTGATGTGTAATTTCATCTTTACTCAACTCAAAGTTAACACATGTCCTGTACAAGAAAAAAATTGAATTAAAAAAAATTATCTACTATAACAAAAACATAAATGATTATGCATATTTGGTTAGTTTTAATTATCATTATTAAGCATTAATAATCACATTCTCATATTCTCATTGTACTATTATAACAAAAACATAAATTATTATGCATATTTGGTTATTTCAATGTAGAATTTAAATAAAGTGTTCATATTGACTAATATAAATATGTGTGTGTGTGTGTTAAAGTTTACCTTGGTAAAATATTCAATGCTCAAAAGAAAAAAGTAATTAAAAATAAAATAATTTAGCTACCTCTTAATAATAGAAAAATATGTGACTCATTCAATTTTTAATATAAATATTAAGAATAATAAATTAGTTAAAAATATAATTTAAACAATGAAAATTTACACCATGTGTAAGTGCAATTTTTAATTATTAAATTATTTAATTAAGAAGTTGTCTACTCAGGTTTGAGTGTTTGGAATCCATTTTTGATAGTGGAAATGGATTCAGTACTATCAAAAACCCTTGGGGCACTCAAAATACTAAAGTTTAACAACTATAAACAAGATTATGATAAAAACTTTGTCGGATTATAGGTCATTTCACTGCTTTTTTAGACTAGGAGTATAAATTATTTTTAGACTATATCTTGGAGTTTAAAATAAACTATTAAAATAATGAATAATAAATAATAATATTCTAAATTTAATATAAAAAATTATCTGTAAGGTATAAATTAGTTGGTCTCAATAAGATTTAGTTTAAATTAGGTTTAAATTTTTACTTGAAGAAAATGGGATGGAAACCATTCTTACAAAAATTAAATTATTCCCAAAAAAAACCTCATAAAACACCAAACACAATAATATCAAATTATAAAGCATAATTTATTTTCTAAATATTATCATTTATAGTATTATATTTAAAATCTCAATATAACATGAAAAATTATATTTAAAATTGAAATTTAATAAATTAATTATAATATAAGCAAGTTTATTATTTTTTATTTTTTTATAATAATACAATTTTATTATTATTATCATGAAAAAACTAAACATATTACTTAATTAATTGTTATATATATATATATATATATATATATATATATTCTCTAAAAAAAAATTATAGACAAAAATGTTTGTATAATTTCTTTATATTAAAATATAAAAAATTATAGACAAAAATGTTTGTATAATTTCTTTATATTAAAAAATAAAATATTTTAGACGTAAAAAAAATCAATCTTTACAAAATTTAATTTTAAAATAAATTTAATTTAATTCAAAAATTTTAAACATTATCATATCTAATTATATAATTTTTATTTAATTTATTTTTTATCTTTTTTTTTTCACCCAATTTTATTCAAAATCTAAAAAAATTGTTAAAATCACTAGAATAAATTGTTAAAATCACAAATTCTAGTAATGCACAATATTAGTTTATTGAGGTTGTTAAAAAACTTAATCTATTTATAAATTTAAAAAAGCATTTATATATATAGTTCGACAGCTCCATTAAGGATAACTAGTTGTTAACTAGTTAAAAAGACATTTTTAAATTATTTCTTTGAGAAAAATATTGAGACAATTAGTATTTTTGATGGAAAATTTATTTTCCTTATTTTTAATTATGAATAATAAAATTAGTTATGAAAAGTAAAAGTTAAAGGGTTGTTGGTAAATGTTTCCAAGAACTAAAAGGTGGTTGGACAGTCTGAACAGTGATCTGCTTCTCTAAGGATAAAAGACTTATCCCAGTGAGGAGTATGGGTTCTCTTCATGGGCTAAGGAAAAGGGATATGAATTCTTGAGCTGGTAGAGACTAGTGGAAAACACTGAGAAATTTCTTGAAGATTTCTGGAACTCACTCGACTTGGAAGACTTGAGGTCACAACAGAAAATCTACTGTCAATCTGAACCTCTTTAGGTGGAGCTCGGGGGAAGCAGAGGACGTAATAGCCTCTCTTGAAGGTTGGGTGGAACCAATAGGAGAATACAATATTCAGGTAAGTGACTTCTTTCTAGAATTAATTACACAAGAAAGTTATTTACAGAGTATGGTGTATAGTTAAGTATCCTGTAATTTTCTTTTGTAGAATAATGACATATTTATTATGAAATTCTTCTGTTCAAAAGGAAAGTGTTGAGTTATGAAACAACGGTGACACAACAGATAACTAACAACTCTGTGATACTTACTGTGCAAATATCTTTATCATATTCTAGATAATTTCTTTATACAGGGAGCAATAACAGTTTTAAGAGAGTTCTGAAAGTTACTATGTAGATGAAGATTTAGACCAAATTCTGAATAATCCCATAAATGGTCAACATAGCTAATACTACTTTACAGTAACTCGTTATTCTGCATTAATGTAAATCAGAGAATGGAAATAAAGTAATGAACAAAAGTATATAAAGTACTTATTCAAGAAGATGCATTTAGCAACATTCCTGTTAACTTAAAAAGAAAGAACTATAGAACAGTGAGCTTTTGGTTTCGGGTTCAAGGTGAGAACCCTAAACCCAAAACTCCTTGCTACCTTTCATTAGCTATACATGGACATAACTAATAGTGGTCTGGACCCTATAGTAGTTCTCAAAGTGATATATTTAACAGATAAGTTAAATATGCCTTTCAAAGGAAATAAAAACCATAGTCCAGAACTCGAGGACTATTTTTAATCCAAGTTCCTATCTTTGAGAATCCAGTAGCTCATATACAAATACATCTGTGAATTCATTGAGCGAGAGGTTGAAAGTATAACAAAGAACATTACAATGAAGATATAAATAGTCTTTTATATAAGGAAATATTATAAATATATTTTAAATGTTAATTGCAAGAATCCTGAGATTTCATGATTCCATCATAGTTCAACAGAAAATCCCTTTCCAAAATATTAACACAGTCGTGGTTAGAGAAAGTGGAAAGAGAACTAAGTTGAACTGAACTCGAAAACAACATATTCTTCCAATAATTTTCTTAATTCATATAAATTACAGTGAAAACTTCAGAGAGTTAATGTACAAAAGAAACTAAATCAGGCCATAAGAATTTATGGCCAAAAATCTAACTTAAAAGTTTTACATTTGCTTATCCTTTTATGACGAACCCAGTAATGGAAATATTTGGACCGTTAAACATAATTCTGAACGGAAGAATCAAACTATGTTCTTAAAAACCTCGAGGAGGCTTAAGGTAGCCGCATAGATTCAATCTTAGGAGGCCATACGAAAGAACATATAGAAGTACCTATAATGAAGACCAGGTATCTTAGTAGGGGACCAAAATAAACAAATACTAAATTGAATGTCCAGTGTTGGGGCAACCATCTCATGTTGGAGAAACCAACCTGCAACCAAAGGTGCAACAAGGATACAGAGTTGTGGTGTGAGGGTTTATTCATGGAATAGTAAAAAAACGAAGAGCTAGGATAATCAAATGGGGAAACGAAAATGTATTTACATGTAGTGGTCGCCATGGTATTCTGGTCACAAGTATCTTCCAAAATTCCTGTTCAACAAAGAATTTAGTGTAGAAGTTGTTTTAAGAGACAATATCATTAAATAAACACTCAATAACTTAATACGATTGGAAACCTAAAGAAAGAAAGAAAGAAAACAAAGAAAATTTTGATAACCTGAGTAGCGGAAGGATTTGGGTAGTTGTTGTAGAGAACAAAAAAAGGAAACTCCACCAGAAACCCGGTTTGAAGACACAAAGTTGCCTCCATAGCTTAAGCAGAACTCATCGCCACCAAGTAACGCTCAACTAGAGAAAACTCTTAACTTTGGGGAATCAGAGATTCAAGCACACTGTGGGAGTAAACCCTCAGGAGCCAGAAAAGAATGCAGCGAGCTGAACTTGTTACAGTGCCAAAGGAGGAGCTCTAGGGTTGGCGGGGTTACCTAGACAAGACTCCTGCCTAATTAGTGAACCGTCGATCTCCAAACAAATCAACGGTGAGGATCTGGATAAGGATCATCGGGAACCTTTGAGATTGCGCAAGATCTTACAACTTTCGAATGATATTAATCAGCAGTACTACTGCATTAAAAGGCCAGTACAAGCCAGCTACACACCTCTGTCATAATGTTATGCAATGTGTTATTCTTGTGTGGAGGCATGTCATAGTTAAACCATATAAACAATGGAAATATGCGATGGTGATTCATAACTGCAAAT
This sequence comes from Pinus albicaulis, assembly GCA_034641835.2. Taxonomy (NCBI): domain Eukaryota; kingdom Viridiplantae; phylum Streptophyta; class Pinopsida; order Pinales; family Pinaceae; genus Pinus; species Pinus albicaulis. The sequence goes on along the minus strand of CM076579.1, from coordinate 424,407,607 downwards.
TGATCCATAACTATAAAATAAGTAAATATATGGAGATCAAGCTTAACTTGGCACAAGCCTCTCGACATAAGTTGATAATATAAATACATTGTATTAGCTATTAAATTTTATGCTAAAGTTATGGTAGGGACAATTAAATTATATTCTAAGATTGTTGTGCTAATGTCATGGAGCGGATCATGAAGAATTGGAATGATTAATATGTTACTCATCGTTAGAAAGTAAAAAAAAAAAAATTGGATGTTTGTTACAAGTGGTATCAGAGTAGCGTTCATACGTTGGGACCCTAAGGGTTAACTAAAAAATTACGTTGTGTGTATAATGATGCACATAATAGAAGTTTAGCAGGAAAATATCATGAGGAGAGGAACAACGCAACAACCACCCCAGGACACCGGGGAACCTCAAACAAAACCAGTTGTGAACTCTGAGATGTGGGTTCAGTTGAGTGTTGATCAGCACCAACAAACCAGTAGATTGCTGGAGGAACAGAAGCATCAAACTAGTTTTCTATTGAATACCGTACAACAATTACAGGAAGATATGGTGCGATTTCGAATGGACAATGAATGATTAATGCAAGAGCAAGAGAAGATACTCAAAAGTATATTAGACAAACAAAATCAAGGCATGGAACATCCAAGTGCTGAAAGGGACATGCAAGAAGGTGAGGAACAACAAACCAAAGATAATACCAATAACATAGTGGAAAGAAACCCATCCGAGCAAAGTAACAAGAACAAAAACTACAATGAATCAGAATCCGTCAATCTATCGGATCAGCAAGAGGTTAAAAAGCAAAAATTAGAACTTCAGGGGGAGTTTCGAAAAATAAAACCACCAACGTTTGATGGTGAAGTTGAGGAAGTGGAAGAGGCATGGTTAATAAATATGAACAAGTACTTTCATGTATACGAGTAAAATATAAACCTGAAGGCCAAATTGGCCATATATCAGTTAAGAGAGAAAGTCACTCTGTGGTGGGAAGAAGTGAAGAATGTTCGCAGCATTGAAGAACAAGATGTCACCTGTGAATCGTTCCAGTAGTACTTTAAAGACAAGTATTCAACAAAATGCTTCTATGGTGAGAAAGCTAAGGAATTCCATGACTTGAGGCTGGGACAGATGACTATGGATGAATATATCACCAAGTTCACCTCCCTATTACGATATGTCTCATATCTCCGAGAGGAAAAGGCTAAGGTGCAAAGATTTATGAGCATCCTGTCAACACATATCAAAGAGTGAATTGAATTTTTGAATCCAAAAACCATGGATGAAGCCATTCGTAAGGCATGAAATGTTGTATCATCATTCCAAGGCTAAAGGGAAGGTTGGAAAAATTTAGCAGCCAAGGAAAGGACAAAAAAACAGCTCCAAATTCAAAGGAGCCAAAAGCAGTAACTTTAATAATGCTGCCTGAAATTATGTCAGTAAGAAATTTGGCAGAAATCACCAGAGAACCCGATGGCCAGTAGAAGAAAATCCTACTGAAGCATCTAGCAATTCTGAGCAAGGACAGGTGACCAAGCCACCTCTACAGTGTTGGGGGTGTGGTGAGGCATACTACTACAAAAACTTCCCTCAACGAGCAAGAAATGACACAGTCGTAAACTTTCAGGAAGCTTCCATAGTAGGTGATGTGGCGCGAAATATTCCTCGTATCAACGCAGCGTTGGAGGGTCGTCAGGCAGATTATTAGCCAACAATGATTGAGTTGGAAGGTACATTACTGTCTCAACCTATTTCTATTTTGGTAGACCCAGGTGCAAGTCTAAGTTATGTTAGTCCCAAAATAGTGGAACTATGTAAATTAAAAGAATATAAATTCAAAAATTTGTGGCCGGTATAGCTAGCCACAGGAGAAAAAAGAAAAGTAATTGCTAAGATTCCAAACTATACTTTGGAAACTTCAAAACAACAATTACAAGTAGACTTGAACATACTGCCATTAGGGTCCTACGATGTTTTGCTAGGCATGGACTGGATAGAAAAGCATTGGACCTTAGTGGACTGCAAGGAAAAGATTATTTATTATAGAATGCAAGATGGATCATGTAGGGAGATTCAAGGAATCAAGAAGCTGCTACAGCTATGTCCAATTACAACATCCCAAATGAATAAATGTATAAGGAAGGGATGCCAAATTTATGCTATTCAAGTAGGATATGTTGAATCTAAGGAGAAATCACCTATGATGGAAAACATACATGTGGTGCAAGAATTCATGGATGTTTTTCCAGAACATATTCCTGGTTTACCACCAAGACGAGATATCGATTTTACTATAGATTTAATGCTAGGGGCATCACCTATGTCAAGGGCTCCTTATAGGATGAGTGTCCCTGAATTAACTAAATAAGAAATGAAGTTACAGGAACTGCTGGACAAAGGTTACATTCATCCAAGTGTGTCCCCTTGGGGAGCACCAGTGTTGTTCATGAAGAAGAAGGATGGAACCATGCGAATTTGCATGGACTATAGGAAGCTTAACAAGTTAACAGTCAAGAATAAATATCCTTTACCAAGGATTGATGATTTGTTTGATCAAGTGAAGGGGGGCACTGTGTTTTCTAAAATCGATTTAAGATCTGGATATCACCAGATCTGAATCAAGGATGAAGACATATGCAAGACTACATTCCATAACAGGTACAGGCATTATGAATTTGTGGTGTTACCCTTTGGGTTAACAAATGCACCAACAACCTTTATGAGGCTAAAGCATGGAATCTTTCATCCTTTCCTAGATAATTTTTTACTCATATTTATATATAACATACTAATTTATTCTAAAAACCAGGAAGAACATAAAGAGCATTTGAGGATTGTGTTGGAAATGCTAAGTAAACACCATCTATACATGAATTTCAACAACTGTGATTTCTTTAAAACAGAAATCCAGTACCTAGGCCATGTCATTTCACCAGAAGGGATTGTTGTTGACCCAGAGAAGACTAAGACAATTATGGAATGGTCAGTACCCCAAAATGTGGCAGATATTCGATCTTTCATGGGATTAGCTAGGTACTACCAAGATTTATTGAAGGATTTTCCAGAATTTCTTTTCCCATTACCTCTTTACAGAGAAAAGGAAAAAATTTCAATGGACTCTTGAGTGTCAAAGCAATTTTGAAAAGCTGAAACAACTTTTGACCATTGTACCAGTGTTGAGAGTAGATGACCCTGACAAAGAATTTGAAGTGTGTACAAATGCAAGCAAAGAGGGTGTTGGGGCAGTCCTATCTCAGGAGGTCAAAGTAGTGGCATATGAGTCAAGAAATCTGAAGGAGCATGAAAAAAGATATTCAACCTATGGTTTGGAATTAATAGTACTATTACATGTGCTCTGAGTATGGAGACACTACTTTCTGGGGAAAAATTTTGTGCTAAAAATAGATCATAGCAGCTTAACTAGTTATTTCAAGCAAGATTATTTAAACTCCAGACAGGCAATATGGAATGCCTTCCTAAGTGAGTTTGACATGGACATCTAGCAAGTAAAAGGTAAGGAGAACCGGGTGGCGGATGCTCTGAGTAGGAAACTACATTGTGTTTATGAGCTATATTATAATCAGCTGGAAAGTAAATTTCTAGATCAAGTGAAAGAAGAAGCACAAAAATATCTGGAATATCAATTCCTATGGCAGAAAATGGAAGAGACTAGGAAGCAAGGAAGTACATCAGAATATGGATTTGATAAAAATCAGATTCTAAGCTTCAAAGGAAGGGTGTATGTACCAAACCGTGTGGACCTAAAAGAGTTGATTATGGATGAATATCATAAAAGTAAATAAGTAGGTCAGTTGAGATACCACAAAATGATGACTGCTATTAGGAAGGTATATTTTTGGCCTGGTATGCGTAAAAATATTGTTGAGTATTTAAATAAATTCTTGGAGTGTCAACAGGTGAAGGTGGAGCATAAACATCCCGCAGGATTGTTGCAGCCCATCCCGGTACCTGAATGGAAGTGGGATGTCATATCCCTGGACTTCATTACAGGTTTACCACGGAAAAAAAGGAAAAATGACTCCATCATGGTAGTGATGGACAGATTGAGCAAATCTGCACATTTTATACATGTACAGTCCACTTACAAGACTGTATAGATAGCAGACCTTTTCATGTGGGAAATTTTCAGGTAGCATGGAATTCCGAAAATGGTTATCTTAGACAGAGATGTTAAGTTTACATCAGCGTTTTGGAAGACTCTATTTACAAGTCTGGGGACCCAAATAAACTTTAGTACAACCTATCATCCCCAGACAGATGGTCAAACAGAGAGAGTAAACCAATTGTTGGAGGACATGCTGCACATGTATGTGATGCAGCAACCAACCAAATGGGAAGACTACTTACATCTTGTTGAATTTTCTTACAAAAATGGTTACAGGAATCTCTTAAGATGAGTCCTTTTGAGGCTCTGTATGGGAGGCAATGTCGCACATCCATCAATTGGAGCAGCCCTGAACCCAAATTAATGTTGGGACCCGAGATGTTATCTGAAATGGAATCAGAAGTAAAGAAGATAAGACAAAATTTAAAGGCTGCACAAGATCGACAGAAGATCTATGCAGATAAAAAGAGGTCTTATCGGTAATTTGAAGTGGATACCATGTGTATGTGAGGTTCAAACCCAAGAGGAGTACCTTGCAGTGGACCTCTTGTGCCAAGTTGGCTCTCAGGTTCTGTGGACCCTTCCAAATTTTGGAAAGGGTAGGACCTGTGGCCTATTGGCTGGCATTACCCAGTCACATACGAGTACACAATGTGTTTCATGTGTCCCTGTTGAAGTATTATGTACATGATTCGAAGCACGTAATTCATTGGCAAAATATAGAGGTAGGATAGAAATAAAAATCCTAACTTGCAAGTATGATTTCTTTATGAGAATTTCATAAAGAATTTTGTTGTTTGCAGGTAGATCCGGACGGCGAGTTCCTGGTCGAGCCGCAACACATACTTGACCAGAGGGAAATTATGCTTCGGAAGTGAGTAATCACCCAATTCAAAGTGTAGTGGAAGCACTTCGGCCCGAATGAGGCTACTTGGGAGGAAAAAAATTTTGTACGTGAGGCTTACCCAAAGCTCTTTTCAGAGCTAGAGGATAGTGTTACTTCCAGGGGGGGAGTTGTGACAGCTGCATTAAGGATAACAAGTTGTTAACTAGTTAAAAAGACATTTATAAATTATTTATTTAAGGAAAAGATTGAGACAATTAGTATTTTTTATGGAAAAGTTATTTTCCTTCTTTTTAATTATGAATAATGTTGAACGCCTAATCCTCTATGGGTAGGTGTGGAAGGCGAAGAGTCACAAAGGAGTCCAAGTGACCTTGGAAGATGAATCCAAGAGTCACACCATTGTATTATAAATATACATCTATGGTGAATAATATATGCAACGAATGCCTATCCTTCCTATTTGTGTGTTTTTCTCCATCCACCATGTGTGTGTTTAACATGTGTTCTGTGGTGTATGATATCTCTCTTGAGCCTAAACTTGGTGCAAATCGAAACTAGAACAACTTGTCATTTAGAGAGTTTGATTTGTTAAGAGAATGGGAAAACTTTATGTAATATTAGAGTTGTTGAATACTCTAATACATTCTAGTGTAGACAATACAGTTATGATTGACAAAGCTAGTCTCACAGATATTCAAACTTGTTTGCAAGATGCACAAGAAAAGATTGAATTCTGCAAATTGAGTCAGAGCTCCAGCAAGATGAACTTCAGCAAAACAGTCATCATTCTGAACCTATTTATGTTCATAAAATTGAGAGGGACTTCCATCAACAACAAGAATATAAAGTTGAGGTTGGTCCACATTCAGTACCCATTTCAAGAGAAAATGTGCACAAAGATGTGGAAATGCAGCCAGCACCTCCCAAGCCCATCATCAGACCTTGGGAAGAGCTTGTCCACAACAAGCACATAACTGGTCTTGGATATGATAAGGAATTGTCCTTTCATATTCCAGACTACTCCAAGCCCATCAAATTTCAGAGTACCGGATTTCTTTATGACAGTTCACCTTCAGTTGTTCTAGATTTTGATCCTCTTCCACAGCAACAAGAACAACAGATTGTAAAATGCCAACACTTTGATCGAGTTGGCCATATGAAAGATCATTGTTTTGATCTTCACCCATGCAAGCACTGTGGTCGACACACCCATTCTTCACACAGATGCTTCAGAAACAAGCCTCCTGTAAGAACAAAGATTCATCTTGGATGGCTCGCTTCTTGGTAATGGGCATCAACAACCAAGAAGATGTTTAAGTTGCATGTCAGAACTTGTTCTTGAATATTGAATAATATTACAGTTGAGTTTTCGTCTTCATCTCACCTTGTACCTGATAGGGGGGAAAATGGTGTTCGTCTACAAGCTTCGATGCCACATCAAGCGAGCCTAAGCCACAATCTCTCTTTTCAGATTCAGAGTTGTAGCCAGAGACATAGTAGTTCAAGCGAGCCTGAGCCACAATTTGTCATTCCAAATTCAGAGTTGTAGCCAGAGACATGGATGCTCATGAGCATGCCTTTGGTTGGTGGACAACCTTAAACCATCCATGAGGTTCGTATTCTTCCTCTTCAAAGAACTCAGAGCACTTCCTCTAGCAAAAGACTTCAGCTTCTTGCCAGCTTTGGAAGAGTTCCAGGAAATGCATCAAGCATTCCAGTGTTGGTGGTCATCCTTAAACCATCACAGGTTGTAGACTTCCCTTCTTTTAGGTTGAAGGTCTACCTCTTCAAATATGAGGGACACTTCCTCTAGCATAAGCCCTCAGCTTCTTGCCAAATTTTGAAGAGTTTCAGGAACTGCAATAAGTGTTGTGTTCCAGTGTTGGTGGTCATCCTTAAACCACCTATTTATGCCAACATTTCAGAAAGCTGATTCAGCCTAAGTTTTGCCATGCATATTTTGCAAATTTGTATTACAACTCTCTTCTTAGACTCACACATACCCCTTCGGATTAAGGGGGGAAATGTTGAACACCTAATCCTCTATGGGTAGGTGTGGAAGGCGAAGAGTCACAAAGGAGTCCAAGTGACCTTGGAAGATGAATCCAAGAGTCACACCATTGTATCATAAATGTACATATATGGTGAATAATATATGCAACGAATGCCTATCTTTCCTATTTGTGTGTTTATTTTCTCCATCCACCATGTGTGTGTT